>JBAIZL010000006.1:116807968-117207968 GCA_036971475.1 Prosapia bicincta
GTCAAGTGTAATATGGTGAGTAGGCATAATGATTAAGTATTAAAAAAAAATGGTAATTGGAATATGAATTGTGGTAGAAACATCAGGAGTTATGTAATAATTTTATTCCTTTCCAGCATTGGCAGATCTCCTTCAGTGGATAAGTTTCTTGTAATATCTCCGAGTCGGAAGTATTTAAAGGATAGAATTTGAAATATGTAAACTAAAGGAGATGACAGCGCTTGGGAAGTCAGAAAATGGTTTTACTCCGTGAAATTAAATAGATCTTCGTAGAAACCTAAAATATTTTAACAATATTGAAATTTTATGATAATGGAATTTTATGTTAAATGCAGAGAAATTTAAACATCAGTGAAACACTATGCACATAATTTTTACAAGTGCTGGGAATTAATAACTTCTGCTTTACTACAGCGGTTCTCAACCTCATTTCAGTTGCGCACCCCTTGCCAAGTTATTATCATAAATTATACCCCTGGATTAGATCCTAGTCTAATCAAATTAAAAAAATTATCTCACAAATGATGGATTTGAATTTCATCAAGTGATCAGATATTTGCCGTTTATATCCCTAGAAAGCTGCAACTCATTCTCTTATAAAGGGTCGTGCAAAGCCTCAAATACTTGTGTCGGGCCAAGAAGAATACAAGAAATCCAAAGGTCAATCTTTTTCATCTTAGATCTTCCATGATATTCTGAAGGTCATCATTGCACTTATCTGGATGCCCAGATTAACCTTATTTACTTGTTGAAAAATGTCAGATAAGTAAGCTAAACATTGCAGCAAATCGCTGTCATGTGACCTGCATATCAAGCGGAATAGAGTACCTCAATAAAACAGCTCCACTTAAAACCTAAGCTCAAATATTTTAATATAATATATGCCATTACACTTTTGTATCTAACGAACACCCTAGCAACCCTACTGTGAACCCACGGGGGTTTACGTACCCCTAGTTGAGAACCACTGCTTTACTTGATAAACTTAATTTTTCCCCATAAGAATAATGTTAAGTACTGGTGACTTAGCTGATAAATCTCAGATATATTCTTCACAAATATTGCTAGAGATATTACTTGCAACATCTTTCTCAATATGCATGTCCATCTTTCATCCATTGAAAGCAAGTTTCTACTTGCCCAATGAAACTACTAATAATATTCAAAACATTTAAATAATGTCAGTATTGATACTAGAAATAATTTGTTCACTTAATTTGTTTTTTTTTTTACCAAGAAATAACAGCTAATTGTTTTCCATCCCTATAAATAAAAAAAAATTGTTTTTCACTGGTCGTGAGAGTGAACTTAACTATAATTGTTTATAGTATTTTTTGACTTTTTGTTTTGTCTTGACTTTTACTTATTTATTTTGTTTTGGTTGTAGCCTGTTGAAAAGGTTGTAGCTTTTTGCAAGCAACTGCGTCAGGAAGGATTAAACAGTCTTAGTTTTACCATTGCAGTACAATCAACATTTACAGTAAACAATGTAAATCAGACTTTAGAATTGTTGCAAGCACTTGTGAAAAATAATGAGCCCGTGCGAGTACATTACTTGTGGCCAGTGTTGGTTGGAAGAGGAAAGGCAGGTGATGTAAAAGGTAAGTCGTGTTGTTGAAATGTAAAAAATGTTCTTCATTTTTCCTAGAAATTATCTTCATTGTATAGAAATAATTTTTTGACTCATTGTTCTATTAACAAATTCAGCACGGCGGCGATATTGGAGATCTTATCAAACCACTGTCTGTTTTTTTGTTAACTTCCATATATGACGGCAGTGGAATTATTAAAATGCTATGCGGGTTGCATACTAACTATTGTGCCCGTTGTTTTCATCTTAATAATTTTATTTCGACCATATACAGGTTTATTTGGGACATCAAAACAGTGTATTAGACATTAAAATATTGTTTTATTTATCGGGTCATAATTAAAACAGAGAAATGCAAATGATAAAATACTGTATGACAAATAATAAAGCTCAATAAAAAGACAGAGAAAAAAGTTAATTTACATAAAAATCCAAAGTACCTACTACTAAAATATACTACATACTAAAATTAACCACTCAATGTTTAACTCAGAATGTTTGTTTCTGTTTGTGTCATGTGTTTCACAAAGCAATAGAGATGGATAAGACATCGATAATGCATATGTCACGACCGAGACTATAGCTAAGATTAGCTGACATTTGTTTACTACAATCTTAGAATGAGACATTAGGTTTTCAGGCGTCCAAAAATTTTCTCAATGACTCATATTTACAGTAGTCTGTTCCCACCTGTTCTTGCGTTAGTTCAGAAAGTTTATTTTATTTTTATGATCGTTGTTTTTACTGGATATTTTGCCTAGTTAAGTGGTTAAAACTAAAAAAAAACATTAAAATATAAAAGTTAAACCAATTTAAAACTGTTTTTAAAAATCCCTGAAGGATTGTTTCAGTTGAAGAATCAAAAAGTTAACTTTGGATGGTCGGATTTAAAAACGACTCAGCCACAATGTTCTCCAAACTCTTCTGAAGCACTGATGTAAAAATCAAACCTTTATACAAATATTTATCGACACTAGGGAATTTTTAATCAGTCTGGGAGTGATCGTGCCAGTGTGCAAAAGTCTCTCAGAAGGGAAGCGGTGAGCTCACTGGCACACTCTCAGTGCCTCGTAGGGGAACCCAGAGCGTGCCGGTACGCTACCCGTGCTGAACGTGTTAAGTTAAAATAGGGATTAATCTGTAAGGTTTATACTGTTCCTGGGAAATTGTAGCTTACATTTCTGCTAATTATTTAGATGTAGGTAAGCTTGGATGTCATTGTTGTTGTTATTTCTAACAATTGTAACTGTACTATGATGTTTATATTAGTTTTTTATGTTATTATTTTTTTTTCATATTTGCTCCAAGCCTCTTCTTGTTATTGAAATAACTTCATCGAATATTTATGGCGGTGAGTTATTAATGAAATAGCTATGTCATGTAAGGAGATGTAATACGTAAATTACCAAATTTTATGACATTAGGTTTTTGTTTATTTAAGCATTTGCTTTAAAAATGCCCCTAGATTTTTCCCTATGTTCTTAAACGGTTCAATATTCCATGACTATTAAACCTCCAGTACTACTCTACAATTTCCTCCTCCCCATATTTCTTCTAGCCTCACATTGTTGCCAATATCACATTAGAAAGTTTCTATATTTTTGTGCCACTCTATTTGTTAACTAGTTTAGATCAACAAATATCTAACGTATAAGGATCAATTGGGATAAGTAATTCAATTGTAAGAAGATGGGCATGACATTTCAGTGAATCAGGTGATAATATGCATGTTTAAAATTGTTCACTCTTCATCCACCTACCAGTGTAGGTCTCTTACTCTATGCTTAAATTATTACTACATGTTTTGAAAGCATACCTGTTCTGCTATTCCCTCTGGTCCGTGGAAGGTTTTTCTGGGTTTCATGAATTCTGAGTCTATGAACTAATCTCTTTTTATTTCCTACCATGCAATATTTAACGCTTCTTTAAAAACAGAGTATTTAAATACTAGACATAAGTTATTGGATATACATAGTCAATTTTAAAATCAAATAAATGTTAGAATATGTTAAGTGCTTTTAAATGATGTATTTAATGTGTTTGTTCTTCTATTATTTAGGAATGAAATCTATAATAAGCACAATGATAAAAGATTTAAACATACAACCGTCAAGTGAAACACTAAAAGATTACATTTTACCATACTTGAAAGACCAAAAACCAGAAAATATCCTTGCATCATTCATTGAAGCAGGGATGAAAAGAGGCACATCAGCAGCAGCAATCATTGGTTATTTAATTGCTAAAAACAAACTGAACGAAGCTGCTACAATGGGTGAGTGTGGATGTCTTTTAAGTTTTATTAAAACAGAAATCAATAAAAACAATATATTTTCACAAAATTAATGATAATTGTGTAATCTAATATGTAGCATAATCAGATGTTGGCTGGTTGTTCAACAGTTTAATCAAGCTATTTTTTTTTTACTGAAAACTTTTTATTCGTATTGCCTCTAATAATACCTTTGTAGATATATTTGGTAATGAAGTGTGTTTCTAAGAATTGTAGCCAAATGTTGGTAAATACAATCTTAAGTAAGACAGTGATAAGTTAAAATTTTTCTCCAATATAGTTACGTTATAAAAATAAAGTTAATTTTATAAAACCCTTACTACAACTCAACGGACAGCTACAGATTGCATGTATTGAACTTAGAAATATAGAGTGAGTGGTTAACTATAGGCGAGTATTGCATCCCGTTATGCTGTGAAGTGGAGTACCTTAATACATGACTGATTGCCCACCCTATTGAACTTCTACTTTAATGCCTTCCAGATGACCCTCCCAGATCAGAGTAACTTAGTAAGAAGGGGAGAAAACGTTAGAAAAATCTTGCTATACTTATGGTGAAGTAATAGGTATAGCCAGGCAATTATTGGTAGGATGTAGGATGCTTCTTGGTAGGGGTCATTACTCATGTCGCCATGATAGAGTACTTTAAATCATACATGAAGCTGTATGTCTCTCAGTAGCTAGAGCCCAAAAAGATTTAACCACAAGCAGAAGAGAAAACTGCTTTGTAAAAAGCAGGCTCAACTCTAAACTCTAAGAGCAATCCCTACTCAATTCTAGGTCCTACTTCTGATTGGACTATTCTAATGGATACGTATGAAAATCACTTTAAAATTCCAGAGGATTTTGGTGTTTCATCATCTAGACCAGCGGTTCTCAACCTGGGGGGCGCGCCTCCCTGGGGGGGCGTAGAAGAATTCCAGGGGAGGCGTCAACAAATTTTTTAAAAAATTGAATTTGATGTTGGACACAAACACACAATCATTGAAATTTTTTTATAGCTTAATAGAGCTATAAAGCTCTATTTCTTTACTCAACGAACTTTTCTTCCTTTCCAAAATCTCGTCGATGATACCCAAAGTCTTCCAAAAGACCTAGTAAATGAAATGAAAGACCTAATATCTGAGCATTTGTTGTCTCTGAAGAACAAAATTGGAGCCTATTTCCCAGATATAAGCTCGGAAAACTGGGAATTCAAGTTAACAAGAGACCCCTTTCAAATCAACATTGATATACCTCCTGATCACATTCAAGAACAATCAATTGACTTGCAATGTGATTCCAAAGCTAAATTGGATTTCCCAAACATGGATCTCGAAGATTTCTGGCTACTATATCTTCCTGTTTACCCAGAAGTAGCAATGGAGGCAGTCAAGTTGCTTGTACAATTTTCATCAACTTATCTATGCGACACAGGATTTTCAGCCCTGGCTAATATAAAATCTAAATATCGAGCCAGACTAGATGTGGAAAGTGACCTGCGGTGTTCTTTGTCAAAATTTCATCCAAACATACAAAAAATAGTTAACGAGAAACAGTGCCAGCCCTCACACTAGCACTACAAAAGTAGCGAACATTTTTCTGGTTATTACTTAAACATATTGTAAGTAAATGTATCATATATAAGTCTAAATTAACTTAATCCGTGAAGGGAGGCGTGACCTCACACCAAAGTGTGAAGGGGGGCTCAGAGCCTAAAAGGTTGAGAACCCCTGATCTAGACCACATATATTCCTTTTTTCTAGAAAAATTAAATGTATCATCCTTGTAGAACTAACAGTACTACGGGAAACAAACTTATCCAAAGAACACACAATAAAAATTAATAAATATTATGGTGTAATAAATGAACTAACCAAAAATTCCTATACGGTTAATTTATATGAGGTAGAAGTGGGGGCGAGAGGTATACCGGCAAGATCTCTCTATGCTACAAATTTCATATTACACTGGTCTTCGAAGTAAACCTAAACATCCGGCATTCAAAGCAGTTTTTGATAACTACCTTGAGGATCGTTACAATGTGCATCAACGTTCAACTGGTCCCTTCGGAATAAGAACGTTGCGCATTTTTAGCAATCTAAATTTAGAACATCCACCTATATTCGAACAAACATCATGCTACATCCCTCCATGAATAATACAAAAGCCAAAATGTGACTTCTCATTGTCCAGGTACCTGAAAAACGATACTCCTGACGTTATTTATCGTCAGGAGTTTTTGCAGATACAACTAACTCACCATCATACTGTGACTATATTCACAGACGGTTCAAAACTGGACAATGGGATAGGTTGTGAATTTTTTATGGAAGGACAAACTTTCACTTACAGATTACCCTCAGCCTGTAGCATTTTTACTGCTGAACTTTATGCAATTTTCCAAGCTCTAAGATCAATTCCGTCTGCAAAATCTAAATATCTTGTGTGTTGTGATTCCAAAAGTGCTCTCCAGGCTATTCAGGAAATGTACACTAAGAATCCTTTAGTTGGAGACATCTTGTGTTCAATACACTGGCTCCAATTACGAGGTGTCGAGGTGACATTTCTCTGGGTCCCTGGTCACTGAGGAATATTCGGAAACACTAAAGCAGATGAAGGTGTAAAATTAGCTACAGGTATGGTGCCATCGACACAACGAGTGGTGGCATCAGATTTTGTATGCAAAGTTAAAACTACACTATTCTCTGTTTGGAATGAAGAATGGCAAAATGTAAAAAGAAACAAGCTGAGGGATATCAAAAATACTGTCCGACCATGGAGGATATCTGTTCGTTCGAATCGTAGGGAGGAAGTGGTGGTAACTCGACTTTGCATTGGCCACTCTTTGTTAACGTATGGATGGTTGATGAGACATGACGATCCACCACTTTGTCCGTTTTGTAAAAGTACCATCACAATCAAGCACATTCTGCTTGATTGTGACGAGTTGACAAATTTGTATGTTCGTTACAATCTTCGAGGTAGTTTAAAGGTGGTTTTAAGGGACGATGTCACGGCTATCGACCGTGTCCTCGCTTTCTTACGCCACCTTAATCTATTTAATAATATTTAAATTTTGTATAATTTTAGGTTCTTTAGTTTTAGATAATTAAAATTAGTTTTAAACATTTATTTTATTTTATTTTGTTTTATTTTGATTAGTTTTATTTATGTAATATTTATTTTAAAACTTAACTTTAGTTAGGCGATAATAACCTCAATAGGTTTTTCGCCTGGGGGGAAAAAAAAAATACAACTTACTAAAAAACCTTGGCCTGTCAAGAACTGCTGTAAATTCTACTTTAGAACAAATATCTAAAGCTGCATTAGCAGGCTATTACAAAATTTGGCTATGTAGAGAGGTAAAGGGGCGTGTTGATGGTCATCACAATGAGGCCCCGGAATCACTAGTCTTGGGGCTACTCAGGGACACTCCCTCTGCCATGGACCCGACACGGGAAGGTTAATCCATGGAATGCTAAGTTTGTCTCAATACTAATTAGTTTTGTATTTAAAACTATTTAAACCAGGATTTTGTAATGATTTTAAAACACTAATTTTATTCAATTTGTAAAAGAGAATTAGCCAAAAATAAATTAAAGGAGTAGAATTTAACATAAATAATGTCAGATATCCTTTAGCTCACTTAATGCAATATACACAAGCATACTACAATAGCTTCATGCATTAAAATGGGGGAAAAATGAGGACTACTTGCCTTCACGCTATTGAGCGATAGGGTCTTGGAATGAGAACACACTGTTCTCACAGTATTGTGTTCATAAAAGGTTCAGATAGATTATTACACTAGGATAACACTGCTAAGGTAAATCCTTAATAAAATTCTTATTTTTATGTAAAATAAAAACTGGTTTATTTTCTTCAATATATTTATAACATTCTAAAGGTTTAGTATTTACCTAATTTCCATTTCAGTCAATTCAGTTTTGCAGTGACTGACAGAATTTTTTATGTTCATATTGTACCAGGAGGATGCTTTTATCTTGAAGAAGTGTTGCATCTCTTTTTTCATCTTGTCATTGGAACTGAATTGCCTTCTGATTAAATGTTTCTTCAGTCTAGCAAACAGCTAATAGTTACTGGGTATCAAGTCCAAAATATGGGTTGTATGGATGTTATACTATTTAAACTGTTGTAGAAGAGGAACGGTTTGTGAGCAATCTGTGGATGAGTGTTATTTTGGAGAATGTTTAACACGTCGACTGCCATGACAGTCACTGGTGACTAACACTATATTTTTGCACAGGTCCTAACTTATGACTGACCTGTGACTGACAATGTAGACTTAATTTTAGATCATCACACAAGGCTGTCAGGGACATTTACGATGTACTTAACCAAATGCGGTGTCTAACACGGCTTCTGTGTGGGTTCCTGCAATTTGGCGTTAAGAAAATTTTTAATTAATTCTTTTGCAAGACTATAATTATTAGAAAACTAGAAGTTCAAAATTACAAGGAAATATTGGAAGAAAATAGTCTTTATTTACACTTATTTGTAGAGTTACATCATCTTTTAGAATAGTGTTACATTTGATTTGATCCTAAAAACTTCACATAATTATACTAAACAATTCGAAAAGGAGAAACTAAAAAATTAATTTAAAACGTTCTCCAATTCATAAGGTCATATAAACTTAGTATAAACAGCTCACTTGAAAATATACTTGTATTGTAACAATACAAATATAAATGTAAGAATAATATTCTAATTATATTTCATTCTAATTAGTCAGAAAAAATATTTTCAAAGAAAAACAGTTATGCGGAAAATTAAAGTTGTGTATCTATAAAATATGTGAGAAAAATCTAGTAGTTATATTTATTGTTTAAAAATATCTATGATATTGTGAAAATACGTTTTAGTATATATTCATATTTGAATTTATATTGAAAAAATACAATAGAAATGCTAACATTTTACATTTATTTGGAAGATATCCTTGAACGGGGTATGGATCGTAAGCACAACAATGTGGCGCCTCGTATTATAAATATTATGTCGAGCCTTGACGGTCACCGGTGTCCTATGACGTTATAAAATAAACTAGTTTAAATGAATAAACACACTAGAAGACAAAATATTATTGTGTTTTGTCAATATTTAAGCAAAAGGTATAAAAAAGAATTCTGTTTGAAGGTTATAGGAAAACTGGTTGGGAATCAATGTGTTAAGCTTTTTACAGATAACATTCTTCTCCTCCAGTTCTAAACTGCATGTCAGTCTTTTCAGTATTTTACAATACCAATCCGCTTTCACTGCAGATTCCTAAAACTAACCAACAAAATACGGTTTACCAACATAAGAGTTGGTATGACATTGCAATATTTCTAAGAAATTATGTTCGAGTTTTCACAACCTGAGAATAAAGAATGACGCCACTTTGATTGATGTTTGGTCTTATGTGTAAAGTGGATTGCTAAGATTTCATCGTCATCGTCATAATGGCTGCTGCCTAAGTGATGTTTCGGATGACAGAAGAGATGAAAATCGCTCGGCGCAAGGTCAGGGCTGTAGGGTGGGTGGTCCAAAACTTCCCAGCCAAAAGAGTCCAATGCAGCTTGGGTCTGAGCGGCAGTGTGAGGCCTTGCATTATTGTGCAGAAACAAAATTCCTTTTGTGAGCATGCCACGTCTCTTGTTTTGAATGGCTCTGAGCAGCTTCCTCAGGGTTTGGCAGTAGGCTTCTGCATTTATTGTCGTTTCTCGTTCCATAAAGTCGACCAGCAAAACACCATGCCTATCCCATAACACGGAGGCCACGATCTTGCGCTGTGACAAAGTCTGTTTGGCTTTGACCTTTACAGGAGATTGCGTGTGTCTCCATTCCATGCTTTGTTGTTTTAATTCGGGAGTGAAATGCGAAACTCACGTTTCGTCTCCAGTTACGATCCGACTCAGCATGTCTCGAGTCTTTTGTGTTTGTGCTCCTCTGTCAGGAGTTTAGGGACCCAACGTGAGCACAGTTTCTTCAGGTTTAATTTTTCATGGGCAATTTTGTAAATCACAGACCTCGAAACTTCGGGAAATTCGTGTGAGAGATTAGTGATCGTGAAGCGTCTGTTGTCATAAATTTTCGCTTCAACTGAAGCCAGCAAATCGTCTCACATTAGAGATGGACGACCAGATCGTGTTTTGTCATGGACATTGTCGCGGCCATCTTTGAAGTCTCGAACCCACTTATGTACTTTTCCTTCACACATGGCATTAGCACCGTAAACTTCAGAAATCTGTCGGTGAATTTCTGCAGCAGACATGTTTCTTGCCGACAAAAACCGTATCACCGAATGAACTTCGCAAGGGGCGGGCGATTCGATAACCTTGAACATTTTGCAAGCACAGAACACCACGCACAGGTTAGCTACACAGCAGTAACTAACCGTAGTTGTTCCCACCGGGAGGCGACGCAAGCGCTCGTTGCGGCGTGCACACGAACTATGAGGGAATATAAACAAACGGTCCTTAGTTTAAAAATACGCCTCGTATATCTGCATAGTGTCAGGGAAATTTGGAGATAGAATCAGGTGACCTTCTGTAGTCTTCCACCACTAATTATGGTATCTGTATTCAGGATACCTTCCAAAATTGGAATTTCGATTCAAATCTAGTGAATGGTGCTTTGGAAAACTTCAGTAAACCAAATGTACATCATCTAAAGTAATATGTCAATCTTCATGCCATGTTGTTTTACTTTGCTGGAATCTTGACAAAAGACATGATATTGACTATTTCTTGCTCCTTCGATTTTGTGTTGAATCCCAGTAAACTCTCTGCACTGCTTATGAATGTATGCCATTTATGCATTAGTGTTGAATTTTAATCAGATAAATGAATTTTTGGTTTACAAATCCAATAACTGCTTGACATTCTTACTTGATGGTAATGTTAAATGAAAATTATATTCGCAATTATTGCAAGCTAAGACTGAAATTTCTTCAATAGTTCGCACATCTTTGTTTGGGGATGATAGTTATAACAGTTTAACCAACAGCTGCATGAAAAATTTCTTATCCCCATTGCTTTGAAGAGGATTATTTCCTCTTGGTCATGGCAGCAAGGTAGTATGTCAATGGAATACAAAAACTGGCTCAGTACCTTTATGAATGTATCCTTTAAAATTGCGATTATGTATAAAAATATATAAATGTTCAACAACATGTTGTAAAAATAAATGGGGTATTTTATTTAAAAAAATAAGAAATATTACTTTAATATATTTATATTGCTTCAGAAGGAAAAAATATAAATGAACACCTATATGCACCAAGGCAATTGCAAGAAAGAACACAAACACATACAGTAGAGTTCTGCTATTCTGAACTAATTGGGACCAAACCTTGTACAGAATTGTGAAAATTCAGAATAAGCGGATTTTAAATAATTAATCAACATATTGACCTGTTAAGGTGTAATTTAAGAGAGAGTGCATTTGGTAGTGTCATCTCAATATTCCACGGGTGATTAAAAATAGACGCATCACTCCCTCTTTTCCACACTTCACCTGTTCTGAATAGGCGAATTTTTGGAATAGCAGGGTTTGGATTAATGGAACTCTACTGTATTCTCAAACTCTTCAACATACACTAAAGGAAATTGTTTTTAAACTCTTCATGAAGTGCACATCATGATTAATCTGCAACAAAACCTTGTTTTCCTGTACGTTTTATTTTCAAAAATATGTGTTCCTCAAACTTCTTTAAACAATATTGTCCACAATTACAAATAAATTTATTTTACTGATTAAATAATTTTCTTAGAGACCCACAAATTTTATTATCAAATAATTAGCTCTAAAACTTTCATTTATTCCATTTTCAGCTTTGCAGAATGTAGATATAAACTTTCTACAGGCATTTAGTATCAGGGCATTGGTAAATGCCTATGAAAATACTCAAGATCTTGAATCCTTTGTTACCTTAGTGAGAGCGTTCATCTCTAGTGTAAATAAAGAAAGATCCCTCTCACAAAGTGTTGAAGAGGAAGAAGGAGGTGGCGAGGAGATGGAAATCATTGGTTTAAAGCAAGAGGAGCTTGTAGGAAAGTGTTTATTGCATTTGGCAATAATAAAAAGTCGTAGTATGGCTAAGGTTTTGCAGGCAAGTATATTAGGAGTTAGAAGTTAGTTACATTTTAAATGACATTTTTAGGTGACTATTATCTGTTTACATTTTGAATTGACTTTGAAAGTTATAGTTGTATTTAACACTAGCATTACCCGGCACGCTTTGCTGCGCCCGAAATAATAATTTTACTATGGAAAATGGAAAATTATTAATTCATTTTCCTATAAGAAAAGGAAATTAATATATCAATCTTTCAGTTCAATACACCTGGCCTTCACAAAAGAGAAGAATTTATAGGAAAGCTGCCTGTGTGTTATACCTGACATATTAAAAGTCCATTCTATTAGATATTTATTACTGTCTTTAGCTGGAAATATTTTCATTAAACATAAGTAAATGAATGTAGAGCTAACGGATACAATTATTTTCAGATAGAGTTGAATTTTACAGACATTTTTATATTTGATCCTTTTATGATATCCTGGTTCGACAACAGTATAATCTATTTTGTTATTTACACAGGGGTTACAGACGACCACCCTGTTGAAAGCATTTGATTATGACCAAAAAATCTAAATTTTGATGTCCACAATTTTCTATATCAATACAACTCTTATTAGTGCAGATATAACGGTAAAAACGTTCTAACCAACTGATGAAATTTCAGGCTTTCCTGGACCACGGTCTGGCAATAAGCAATTCTTCTGCCCAGCTGATTGAAAATTCCCTTGGTGGAGAGAACTTAACTGAAGAAGTGTCTACACTGCTGGCAAAACTGGCTTCTGGCGAAATGGTTTCAGAACCACTCAAGCGCCAGATGGTAAAATCGCCTATATCAAAAGTAAGTGTGCAATAATTAATTAGAAAAACATTTTAAATTTTTGCTATTTTGTTTGTAATTTGATTTTTAGAGGTCATATCAAATTTGACCAACTACTACTGACATTGTTTAAGCACCTAAATTTGTTTAATTTTTATATTTTCAAACCGAATTATACTATAATTTAAATGATAATGCATCGTTAACATAAACAAAATAGATATTAATTTTCTTACTATATTTTTTATTTGCTAAACTTTTTAATGTCATGTTACAGAAGAACAAATTTATGTAACAATGACTGTTTTAGACATTTTAGTATTTGGTGGTAACTTAATAATATAAAACTGGTTTGCTAAGTACTATATATGCACTTCAATAGTTACTTAAAACAGTAAATTTTTGTTTCATCAAACACGCATCAGTCAATTATTTTATAACCATGAAACAAAAAGGTTCAAACCTCATGTTTTAAGTATAAAACTTTTTGAATAACTTTTTGTTTTTATTGTTTTGAAATGTCTGACCAAGAAGTGATACAAAACTTGTGCAGTACCAAGGCTCAACCTTCGTTTATTGCACTGCTAAATCATTGAGTGGAGAAAGGGAGGGCGTCAATGAGTAACGCCTGCGATGAAACAGTAGCTAGATTTTCCTTCCTGCTTGTTAGTTGTCCACAAGGTGCTGAGAGAGACTGTTGTTTTTATTGTAGAAGTAATACTCCAGAAAGAAGCGCTTTTAATAAGGTAGAAAAAAGATTGGCACTCTTAAGTAAATGGTTGGCACGAATTGTGCTTCCCCATGAAATCTCAAACAATTTACAAAGATTTAGAGATAAAAAGCTTTCTGTATTTGGGCTTGCTTAAGTATGGAACAATCTCGAGATAGATGAATTTTCAGTTTTTTGCCAGTATGTGAATCCTGGGGATGAAAATGACACTTCCTCACTAGTATGTAAACCATATGAGGAAAGGTCAGTATTTTTACAAATTACAAAGTGTAGATTACTGTTTGCCGGGCAGGAGCTTACTTTTACCACAAACATTTGTTACTCCTTTATTAAGCAGTCTGAATCTGGACTTAGAGCTGCTCTCCCAGAAGACAAGTTTTCTTCCCTCTTTCTAAGATTGGTTCTGCCAACGGTCTTCCCTGGTATATGTAAAAGAAAACCACTGTAGTATGATGCCTAAGATTTGAGTGTGCAGAAAGAAATCCAAAGCTGCACATCTCCATTCTGGGATTTATATTTACCTTGATCATTCACTAATATCTCACTGTATGGGAGTATATGGCAGAACAATCGTGAAGGACAGAGTTAAACAAAAGCATGTTTATCAATCTTGTGAAAATGATCTACTCTTTGAGCATCATGGATATTCAGATGTCGATTGAATTCCAGAAGATTTTATAGAAATAGCTTTTGCAGAAGCCCCTACCACTAGGGGGTGGTTGAGTATAGTGTTATAATGTGTTAAATGGAGGAGGGAATAAAAAAAAAGCAAAAAATGTGTTATGTAATATTTGTATAACTCCTATTTCTTAATGATTATAACTTCATTATATGCCATTTGTACTTCAGATAGAAGGAAATTATGTTTTATTCTTGTACTGAAAAATCTGCTGTTTCGAAGTACAGCAGAGTCTCAATAATTTGAGGTAGATGGGACCGAGACCCCTCGGATTACACTGAAATATGTTCCTGTGCATTACAAAAAATTGGAGTTTTAATGAACCCTAATACTATAATTAAAAATGCACTAGATAAGTGTATAGAACTTTATATGAACATTTCTTGGAAGCCCGACTCATTTCCTTTGCATACCGTATTGATATAAACATATCTTGGAAGCCCGACTCATTTTATTTGCTTACCGTATTGATATAAACATATTTTGGAAGCCTGACTCATTTCCATTGCATACAGTATGGCTAAAAATATTTCTCGGAAGCCCGACTCATCATTTTCTTTCAAATAGATAATATAGGCTCGAATTTAATGAAGCTCGAAATATCGGGACTCGGATTTTCAAAACTCTACTGTACTTCAATTTCTTAAGGCATTATAGTTTTGTACAGTTATAATTAGCTATTACATATAAACAAATCATTATATGAATTAATCCTAACCTATTCTAATTGTGATTATCAGTTAACTGAGTTTACTCTTTGCTGAGTTATTTTTTAAGTTTTATTATATAAATATTTTAATCAAGCTAGCTTAATATAGTTATTACATTAAAATATCTGTTTTTAGAGTCCTCTAGCCTTGGAGGCGCTAAAGGAGAGATTAATTGCTACTGGTGATCCGGTTGATGGAGTTTTGCGACAATTGTTGAGTTTGTATTCCATTAATAAGGATATGGATTCTGCTTTGAAGATAAAAAATGTAAGTTAATTAATGCTAATTGCATGTAGTTTTACATAATTTTATTTCATTTGTACTATTTTATTTCATATTTCTAACACTAAATTTTAATACTGATAATACAAGGACTTTGCCATGCTTTATTTCTATTAACATTTTCCTGTTTTGTCAGTGGATATAATCAAAAAATGAAGTGACACTATCTCTGATTACTCAAAAAGGATTTATTGTTAAAGAAAAACAAGTAATTAGAAGAGAATCAGTTAACAGGCCAGTCAAATTAGTATCAAAACTCAGAGTTGGGAAGTTAAATCAGCTGAAGCGAGTTGACTAATTAGCCAAATAAAAGTCAAGTAGATTTCAAGATTCGATGCAACAAGATTTTTCTTGAAGATAGAACTATTCGACAACTCATTCTTACAAGTCTTCTTTCTGAGACCGGAAAATCAGCACTTTTAAAGTAACATCTTACAAGTCTTCTTTCTGAGACCGGAAAATCAGCACTTTTAAAGTAACATCAAAGGGTTCAAATGTAAAATATCACTGGTCTTTTGAACAAACTAATATATTTGGCATTCAAAGTGGTTTTTCATAACTCCTTTTGAAGATCAAAATCATTCAATTTTTTCATTTGACTAATGAACAATTCAATAATTCTGTTAAATTGATGGATAGGTGTCAATACTTTATGAAGGGGATATTAAAATGCTTCTCCAGTGGTAGAACTAATGTTCTCAATTAAGTGGTTATTTTAAAAACATCCATACATACTTTTTCCTTCTCGTTGTAGACATGCAGTGTCAAGTGACTTTGATAGTCCAATGTCCATAAAATACCATTGAAGCTAGAGTCAAAAGGTTTCTATTAGTCATAATCATGTCAGGCATAACATTGAGATTTACTTAAGATTTTCTCTCGCTGGATTTGCAGCTCACATTCCAGAAGTATTTGTCATTGTTTCATCTTGAGCATGTCTCATGACACCTCGACAAGTTTGCCAAATTAAAACATTTTAGATAATGGGCTGTGACTATTATCTAATTCTTAATCCAAAAGTATCCATAAGTCTGTATAACTTTTAGCAGTAAAACAGATTTTATATTTACAAGGGGTGGACTGATTCCAGGAATCATCGATTTTAACAATATCAAGGAATCGTCGATACTCGATTCTCCATTGATTAAAGTGCCGATACAGATTAATATTTTTTTAATTATTAAAATACATATGTGATGTAATTCAAAAGAAATATAGTTAATTATCAATTATCTCTTATGAATTAATTTCTTTGAATGAAGTAAACGATTAAAGCAAATCGTTTCTATTTGAAATCACAAAAATAATTATTATTTATGACACAACAACAAATAAGACCAGAAACATTTTTGATCAGTTAGCTCTTCTAGCTCTGCTGTCTCATTCTCACTCGGGAGGGCTCGACACTCTCTCTCTCTCTCTCTCTCTCTCTGGCCGCTATTACTCTGCCACCACTTCATACATGTCGAAACAAAACACAAAGAAAATGTAGTTCTAATTTCTCTTCTGGGTCTTAGGTATCAGCCCATCCCTAATATTTACTTATATTTTATTTATAGCTTATTGGAGATTGAAGGAAAACAACTCTAAAACACCCTTTCATTTGCAAGTCTCCAATCCTATGTTGGGCACCTAGATACAGTACAAATAGATTGGAACTCCCATGCTCCTGTAGAAATTAATCTAGGCTTAAACTTTTCACCTTCTGATGAGAAATCTATTACATTCTTATTTTCTTTTGTTTTTTTTACAAAAATGCTTATTTTCCTCTGCTACAAATGAACAATACTTTACAATATTAAAAATAATCTGATTTACACTTAAAAAGAAATTGTATGACCCATGGGAGAGTGACAATTGATTTGGTACCATTTCAATGTGACTTTTTAATGATTATAATTCAATGTTACTTAAATATATGTAATATTATCACTATGTGTTCCAGGAAATGGAAGCGAGTAAAATAGAATTGTCGCTGGCTCATTATGCTCAGCTCATGGATGGTTACATTAATTTAGAACAGTTGGACAAGGCTGAGGAGATCTATAATGAGGCTAGAGCTAAAGATTCTGAATTTCGTTTGGACAGAATCAAAGCCATTAAGTTTGCAAATCTGTTGGTCCAAATTGATAAAGTAGATGGTGAGGAATATTTAGACTTTCTGTAACTTAACAAGGTTTTTGTATACCTAAACTGTAAAACTTTATATATTCAATTTTTTAAAAAATTTAAAAAATTTATTTATAATTAAATACTCTATTTAAATACAATATTAAATACACTTTATTTTAATTAAATGAAAGGAATATTAATTTCTGCAAATTAGAAGAAATGAGTCGTGTATCATTAGTGTATATCAATACTAGCATTATTGTATAAAGGTGAATCTAAAATGAATTGTTAATTGGTGTTGTATCTTCTATAGAATTAAATTTTATCGTGTGCTTGAATTGTTTTTCCTATGTCTACGGCATTATCAGAGTATAAATCTATCTCTGTAGGACAGTTCAAGTGGTGAAGGCCTGCACCCAACTGCAGAAGACTTGTAAACATGATGTGGTGTAAGTTCTTCCTAGAGACAGAGTTGCCACAGCTTTGATACTGTTTAGTCCCATCTGCTGAAATTTTCATGTTTCTATGATGTTATTGTTCGTAGTCTGATGAGAGAAGTGGTTGTTTTCCTGTCAATGTTGAGATGAGTTACTTGATTAAGAGCTTTGATTCTCGAGAGAGCCATTAATATTGTTTTTGCAGACACATTTGGATCTCCTAGTGAAATTAGGATTGTTTTTGATTTAGGCTTCTGGCGTGTTTAGTCAGAGTCAGCAATTTCATTGAATTCTTAGTTCGCAGAACAGGAATCTATTGTAAGATGCGGGTTTTATTCTGTAGACGTTAAAGTTGTTCAAGTTCTGCTAGGCTACTCAAGGTTAGACTTGAAGTACCTTTGCTGAGGATATGAAAGGCAGACCTGCAGTTGCTGAAAATGGTGGTAGCACTAAGCTGCTGATAACACAATTTTCCTGGACCAATTGCGATTTCTCGTCTTTGACCATTAGGAAGGAGCAGTATTACTCTCACATCACTGTTATTGAAAGTGGAATCAGAAGATTCATCTGTGAAAGCCTTAATGTGGTTGGGACCAGATAATGAATCAATAGTTTTCATCACAAGTTCTTTGAGTTTATCATTTGGATCTTTTTTTGTACAGTGTTCAATGAGTTTTAGACAGATTGTCGTATTATCTGGAACACGGTTATATATTTTATGATAATAAAATACAAAGATTTATTGCCTTTATTTCTCAGTAACTATCCACACACCACAGTGGTTCACTACTTGTGACCTGATTTTATCTGAAATCTATCCTAAGATAGTGGGTAGCTTTCTCTATCCAGGTTGAGAGAAGGTCTACCTAAAGGTATCAACCTTGTTGAAGCTTTTCTATGATATTTCCTAACTCTGTAGACCATAATGTGGTACCCTTTTTTTTTTAGTTCACCTACCCTTCCCCTGTGTCTAATTTCACCTAGCCTTCCTTTCTTATAAGCGGTTGTGACAGGTAACACAATGATCACAGTAAAAAGCTGCTTAACGATTCTGATGTCAAAATATCTCCCCAGAATGGAGAAAAAAAGTTTCTAGAACTATAGCCCAAATGAAGTTTTTGGTAAAGTATAGGAGGTTTAATGTTTGCCTTCTCACATTACTCATTTGAACTCTAAATGTAAGGCCTTTGTTTTTCATAGCACAACGGGGTTGATAAGGGCAACAAACTAGTTTCCAAAACATTGTACTAATTAAGTAATCTTCTTTGACCCAATATTTCAACTGGTTTATAATTTATTTAATAATATTATAACGTTTATAATATTTTACATACTTAATCTTCACAGCAGTACGAATTAAAACAGTTTAATCTAAATCCTTACTACATATTAGTGTATTAAAACAAATACACTAGTTTATTAAAAAAACAGACTAGTTTTGACAACGATACCACCTTTGTCAGAGCTTGGTTACTACTCGCATATAGTAGCCAAGCACTGACGAAGCCAATATCGTCATCGAAACTAGTCTGTTGGTTTTAATAAACTAATGTATAGTGAGATTTAGAGTAAACTGTTTTAATTTTTAGTGTTGGGAAGTGCTCTCACTAGCTAAGCTCTAATTAACTTAATATTATTTACTTTCCTGTTACAGAAGCAATAGATGTCCTGAAAGTCAATGCCAACACTGGATCTAGAGATATAAACTACAGTCTAAACTCTTTTAGTTTTAGAATGCTTAACAGTTTAGCAGAGAAGAAAAACGTCCAAAATGTGAAGAGAATGCTGGAAGCTCTGTCAGACAACAATTACATAGATATCAGCAACGTGTTTTTAGGTTCTATCATTAAAGCCCATTTACTGAAGTAAGTGTTCAGAAGTCTAGATGTTATAAGAAATTTATAATTGTACTAATGAAGTAAACATGAAGTAATATATCTGTTTTTACCTAACTATGGATATCAAGACCTTGTGTGTAAATAAACATAGTAGTTTAACTATAGCTCCAATTCTTTATTGAACTCACACTTTCAATATTACTTTTATGGTATTAAAGTCTTTTTTGTGAGTGATTGGAATTAGTCAATTTATTGGTCGGGTAAAATATTATGAAAATTTTAATTTTCCCCTTTTAAATAACACACCTGTTATTTCATTTATAAAGAATTTATGGGGATTGATAAATAAACATAAGTAATGTTTCAGTATAAAAGTAAGTGGAATATTTAGTCAATATATTTATTTTGAAATAAAGCCTCAACTTTAATATATTAGTATTAAAGTAGAATCTTTAAAAAAAAAACAAATAATAAAACTAATAGTTGACACAGAATCTAACATCCATAAAATTAGCCACCAAAACACTGAACACATAAGAAACAACATTAATAATAAAATTAACCTAATAAAAACCCAAAAAACAAAACAATAGATAAACAAAAAAGAAATTATAAAACTCAAAGAAAAACTAGAAAACAACGACTACGTAATATTAAAATCAGATAAAGCAAACACACCAATAGTAATAGAAAATACCAAATACATCAATTCAATGACTAACCACATAAATGAAAATAAATACGAACGAATCCCAGACCCAACTAACAAATACCTTAATACAATAAAAATCCTAAGTCGCACACAGAAATACCCTAAACTATAACAATAAATTAAAATAACACACAAGACTTTACCCATTCAAACCACGTGCACTATTCAAACCCGACACACCATTTAGACCACTAATAAATTTCAAAACAGCACCATCTTGCATAATTTCAAAAAAAATAGACAAAATAATAAGATCCAAAATGCATACCAACAACACATACAATATAAAAAATGGATACGAATTAATTAATAAAATAAAAAACAAAAACAAACAGCAACACAAAAATAATAAGTTATGACATAACTAACATGTACCCTAGCATCCCAATAGAAGAAACCATAGAAATAATAAAAAACAAACTAATATATAATAACGAAAAAAGAAACACAATAGATAGTATCATTACGCTAACCAAACACATATGTAACCATAATTACTTCCAATTTAACAATAAATACTATAAACAAACAACTGGACTCCCCATGGGATCACCCATATCATCAGTCATGTCAGAAATATATTTACAACACTTTGAACAAATAATAATTAAACCTATACTAAACACACATAATATTTCACTATGGACAAGGTATGTAAACGATATACTTGTAATATACCAACCTACCATTCACAACAAACACATCATAATACTAAACAAAGCTTCGTCGTAAATGGTCCACTTCATTGTCATTAGTTTGTTATTATTAACTTTGGTAACATCCTATACTTCTGAACTGTGTAACGCTCTGCATAATACTTTTATAAATTTGTTTCTTTCGTAATTGTCTTTTGCCAGAGAAGAGAGTTTGAGGTTTGTGTCACTGCTCTGCCCTTTATTTATTCTGTCCCTGATTTCACCCTCACTATCATCTTTCTTATTGAAGATCACACCTATATATTTGTAATTTTGTACCCCCTTGATTTCATTGTTTTTTAAGCCAATGTCGCAAATTTCATCTTTGCCTACTATTAGATTTTCACGTTTTGTAATTTTAATTGTTATGTCTCCTGGGTATATCGTCTTGGTCTCGGTCCCTTTTTCAATCTCATTTCTTCAATGGCCTTATCTAACTGTTCTTTGGACATCTATTCTTCCCATGGCTTCTACTGGTTGCTCTGTCCTTAAAAATATTTTCTATAAAAATATACCTTTCTACTTTTATAAATTTTAGTTATTTTTTATCTCTAAAATTGAAAAAAAACTCCTGATATACAATCACTTTAGAGTCCTTGGGAATTACATATGTTGAAACCATTTCATATTAGTGCTCTTCAGCTTTTGTAACTAACAAATGTCCAGCAACTCAGTCTAAATGTTTTGAGACAGTGTACTTTCTTAAAAAACAAGTGGTACATTCGATCATTGAAAATGTGACAGTTTAAAGAAGCACATTGATTTACAAGTAAGTTTAATTTAAATAACTTATCAATGCGATCTAATGTCAAATCAATAAAGTATACCAACTATCACTTTTACTTACCACCAGCATTATTGTCATGTAACAATTTGTTTTATAAACTCAAGAAATTGATGTTTTTTTTAAGCATATTCAAATTTAATCTTTTATTGACGTATTGGGGTCGCATCGTAAGTAATCATTCTACCATAATTAAATATCTTTAAATTATTTTTTTTCCATTCAGCAAAGTTAACTGTTGTGTGAAATTATAAAAAAACTAAACTTCTTCCATAGTTTAGACTTACAGTAGGAAGCAGATTAGGTGAAGAAGGTACAGACTGACCTATTGAGAGAGGCTTGTTATCTTTCATAGAAACCCCAGTCAAACACTAAACCTACTTTTACAACAAAAACTTGACTGAAACTATAGTTTAGTTAACACATATAATGATAACACTGATTTACATCATACATGTACACTATTCATCTATGCAAAAGGGAGTTTTGACCGATCAAGTCATTGCAAGTTTGGAATGCTGATAAACTCAGCATGTTGGGAAAGGCTCATAGTTTTGACAAACTAGTATGTGGGATGCTGATGTGAACTTGCTCTGCAGAAGACATATGTATTAACCCTTAGCACTGGTATTTTTTTTACATGCTTTGCTTCCCCACTTGTAATTAAATTGAGACAAATTCCACACCTGCAAGTTGCGCTATTGTTTATGGGAAACATTGTTTTCTCTTACATTATTTTAGTAAACTAAGCAAATTTTATTTACTAATGTAATTTGTATATGATTTTATTACCTTATTTGTAGTTTTGTAGAATATGATATCTTTCCATACTCAAATGGCAAAGAGTTTTGATATTTTGCTATTTCCATATCTATTAGTTTAAGAGAAAATTTCCTGAATCAAAATGTCTGAAAAAATTAACTGGAAGAAGTTCATCACAAATTTAATTTTGATGAAATTATTATTATTGTTGTAAGAAATTTAAAGTGATTTCTAGTTCAATTGTTAGTTATTATTATTAGTTAGTACTATTGCTTTTTTTTGTTCTTTTCTAATCGTTTAATATGTGTGAGCTTGACTGGATTTTATAACATTAAAATATAAGTAAAAATCAGTATGAATAACTATTCATGTAAACCCATGTCAGACTAAAATATTCTTACTTTATTATATGCTTACATAACTTTTTTCTTTCTGTAATAACTTTTTTTACATTGTTCTATTACTTTTTTTTGTTTTAACAATTTTTACTCAACTAATATTTTTATTTAATGTCTGTTAATAACTATTAATTTTTCTACATAGGCTAATGACAGATTACAGACAATTTTACTTTTTTAAAACACTCAACGTTTCGAACTTCTTTCCGAAATTCCTTTCCAAGAGCTCAATTTTAATTAAACAATTACTTTTTACTTAAACAATTACAACATATTTTACTATTTATAAAATACTTAACATTATATAAAACATAATAAAAATAGTTGTTGATTTTTATTATGTTTTATATAATGTTAAGTATTTTATAAATAGTAAGTTATGATGTATAGCTGTTTAATTAAAATTGAGCTCTTGAAAAGGAATTTCAGAAAGAAGTTCGAAACGTTGAGTGTTTTAAAAAAGCTAAATTGTCTGTGATCTGTCATTAGCCTATATAGAACAATTTTTTCTTCTTATTTCTATGTTAATCTCTTGTGTGATATTTTTACATCTAACCTTTTCGTCATGTGTTTGGAAAAAATAATGTTTCCCTTGTAGAGTTTAAAATATTTTGTTTATACGTTTCTTAAAAATCTACTTTGTAAGTAGATTTACTTTTATAACTAAACTTAAAAGGTTAGTTATCTTAGGATGTTCTATCCAGTGACTTTAACGGATCGGTGATTTTAATGACAGCACCATGTGCTTGGATCAGTGACTTTTACTGATGACAAAGGATACTGAAACAGCTCTGTATGTGCCAATAACAGCAGACATACCACACTAGTGAAATACTTCCACACTTCACTTTATTTTGAAAGACTCATTTTATTTAAAAATAAACTCTTAAGAAATTAAAAAGAAACTACCTAGAGTGAAAAAGCAACACTACTGTACCCAATACATGAAAATCAACACAAATAGTCCACCAACATACGGCTTAAATGAGTAGAGCCAGTGATAGCGACAAAAAATAACTAATGATAGCCGTGGTAAAATATCAGTTACTTTTCAGCCAGTGACGGCGACTTTTTGCCCAATGAAACAACGACAACCTCCGATCAATCCATTGTCACTAGAACTGATATATTTTGTTACTGTTACTACCAGCTCTGATACAAACGAATATCAGTGACAATTTACAGTGACAAAAAATATCGACCATCCCTACATTTTAGGTTTAGGTTATTAACATGCACTGCTTTCAGGATTGTACAAGCAGTGATATTACAAAGTTTCAACTTGAAAATTTAATCTTCTTGTGTGATTTTTACAGCAATGATCTCGAAGGAGCATTGGATGAATTTGAACGATGTTGTGAACTCTATCGTGCAACTCCATGGAAGAATGAACTCATGTGCAAATTGATCGAAGCAGAAGATGCAAACAACTTGCAACGCCTTACTGATCTTAGTACACAGATACATGGGGAAGTTAATAGTTTATATGATCTTGTTTTGGCATTTGTTCAATGTGGTCGTGTCAGACAAGCAAGGAAAATTCTTGAGGTAATGTTAAATTCAAGATTATACTAGGTTTCATCTTGTGAAGAATTTGTTGGTTAGGTTTGGTCTAATAGAGTTTGGTAAAATTTCTAACTGTTCATTTTCAAATATTTTAAATACTATGTGGTATCAACATTTAAATTTTGTAAATAGTTTTCAATAAAATTTCTTCTTATTTTTGTTAAACACATTTTATGCAAGTTTTATGTAGTGCTTGGTAAAATGTTATCTACCACAAATATATTAAACTATTGTTTCTTGAACTGTATGCCAATACGCTAGCGTTTGAGTTGAATCAATCAATGTTCCGTTGTGGTTACAACAGTTAAAAAGTTAAAATTAAACTAAATTCTTCAAAAATATTTTAGTAGTAATGCCATATTTTTTAAGTTATAGTAACTTTAAAATTTTGGAAAATGTTTGCCTTTAGACACCTGGTTTGAGATCTAGAGAAGACCGTATCAACATTGCCTCCCAGCGGTTCCAAAATGATGGCCTCGTTGCACCATTGGAGAATTTGGTAGAAGTAACGAAGGATTTGGGATATGTAGATAGGACATCTATTTATTACCAATTATTGCTCTCTTACAGTAAGTACTGTGTTACATAATTTTTAAAAACTTGTGTCTAACAGCATTTTTATAAATATAGTGAATTATAAACTGAATAAAGTTTCTTTCAGTGAATCGCATTAGTAGGAATATATTTTTCAGATACGTATTTATGAAATCATTGATTTATTTCTTGAATTCCTGTAGTTAGTAGTGATTTCTAAATCTTATAAAAGACAGTATAAAATACACTAACTAAAGTCATTTATAGTGAACTGAATATAATTCAATTTAATTTTTTTTTAATGACAAGTAACATAAAAAGTTTAATTAATTTTTCTTAAGTACCGATTTCAATTATAATTATTAGGGATGGACTGATATCTAACATTTTTGTTTCTCAATATTTTCTTTCAATACTCCATTCTTTCAAGTTATATAGGCCTACATGATATTCTCTAATAATGAATTTAGTTAACATCTTGGTCATATGGTGAAGGATTTTAAAAGTTCTGTTTCATTGTAATAAGGGTACACAAATTGTCCAACTTTGATTTATGTATAGGAATTTCTGAGAAGATGACAAACATATTAGATAAAAGGAATGATAATTACAAATATCAACTTCGTTTCACAGTTACAATAACTTCAGTAATAGCCATTTCAGTTTGTATAACTGGAGTAATTGTAACTATCTTTTCTTTGTGTTTTGTTTCGATTTTTATAAAGTAGGGGCAGCCAGAGATGGGGAGTGAAAAAGAGTGTCGAGCCCTTCTGAGTGAGAGTGAGACAGCAGAGAGAGAAGAGCGGTGACAAACAGACCAGAAAAGCTTCCGATCGACTATGTTGTTGCTTCATAAATAATCTTGTAGGGATCTTTGAATTCATCCTAAATATGGACATTACATCTGCTATTTTTAGTATAAAATTAAAATAAATCTATTGCCTTTGTATATGAAATTTTATGTTGATAATGAAAAAAATGCACCATTATTCCATTGGTAGGTATGAATCATCAATACCCAATGTACAAAGTTTTAGACTAAGTGTAGATTATGTATGGACTAAGTGTGTAGACGTATGGACTAAGTGTGTAGACGTGAAACTTATTTATGGATTATTATGTGATAACATTTGATTATGCAGAATTCCGAGAACTTGTATGGGTTCTGAGAGAATTCCCTGAGTGATGGGTCAATCTCAAATTTTACTGAATCCGATACTGATACCAATAAAGCGATTCTTGATTCCAAATACCACAATTACCAACACAATAGAAAAGAAAAAATATTATTTTTTAAAAATTTTAAAAGAGATAACGTTTACAAAAAATTGTTATACAACTGCAATTATACACTAACGCAGCATTATGTTTGAGTGGCGATGGATATTTTACCGTCCAATGTGTAAACGCGACATTATGTTAGAGCTGCAACGTATATTTGACCGCACGATGTGTAATGCAACATTTTTAGAGCGGCAATGGATATTTTACCGCTTAATGGGTAAACTCGAATTATATGAGAGCGGCAACAGAATTTCACCGCCGAATGTGTAAACGCAATATTATGTTAGAGTGGGGATGGATAAATTACTGACTAGTCTGTAACCCAACAATATGTTAAGAGCGGTGATGGGTATTTACCGCCCGATGTGTAAACGCGACATTATTTTAGAGAGTTGATTAATATTTACCGCTGAATGTGTAAACGCCGGCAGCAGTGGAATGGAGGTGTTTGGTGGAATTGAAGATTCTTGTGATCGATTCACCTTCTAGTGTCCAGAATCGGTGGAATCGACTTTTGGGATTGAAAATCGACCCATCACTAATCATAACAACTGATTAAAATTATGCATTCAGCGATGCAGTAGAACCTCAATAGTTTGGACTAACTGAGATTGTAATCCATTTGGGTAATTGAAAATATGGTTTAGCTGGAGACTAAAGAAAAATTAAAAGAAAACAATATACTTACAGAAAAACTCATCATATTTATATATTATATTTATATTTATCATATTATGTATAGTATATGAATGTACATATTGTATATACAAATAAACTCCATTCCCATTCATTTCTTGGCAAACAAACCTGTCAGTTTTGGGTGTTTTAATTTTGTAAACAGCTTTCGTGCCGTTTGACCCCAAAGTCTTTTCAGCATAAGAAGCATAAAACATTAAGTTCATTATGTTGTTCATCTGTTGGTCTTTGATATTTTTATTGTTGTGTTAGACTTTTTATGTATATACTGTACTTTTTGATTTTTATTATTTCTTATTTATCATTACTTTAAAAATCATTCCAGGTTATCTGGAGTTCTGTGGTAATGGGGGTCTGACTTATCAAGGTTCTACTGTAGTAAGATGTGCATCACAGACCTGAAGCTATCTAGCTTAATTTGAGCGGTGTTCAAAAAGAATCAAAGAAGTAAAAAAAAAACTCTTTAAATTATATTTAAAAAGTACTTAACTAAGTACTTAAGTCATGTCTTGCAATATGTAATGGATTACTTGCTGACTCGTTTCAAAACATTAATTCCTTTTACGAAGCTAACTCACTACTGGCAGCATCAGTTAGGTACAAAGCCTGTAACGGGATGGATTTATGACTGTGGGATGGGGTGGGTTATTTTGGTTGTGTGTCATGTAATGGAAAAGGCTGTTGGCTTCAAATTGTGTGTGATCATTTAATATGTTTTCTTTATCTGTTTGTTGCTTAGTCTTTGTATATCTCGTATTTTTCTAAGGTTGTTAGTTTTTTACTTTGTTTTGATGTGTGGAGAACATTTAAATTAGTATGTATGCCCGTGTGTTTGTGTTGCGTGTTTTTTAGGTGTTTTGTGTAACAGGATTTTGGGTTTGTTTGTTTTCTTTAGGTAATGTGTTCGAAGCATGTATAGAATGACCTACCGGTTTGACCAATGTAACAGCTGGGACAATCGTTACATGTTATTCTGTAAATACCAGATAGATTGTATTTGTCTGTTTGTTTTTGAAAGGGTTGTATGGGCTGTCTTAAAATGAATGTTGTTTTGTAAGATACTTGGTGATGAAGTTTTATGAATGTGGAGGCTATTTTGTGTGTGTTTTTGTTGTGGTAGGTGAGAGACATGTATTTGTTGTTTTTTGTGTGGTTTGTCTGCGTGGCTGTTTGATGGTGTTTATGTTTAATTTTCCTGAGTATGTTGTCTATGAGTGTATGTTGGTAGCCGTTTTGTTGAGCATTGTATTTTATGGGATTGAGTTCTTCATCATAGTCTTTCTGTAGCAGGTATATTGATTATGGAAAACAATATATTGATTATGCAGGCGGTATATTACCGCTTAGGCGGTGTAACATATGATTAAATGCAGCATGTTCGTGTTTTATGGGGTGATTAGATGTATTATGTATGATAATATCGGTAGTTGTTGGTTTTCTGTATTTTTTGAAATTGTGTCTGGCGTTGTGTTTGGATATCTCTTTAAATAAAGAAAAAATAGGTTTCATAGTAATCGATAATTAATTTTTAAATTTTACATTTGCAAAAAGAAACATGCAGGACTAAAAT
Source organism: Prosapia bicincta (assembly GCA_036971475.1). Taxonomy (NCBI): domain Eukaryota; kingdom Metazoa; phylum Arthropoda; class Insecta; order Hemiptera; family Cercopidae; genus Prosapia; species Prosapia bicincta. The sequence continues at coordinate 116,836,527 of JBAIZL010000006.1, forward strand.
GAATAAGCAAGTTCAAAATACAAACTGTTATAAAACTAAAAATTTTTATAAACAATTAAATTTACAAATTTTGAATTCATAAATTCATCATGTGTTTATTTCATAGTTTAATACAGTTTTCACTGGCAATTTAAAGCCATATTTTTTTACAATAATTTATCAACTTCTCTGACGCCCCTAATGAATGGGCATTTGGTACAGTACAAACATAGTGTGCTGTGAGGTTGTGTTTTCATGGTATAACAAATTTACAAGATGTTTTGTAATTAGCTGTATGTTTTGTAGCTGTATCTGTATTCATTATTAAACATAGATTTTTTAAAGATAAATCTTTTATGAGTAATAATGTTATTTTGCTAGAAAATTCCAATAACGTGGATAAAGCTCTAGGGCTGTGGACCAAAATGCAGGAAGAAGATGTTCCACTGACAGACGAGTTCTTGCATACGCTGGGAACTTTTCTGCAGGCGAATGGAAGAGATGTACCATTTGCAATACCATCTACAACAAATCTTCGTACTGATGGTATGTAATCTTTAATTAACATGAGATTTTTGACATTTCAACATATAATATCTTAAGATTTTTTATAAAGCAAACAGTCGCATTGTCTTTAAAGAATTGTCCGTAATGCTGTTAGTATACATGAATTAATGTCTTCAATTGATTTAAAATACAAAGATGTATTTAACTATAGAAATATAGTCTTTTGTTGCACTAAGAAAAAAGACAATATTGAAATTAATTGTAAAGCATGAAATATTTATACATTTAATCAGGAAATGTTGTTTTTTACGACTCTATTACTCCTATCATAAGGGATGCTTTTCAACTACAAATCAGTATTCAGTACACTTCCGCTAGTTCAGTAACCTCAGGTTTAGACTCTCGGTTAGACTAAAACATGGCCAGGCTAAAACCGATAATAACAATTTTGATTTTATTCTAAATTAATTAAAGTACCAGTACAGTCAATTATATCATAGTGTTTTAAAAAATTATAAAAAGTCTGTCCGCATTATGTTTGCTAATTCCATTAAAATTGCCTCACTTCCACCAACAACATTAAAAATAAAACCATATTAAAACTGTGGCCAGAGAGTCATTGGCAATGGACAAAAATTTGTTTTTCTAATTTTATGTCATTAATTTGTTTGATTACAACAAAATTTAAAACATTTTATCAATGTTTTAACTAATCACAGAGGAAGACGACATTGTTGCTGAAATTAGTGTGTTATGAAGTTTTAAGTAAACTCTTTTAACATTTACCATTGTGAGTTGTTCTCACTAACTGAGCTCTAAGTTTACTATACATTTTATTAGTTTTTAAACCTTGTTGAAACATTTAATTAGTTTTAAAACCTTGAGGAATAGTGTTTAAAAAGTATATTGTTTTGTCCAAACATATTGTCGATAAAAAAATGAATTTGGTTGCACAATGTTACAAATTTTTTATAAGGAATTAATTACAGCAAAAGAAATATAGCAGAAATGATTTATATGAAAAAGAAAAACAAATTCTATTATTAAAATGACTTCAAATATTTTCCAAACTCTCATTACAGTAATACTTCGACTTACGCCACTCTGTCTTACGCGATTCCCAAGTTACAGGGTTTTAAATCATGCTGTCCGAGCTACGCAGAAACTTGCCTGTAAAAATGCTTTTGATAACTTTTATAGCTCATGAAGTGAAAATATTTTCAGGTTTTAAGGCCACCAAAGATAGATTGACAGTGATATTTGGCGCAAATACAGCTGGTGACTGTATCCTTCTACTACTTTAACTAATCTCAACACACACGTGAAAGTGATATTTTTGCCACCAAACACAAATAATTGGCTTCAACCGATGGATCAGGGAGTCATCAAATCATGGTCTTATTACACAAGATCATTTGCGCATCTGCATGAAGCTATGAGACAGAACAACGAGTTCTCTGTTGAAGATTTTTTGAAACAATTCAATGTTTTAAATGCTTTGAGAATCATTGGACAATCTTGGAATGAAATTTCACAAAATACCTTGAATGGTGTTTGGAGAAAGGTGTGTCTATTTTTTTCGCCTCTGAAACTTATCAGTGCCAGAGTCTGATGAAATTGCTGATGTGATTGAAGATGTCGGTTTTGCCAGACAACTAAATTTAGAAAAGGATAATGGTGACGTTCAAGAACTGCTGGATTTATACAACCAGGAGCTGACAATTAATTGATGAGTTCATAGAAATGCGTGAGCAAGAGCAAAACCTTAAAAACATAGATTCTTTAGACCCAGTTGACATAGATGATGAAATGACGGTTAAAAACGTGACAAAAGGTCTTAGTTTTAATTGAGCAAAGATTACAAATTTTGGAAAACATAGACTCCAACGATTAGCGTTTTTCTACCACAAAACAAAAAAAATTGGCGAGTTAGGTGCGAGTTAATTAGGAGCGAGTTAATTAGCGAGTTCTGGATGAGAAGATATCTTAAATTCTTCAAACGAATATACTAGATTTTATGAAGCCTTCTATGTCAAAATATCTTCTTTTTAGTTGCTTTTTACAATATGTATTTATATAATATAATTTTTGTTGTATTATGTATTTAAGATTTTAATACGTACACATTTTTCTTTTAAATTATTAGAGTATTTGGTCTTTGGTCCCAATTAAACATGATTCCTATGTGAATTTGTGTAAAATTATACCCCGACTTACGCGAATTCGACTTACACGGCTATCGCTCGGTCCCACCTATCGCGGAAGAATGGGGTATTACTGTACTATTATGTATAAAAAAATATAATAATGACTCTCTCTTGCGGACATTGTATAGTGTTTCGTCTTCTTCAAGCATATATGTCCTAGCTCAAGCCCAACATTCCTTACACTAACAGAGTGTCTCTTTTCTGTAAAAAAATTATTCATTACATGAAATACCATTATAAAAGATTATAGACGTCAAAATGGCTTAAAAATACAATAATAAAAGTAATTTAACACAAATTACTTGGCCAATATTCGAATCTCAAAAAGTTAACTTGGGATGACCGGATAACAAAAACGACTGAAGCACAATGTTCTCTAATTTGTTCTGAAGCACTGACATAAAACTTAAACCTTTTTCCAAACACTTATCGATACTAGTGGAGTTTAAACTAGACTGGAAATGAGCATACCAGTGTACCCACTGTTTCTAGAAAGGAAAGACAGGAGCGCACCGGCAAGCTCTCAGTGCCTTGCAAGGGAACTCAGTGCATGCTGGTGCGCTAGCTGTGCTGAACGTTTCAAGCAAAGGCGGTCTAGAAAAGGTGTGCTGTAATTGCAGTATCATTTTATCTATGATAATAAATTCATTGATTTTGATCTATTTTTGTAGTCAATCTTCGTGGCTTATTTTTGTAAATAAGTTTTAATTCTCTTGTGTTACATTAGTTCTTTGTTTTTTATATTTTAATGGAGATATAACAGAAATGGATTAAAAAGAGATTTTGTCATAATATACTTCCTCGTTTAGCGCCGATTTGTTATATAGCTCTTCTACAATTTGCTTGAAGATGTTCTATGATTTGAATGGACTCATTGTAGTAGTCGGCAAAAATCTGGAGAACAAACTTGCTTATTGATTAATATTTCAGTGGAAATGCCATTTTAACAATTTTACCAAAAATTGTGAATGTTTAGCATTACTCTGTTATAAAAAAAATTAAAAATAAAATTAGGTTTCTGTTACAACTTTGGGAACACAATTATTGCCTTTACTTTAAAGACCCACTACGAATTAAACTCCATCCCAAAAACTTATAATTTACAAATGTTAATTATTTTAAAAATATACCTATTTATGTACCATTTAATGTTTCAAACATTTTTATGTGTGTGAATGTGATGTTATATTGAAGAATAATGAAGCCAATAAAATGTAAAACGTTATTTATATGTAATTTTTGTTGTTCAACAAAAATGCGGCAAACCATGGAGAGAATCAGTTGCATATTTAAGACAGGTCTTACAGTATATTTTTACAGGAAGTTAAATTTGGTCGGCAGAATGTCATAGATATTGCATATTATTGGGAAGCTTATTCCCAAATGGGCTAAATTTCCCTCTGAAGAAACTGTTACAAAAGCTACTGGTTAGTTTTTTTTTTTTTTTTTTTTTTTTTTTTGTAATCTCTCTTGTTAAAATTACATTACAGGTTGGGGCAGAAAGTTGTTACAATTTCTGATTGGTTATTGTGTAATTGTTAGGGAACTAGGAAAGGTGGGATGATCACAAGCTAATTGATCTTTCACTTACCACAAAGCTATGAAATGTAAACTCTGATTCTCTCAAAGATGATTTAGTGTACATTTCTATGTGTGTATTATTTCTCTGTCTTCTCACAAAACTTTAAATTTTTCTGGAGAATTTTTAAAGATAAGGATAAAAAAATCTTTTTATTAGGCCCTTCTATGTCTGGACATCAGAGTATTTTAGTTTTAGAATACGGGTAGTTTGCATTCATTGCTGGATAATTTGAATTTTTTCTCCCTAAATATTTCAGATAATGACTGGATTTTTAGTTGAACTTTCAACCAACAAATTTATAATTTCTTGAGAATGCTAGTTGGAATTCATAGTAGAAATATGCACAAAATTTATTGTACAATAGAGCTCTAACTATCCAAACTTTGACTATCGGAATCACTAATTATCCAAATGCTTTCAGATTTAAAAAAAAAAAAAAAAAAATTAAGGCAGAAACATAATGCGTCCTTCCAAAATAATGATTCTGTCTACATTGGCTATTGAGCTTTACTACACAAAATAGCATAGGCACAGCACAAACATTATTTTTTGAACAATTTTGGATCAGGCCATTGTTTTGTTTGTGGAAAACCGAGTTGTCTTATCATTAGCAGATAAATTAGTTATAGATCAATCTGATACAGGAGTTATGGGCAAAGAGCTGTACTGTGTTAGACAATCAATGAATTATTTCAGACATTAGAAGGAACAAATATACATTTTTAACCTCATGTCAGTGCTTGAAAATGAAAATGTAAGTTCTTCAAGAAAATCAATGTAGGCAGAAAAAACAAAGAATGCAACAGTTTTAAGTGTCATTTTTAATTGGTTTTTGCAACAGTTTTCTTTGGGAAACCTAATTTCGGGCCTGGTTAGGATCTTAACTCAAAAGCTTTAAAAAAAAATATAAAACTATAAAAATTATACCATAGTATTTATAAAAAAATTAATAAAGTATAGTTTTTTTACTTTCATTTGCAAACATACATACAGTAGTTAATTAAAATTGACTTTTTCAACAAAATCCAACTATCCAAATAAGACCCAGCCCCAATTGTCCTACTGAATCCTACTGTCCCATCATCCTATCATAAGAAGTTTCCTGCTATAGAATTTTGCTGAAAGGGTTGAGGAAGATATTTCCAGAAGGTTAATTTTTTCTACTTGGAGAAATTACTTGGCTACCTGATATTTTGATCAGTTAAAGTAATCTAAAAATGTATGTAGAAAGACTATGATGGTAAATTTTTTTATAATCTTTATGGAAATTGCTTTGCTTTAATGTATAACCAACATTTATTTTCAGTATTTGAATACAGCTTGTAACATCATATTAAATGCAAAATTATTGTATTGCAGAGAGTGGAAATCTTGAAAATCAGAGGAAATCCAGGTCTAAAAATAGGGAAGAATTTAACAAAGCTGTGCAGGATAATCAAATAGATAAAGCACTGGAAGCTAAAGGAAAGTAAGTATTAGGTCAAAGAACTAAGAGAAATTAATCTGTGATAAAAGCATTTAATTTGTCATCCTTAATGATTAGACAATGTAAAGATATGGTTATTGTAGAGACAATCAATTTGATTTTGGTGTTAAAATCTTGCACACATTAATCCTATGCATACAAGCTTAAAAATACGCTTTTAATATATTTGTTAAGAATTGCATTCTTAAAAAAAAAGAATTAAAAAACAAGTTTCGAAAGAACCATTTAGGTATTGGGAATATTTTTCAATCCAATTAATCATACAATTTCACATTTCTCTACAACAAATTTGTTAATCCAGTTCAGCTGTGGCTGGAAATCTTTTCAACAATAAACATAAGTTAGGGTCTTGCAAGAAATGAAAAGTTATTGTAACTGACTGCTTGATGAGTAATGTTTACAAAATATGTTGTCTGCTTTCACAACTAGACTGATAGCTATCTAATAAAATAAAAACATTATTCAGAAGTTGGATTTCATATTTCAATTGATTTATATTTTTTCAACCAGTAAATTTTATTTACCAGGTTAGGAGCAACCAGCATTAGGAGATTAATAAATAACACAATTTTTAACGAATTTTTGGATACTTAAGTATTATATGTAGGCCACTAACATAGGTACATAGTAATGTTGTGTAAAATTACAACCAAATCTATCCTGACTGGATACTTCATAGGTATATTTTAATATATGTATATAGGAATTTTTGGACTAGATAGAAGACTGACAGACTTACCTAATGGCAATAGTCCAAAACTGCAATCTGTTGGAAATAAATAGACACTTATAAAAACTTAACACACTATTGAAATATATCGATCAAAAATGATCTTTGTCAATCAAAAAAGAAAAAAGAAAAGACTGAAGTGAACCACAGATGTGTATAAATATCCAAATGTCACAGATTCACAGATTTATAGTTTATGATATAGTGCTATATGTGATTTGTATAAATATTGATCATTTGAAACTAGATATTAATAGTCTGTCAGAAGGAAGGTAAATGGAGTTGTTAAAAATTGTAGAAGTTAAGGGGAAGGTAAAAGGAGTTTTATCTGATGTTGAGGTTAGAAGGCTCTTTAGATTTGGTGTACCTCTGGTATGATAACTCCCATCTTCTCACTTCTGAAGGGTTGCAATCAGGGGGGAGGGAATCACAACAGACAGGGAAAACATATTAAATGACCACACACACTTTGAAGCAAATAGCCTCTTCCAATACATCACACAAGACACCGACAACTCACCCACTGTCATAAATCCAACCCTATCATACCGTTTGTAAAGAGCCAAATGCCGCTAGTAGAGGATTAGCTTCGTAAAAGGAACGAACGTTTTGAAACGCGTCAGCAAGTAAGCAATTACGTATTCACTTCGTTACGTAGTTTAAATTTAGTTTAATCAATATTTATACAAATCACATATAGCACTATATCATAAACTATAAATCTGTGACATTTAAATATTTATACACATCTGTGGTTCACTTCAGTCTTTTCTTTTTTCTCTTTTGATTGACAAAGATAATTTTTGATCAAAATATTTCAATAGTGTGTCGGGTTTTTATAAGTGTCTATTTATTTATTTCCAAGAGATTGCAGTTTTGGACTGTTGCCATTAGGTAAGTCTGTCAGTCTCCTATCTAAGGAGTAGATAGGAGCAACCAGCATTGTAGGAAGATTCCACAGTAGTAGGAAGATTCAAGGGAGAAAGACAGTAAAAGAAGGAGAGAAATGTAACAAGACTGAGAAGGGCTATCGAGGGTGCAAGAAAGAGAATATTGGGAGAGAGAAGTTTGGAATAACAGGGATGTTACATAGTTGGGGATTTTGGGATAGTTAGAGCTTCGAGTTTATTGATTGGTTATATGAAGATGCCGTTTGCTGCCTTAATGGTGGCCACTCGGCCAGTTTGTTCATTAACAAATTAATCAGAGTTCTCGGTTAATAAAGTTCAATGTACTTTGTAGTCTTAATGTTACAAAGAGATGTGATAGAAGGTTTTCAGGTTCTGTGGAGATTTTTCAGTACCCAGCAAATATATTAACTTGATCAACTTTTATTAATTTTTAAAACTTATGATTCACTCTTGTTTCTTTACTCACTATAGATAACCAGTCATTTAATAGATTGCAAATTAGAAACAAAATTCAGATTTTCCTGTTATTTTTCTATTTTAATGGGATTGTTTGTAACTGAACGACTTCCTTAAACAGGTTAGACGCTTCAGGGGAAGAACTCAACAGGACAGACATATCACGACTTCTTGAAGCTCTGTTAAAAGAAGGCCGTATTAACGAAGCAAACCGACTGGTTATGTCTTGGTTACCTGGTAAACTTCCTTCAATATCTGTTCTCAAGTTCTTCACTAATAAATTGGCACAGACTGGGGACATTGAAAGCTTTGATCAGTTTGGTAGTCGTCTCAATGAGGTAATGCAACAAGTTTCAGTTGTTTGGGTATAAAGATTACTCTGTTAAAGTGATATTTAACTTTTAATAAAAATATTTTCGCTTAAACAATTTCTTACTTTAAAAAAAAATCTATTAAAAAAGGATTAAAATATTAGTATGATCAGTTTTTAATAAAAAATTTTAATGCTTTGGAATTTCTTCGAATTGTTAAACAATCATATATGCATGTTAAGTATTCAATGGTCCATGTGCATATAGTAGCAATGACTTAAAGGTAAAAGTCAAAGTAGTGGACTCAAAATCTCACAAAAATTAGTCTTTATTAAACACACAAACAAACTAGTTTCAGCGACGAAGTCGCCTTCCTCAGTGATTGACTACTAAGGAAGGCGACTTTGTCGCTGAAACTAGTTTGTTTTGTGTGTTTATTAAAGACTAATTTTTGTGAGATTTTGAGTCCACTACTTGGACTTTTACCTTTGTGAATAGTTCTCACTAGCTAAGCTCTAAGTAACTAAATAGCAATGACTTAGTTTGGGAGTTTTATTGTAACTCCCAAACAACAATAAATAAAATACTTGGATAGATGTTATTTTATTATACACATCTTTTAATTATAGGTTTAAATTATTTTAATAAAATTAATAAATTTACTTTAAGCGTCTTATCAATATCCAAATCCACTGAGTTGATGAGTGGATTCAATATTTATGAAACTCAGCCTAATGTCATGCAAAAACACAAGTCCTGATGTTACCTAGCCAGGCCTTCTATTTTAAAAAGCCTAGTTTTATTTTCAGTTATTTGTACTGTATTAATAGAATCAGTATTCAATTGTAATCCTCATTGTTGCACACTTTACAAATGTTCATTTAGTTACATCTAATCAGGAATAATACAAATGTCTGAATGGCTACTCAGAGCTGTTTTTCCAAAAGTTTATATAAAACAATTTATTGTTGAACTTTGAAAAGATGTGATTCATTAACTCCGCCCTATTTATTAAAATTGGAAAATCTCTTGGAGATAGAAATTATGAGAAACTGCATGAGGTCTGATTTAGAGTTCTTATTCTCTAAGACTCATACTTGCTCTTTTGTCTGAAATTTCATATTTTGGAACATCGTAGTAGCTGGTTAACAATTTTAAAATTAGGTTTTATGGTTATTCTTATAGTGTTCACGACATTTCATTATTACATAGCAGTATTTTAACTCTTACTGGTACATCTGCCTGCAGAATATACCAACAGCCAATTTCAATGCATAGTTTTTCTTGTATAATTCTGATATAAGACTGACTGCGAATTTTTCTGCATCTAAGTAAATGGTTTGATAACATATCCTTTTCTGTACTTTGTTTGTTTTTCAATTCCTTTTATTAGTTCACATCCTCCTACAACTTGTAGGACCATATACATCTTGTTCAAATTTTCAGTCGTTAATCAAATACTTTTTTATTTATTAACTCAATTGCAAACATTTTTTAAAAACTTACAATGGTTGACACTTGATGTTAATACAGTTTTTTCAAATATTAATTCAGTAATTAAAATTGGTTTTATATGGAGATACACTTTTGACAAATGAGGCAAGGTATGCACATAAATGGGTCTTCCCATTTAGTTTAAAATAATTGATAACACGATTTCATAAAACAGCTGATTTTATGTTATAGATTATGTGGTAAAACAGCTGTTTTAATGCATAGGTTATGTTACTTTATTTGTATTAATTGTATCTATTTAATAAAAAGTAACTAAAATAAAAATTTTCTTTGTTAATCTAAGTAGAAATTGACTTAAAATTTTTTAAATATTTATTGTATTTATTTAAACTCTAAACTTATCAGCCCAAACATTTAATTTTTCTTTACTTTTGTTTTGAGTCCTTCTATACTGTCTACATATAACTCAGTGTTCAGTTGCCAATAATTAGCTGCTTTATTTCAATAATCAAATCATTACAGTAATGATCAAGAGTGATTGTAGAACATTTCTTTTGACATAATAAGGCATTCCACTCAGATACAAGAGTTTGTTCTACTTTTAACTAGATGCAGCAGTTTTTTGTCCACCTTTTGTGTATGAGTGGTCATTGTTATACACCTGCAAGAAAGTCATTCTTTCATTTCCAATCCTACAGGATTGGTATAGGATTAGTGTTCGGTATAGGTGTAGAATTTTAAGAAATGAAAACGTATAAGTACACTAAAAGTAATTTTATTGACAGTGATATTAACACATTCGCTACCGAGCAGCACATATATATGCCGTCTGGTTTTTCATGAGGGACCGGCAGTAAGAATTTGATCTTTCCATACAGACCACGTTAACGTGGGCCTGACCTTCATTACAGACCAAAAGTGGACAGTTGTTATAATAACTTATTATACTTCATACAAACCTTTGGCGTATGTGTGTTTGTTGTATATTTTTGTTTTTGCTGTTTTTAGAGTTTTTTTAGGATGGAGCATATATGAGCCGGTAGGTCTATAGCACAAAAATCTTATCATGTTACGGGCTTCCCACATATGAGGGATTACAGTGCAGCTCCTCAAATCCGAAAAACCAAATATGATTTTGATTAAAACAAATTTTTAAAAGTGTGTAAAATTTAATAAATTATAAAAAGTATATAGCCTATTAAATTAAAGGAGTTTTATCTGATGTTGAGGTTAGGAGGCTCTCTAGATTTGGTGTACCACTGGTATGATAACTCCCATCTTCTCAATTCTGAAGGTTTGCAATCAATTGCAACTTTAACTCCCCCTGATTGTAACCCTTGAGAATTGAGAAGATGGGAGTTATCATACCAGTGGTAAACCAAATCTAGAGAGCCTCCTAACCTCAACATCAGATAAAACTCCTTTTACCTTCCCCCTAACTTTTACCATTTTTAACAACTCCATTTACCTTCCTTCTGACAGACTATTAATATCTAGTTTCAAATAATAAATATTTATACAAATCACATATAGCACTATATCATAAACTATAAATCTGTGACATTTGGATATTTATACACATCTGTGGTTCACTTTAGTATTTTCTTTTTTCTCTTTTGATTGACAAAGATCATTTTTGATCGAAATACTTCAATAGTGTGTCAAGTTTTTATATGTGTCTATTTATTTATTTCCAAGAGATTGCAGTTTTGGACTATTGCCACTAGGTAAGTCTGTCAGTCTCCTATCTAGTCCAAAAATTCCTAAATAAGCTTTAAGCTCTACTAGAACCAACCTAAAAATATATTGAATCATTAGTACATGATTTACTTTATTTTTAAAAATTGTACAATGCTGCACCAAGCAAAGAACAGGATCTTCTGAAGAGCAACAAAAGAATTCTGCCTCTTTCAAATACTGAAAGTACAATAACATGCTGAAAATAAAACTAACTTGTCATTTCTATTCATATGGTGTGCTCTGTGCCACTAACCACCAACACTTGTATGATGATAAATTTGTTAAATTGTTATTAAATTTCACTTACTCGTCCATTTTCTATCAAAAAATCTGCATTTATTTGTACTTATTCATTACTTGAAAACAGTATACACATAAATATTATTCAAGTGTAGTTCTTGTTATTTCTCATTAAATATAAAATACTTATTTATTAAATTCGTAATAAATAACAAGTTTTAATATTATAACAATAAAATACAGTAGAGTCTCGATAATTCGAGGTAGATGGGACCGAGACCCCCTCGGATTACCGAAAACTTGGATTACACAGAAATACTTTCCGTATGAGTTTTAATGAACCCTAGTGTACTATAATTAAGAATGCATAAAATATGTTTATAGAACTTTATAGATTATAGTACTTACATAAATTAACCCTTTAGAATACATTGTTCATCATGGTTGCTACATTTTTTTGGAAAAAGTTATAGAGTGTCTTTGGCCCTGTTTATCAAATCGTTTTCTAGTTGCGGTGTAGTGTAGACGTCTTATCAGAAGTACATCTGATGACATGGTGTCTGTCTTTTGTTCAATATAGCGTAGTGCAGTTTCCAAGGAGAATGTTGCTTCACTGTGACTATGTTCCCTTATTGTACTGTATCGGTCGAACCTTCATCTTTAATCTCGTCCTTCACTGCATTCAGTAATTTCTTATACCCCTTCAACAGTCATAACATGTGTTATCGTTACTTACGTTCGTCGTTACTATTCAATGACGTACATCCGAATCGACATTTTCACAACCTGGAAATTTCTTGATAAGAAATGTCAAATCTGTTTTTTTTTTGGAACATCGGCATAGCCAATAACAGTGTTATTATGAGTTAGGTCTTTATTCCATGACTTGCTTAATATTTCTTTTATTTTGTTCCATGGTTCGCTATCCAGTACACAACTTCCTTAACTGTATTTCTTTTAGAAATCCCACAATGTTTTCTTCCCTTTCAGCCACTTCCAAGAGAGATTGTAAAAGGTGACATCTGTTTTTTTTTTTTTTATACATTCCAGAACACCCATATCCATCGGCTGGATTAGGCTCGTAACATTTGATGGTAGAAATAAATCAGGGATCTCATCAAACTACAGTTGATCTTCATCAAGATGCAACGGTGCATTATTTAGCAGTAAATAATTTGAAGTTTCTTTCAAATAGATAAACTTGTCAGAAATAGAAATAGGCTTAAATTAAACGGAACCTCAAAAAATCGGGACTCGGATTTTTGAGACTCTACTGTATGTATGTTCACTTTTGAGAGTTAATTTTAAAACTATCCTGACGTGTATGTTTTTTCTTATTTGCAGGCAATGCAGAAAGCAGTTTCGTTTGAAAACAAAAGATTGAACTGTTTGTTGGCTACTGGTAAAGGATTGGAGGAACTGGAACGCTGGGAGAAAGCTATTGACTCTGCAGAAACACAAGAGGAAATCGACACTTTGTGTTTGAAGTTTCCACGGGGAGGAATCCTTGGCGTGTTGGATAAACACCCTGAATGTATTCCCCAGTGTGAGTTTATTTAAGTGGTTCAAATCACTTGTTACATATTATCAGGAGCATTAGTAGTTTTTTATTTGGGGGGGGGGTAAAATTTTGGCTTGTTACATTTTTTCTAACTTTAATTTCTTTTAACTATAAATAAAAACCAATAAGAAATATGTTCAGGGATGTTCTAAGAAACACTCAAGGATATTAAAACAAAATATAAATAAATAACACAGTTTTCAATTTTCTTGCGTCAGTTTTTCTTTATTTGTTTCAATATTATATCAAGGGTGTAATATTCAAGGAGGAAAAACTAATATTGTGGTAAGAAAACTAAAACCATGGGTTTTAAATTTTATATTATTATAAAAAAGTATTTTTAAATGATATTAATGTTTCGTTTTCTGTTACAAAATTAAAATGTTTTGAAACTTTACAATATATCAATGGTTTATGTATTTTCACTCAAGGCTAAATTCAGACTATTAATTAACCTCAATTTTATTATCTGATTACATTATGGTTTATTGTGGTGTAACACTAATAGCTAAATATACCAATACTACAAGATATACTAGTATGAAATATACGTTCTTCTATTACTATTATTTATTATTTCTCTCTATCATTATAACAAATAAAAAAAAATTCATTATGAAGGTTTCAAATCACAGATACATTTTTATATACATGTTAGAGATATTTTGGGTTCGAATTCATTATTCATTTCTACACCCCCCTAAACGTTATTTATTATTTTTTTTTATTAGGTAGAATAGTTATAACATTTTTGTTCTTTTCTTCCACAAGCTATTTTTTTTGGAACTTGCAGTATTTGCTGATCTGCATTTCACAATCAATGACTGTCACCAAATTCACACTCATTGATTTCTAAGGTGACAAACCTGGCTAATTTCTTTAATCCCTAGAATATTTCAGAACAGCCATTTGGAAAGCACAACTGGTCTGAACATTAGCTGTTTAACTTTCTTCTTTCTTGCTTCTATTTGTAAGTTGCTTGCTGAAATAGAATCTTTAGCGTAGTAAATCAGAGGAATTTCTGAACCTTAATCAACGGACGACTGAAGGCTTAAGTAGTCTTGTTTGAAGTGCACAGTACTCAAAAAAAACTAAGAACACTTGTAAATACGTTACAACTTGCCTGTAGTAGCGCTTATATTTGTTAAGGATGGACGTTTCGGGAGATGTGTCCAATTGTCAACTCAGACAGTAACTGAGTTTCGGTCTAAGTTGACAATGGGACACATCTTCTGAAACGGCGTCTTTGACAAATATTAGTTAGTGCTACTATAAGCAAATTGTAACATATTTACAAGTGTGTTTAGTGAAAACTAGTAGCTCACATGAAGATGGAATCAACAAATATAAGCAAAACTGAAGTTTTTACAGATATGTTTCGCAACTACTGCTGACTCTAGCTGCCGGTTCATTTGCACCAAACACTGCCTTTCAGCCTAGTGCACACCCTAGACTCACTCAAAATATTTTTATAACATGATATTCGGAGTAAACAAGCATTATTTCCTAGTAAGTAACCAGTGTTCAAACGACTTAGCCCTCTTCTTTGTCAATTGTGTTAAACATGTGTTAAGCGAGGTATCTCAAACTGATTATAGAAAATATGAAGTGAAAATCAGTGGTAAACTGCTTTGATTCTTCAAAAATAACAGTATAAGAAGACATATTGAAAGAGAAACAGGTAGATAGTTGTTGATTAGACACAAACTGTGGTATCATGCGACTTGTGTTTTTCGAATATAAAAGCCATATTTCTGATAGTTACCAGTTCATTACATATATATGTCCTAATTAATTTAGCAAAACTAACCTCTGACATTTAAAAAATGTTTTTTGTGTCTACATTTTTAATTCTTAGCATACTACATGAGGAATTGCAAATTTGACTTGAGTGCTCAATTTAATGAAAATGTTTTCTTCACAATAATAGCTTTTTAAAATTATTATTGGGTTGGTATTAATTAAAAAATACTTGTAATTGAAAAAACTGGCATTAATGCCATTAACATAGCATTAGATAATCTTCATAATTACGGTAAAAGCGGATTAGAAATGTTTTATTATCTACATAAATACTTATAATAATAATCAATATTTTATAAAAATAATAAAATACATACATAAAAAAGGGAATAAAAAACCTATACATAAATATAATAAATACTTAAGTAAATAAGTAAGCAAAAAACTTCAACTGCTACCTGCCTTCTTGGAGAGCAAATATATGCGCTGTGTACCGGCCTCCCACTGAATCACTGCGCATGTCACATATGTAAGCAAAAATTCACTTACACTTCTTTGTATTATCTTAGAAAAAAAACCACTGTTTACTGATTTATTCAGCAGACGTGTTTCACACTAGGTTTTCGTGCTTTGAGTCTGGTTTATTTTTATTGTGTGGTGTGTTACTGCCATTCAAAAAATACACCACAGACTCACACCAACACAACACACCTGAGCAACAGCCTTTACAGTAATTTACAGGATTGAAAAATGTGCTGACCTAGCCCGAAACGCATCTGCTGAATAAATCAGTAAGTAATGTTTTTTTTTAACAAGATAATACAAACAAGTGTAATTTTTATAAAAACCTCAAGATGTAGAACACAAAAGCTACAAAAAACTCACTTTTTATGTCTGCCATATGAAATGAGTCACACTACTAACAACTTGATTCTCAAACACTAAAGAGACATCTAATGCATTTTACTGAGGCTTTACTTGATATAATGCTTTCTTATAAGCAATAGCAAAATATTCCGCTTAACAACGAGAAGTGACATTTACGATTGGGGGAATATTCCACTTATCGCGTATGAAGGTTTAATAGATGTTGGTTTAATTCCAAATATGTCAGTCTTTTATCTAATCCATTAAATCTCAAAGATTTGAACTCTACTAAAACTATGTTTGGCCAGTAAATTTTTTTCTTTACTACAATAACATACTTCTTGTCACATGTTCATTGTAATAAGTTATTTGTGTGCGTAGAATAAGAGTAAAGTTAAACATTTTCTTTTAACTTGTTAAAACAAACTGCCATTTTAATTTTTAAAACAAGGACCTTAAGTTTTGTCTCCACTCACTAAAACCAACACTCCCTTTTTTAATCTTAGGAATTGTCATTTGCAGATGAGAAACTCATGGACAAATTCAGCAATAAGGGATTTGTTGGCCCTGCCAACAGCCTGTTTATTCATTACTTTAATAAATCTGAAATAGACAAAGCCAAGGCCGTATTTGATAAATATTTAAGAAACGTGTCTCGCTTGATGTACCAAGGAGTGTTATCCAAAGCTAGATCGTCAAGAAATCCAGAAATGGTGATTAAGCTTAAAGAGATTATCAAAGACTCTGCTTCAATAACTCCTGGAGTTCTGGGACATCTGTATAGCAACATAATTAGTATTTATTGTAAGTAGTTTTGGACTATACATAATTTTATTTTATCTATAATTTTTAGGTAAATTATTTGCATTTAATACATTGAATTTAATCTTCCTTTTCTGATAATTATCAATGAGTTATTTTTGACTCATTGTATCAAAGTATCAATTATTCTGGTATTAGATTTTTGTAACTTTGATATATCTTTTCTTATTGAAATCTGTGTTAGACAGTTTATAAACTGTCCCTGAAATAATAAGTCTGGTAACCATACAATTGAAAGCGAAGAGATACTGAATTAGAATTAATTAAGTCTTATTTCATTAATATCTAAAAATGTTATATGATTATTATTAGGGATGGCCCGATTCCAGGGATCGTCGATCTCGATTCTCCAATGATTACAGTGTCGATTCCGTTTCTTGTTTTTTGTTAAATACATGTGTGGTGTATTTAATAGAAAATATAATTAGTTATCAGCTATGTCTTATTTACGTATTAGTTTCTTTGAATGAATTAAACTATTAAAGCAAATGTCTATTTGAGATCATGAAAATATTATTATTTATGAAGCAACAATATAGTCGATCGGAAGCTTTTCTGGTCCGTTTGTCACTGCTCTTCTCGCTCTGCTGTCTCACTCTCACTTGAAAGGGCGCAACATTCTTTTTTACTCCCCGTCTCTGCCCCTACCATTTCATAGAATTCGAAACAAAACACAAAGAAAAGGTAGTTACAATTTCTCCCGTTATACAAACTGAAATGGCTATTACTAAAGTTATATTTTAATTGTGAACTGAAGCTCATATTTGTAATTTTAAATAAATCATTACTTTTATCCAATACGTTTGTCATCCTTTCAGAAATTCCTATACATAAATCAAGGTTGGACAATTTGTGTACCCTATTACATTGAAACGGAACTTTTAAAAGCCTTCACCATGTGACCAAGATGTTGACTAAATTCATTATTAGAGAATATCATGTAGCCCTATATAACTTTAAAGAATCGAGAATTGAAACTAAAATTTGGAAATCTAAATCGGAATCGAACATGTTAGGTATCGGTCCATCCATAGTTATTATCTTCATTTCTTGTGTCAATTTGATCATTGAGAATTTTTTTCGAAGTAGTGTAACAAAATTTTGAAATTATGTTTTGTATTAAAAATTACAAATATATTAGTGTTTTTCTAAAAATAAACTACGTTTGTTTTAAACTACTTTTTTAAATGCATAAACAAATGTGATATAAATAATTTCCAGTCGTGTTTTTCCACCTACTTTGGTATTCAATTTATTATTAAATACTAGACAATTTTGTTTCTTACAACTATCTTTTAGTTTAAAGTATGTAGCATTGTCTTGAAAATAATGCTTTATTTTGTACTAAAATATTTGTTATGATGTTATCAATCTCATTAACGATTAATTCTACTTTATTGTCTATTTATTCTTAAAAATCAAAACAGAATGGTCTATCTATCTTTATTGTTCCAATGATCTTCATTTATTTTTTCAATGATATCTGGTATACATATTTCTTTTAAATTTGTAACAAGTTTTGCTCAGTGTTCATATAGTAGATTTTCCATTCCTAGACAATTTTTTGATTGTATATTAAATTTAATTGGACTTTTTTTGTATAATTATTTTCAGTACTTTTATAATTTCGTCATCATTTTTACAATTTTTGCTCACTTCTAATTTATCTTCTAAAATCTCTATTATTTCTTTGGTTGGGATCAATGGATATAAATTTTCTATTGATGCAATTTTATAAAATTTCTATTGTATTTTTTAGCTTAATGACAGATCACAGACCAATTAATACATGTTTTTTTTTCAATACTCAACGTTTCAATTTTTTTTCTGAAATTCCTTCTCAAGAACTCAATTTTATTAATCTAATATTAAATCATAGCTTACAAAAAGGAATTTTGAGCTCTTGAGAAGGAATTTCAGAAAGAAATTCAAAATATTGAGTATTGAAAAAACATGATTAATTGGTCTATGATCTGTCATTAGCCTTAAAAAATGAATAGTTATTAACAAACATTAAATAAAAATGTTTTTATTGTTTTAAATTTTTGTGTGGTAATTTTATCTCTTATTTATTAATTTGCATATATTATAGGGTATTTTCTGTATGTTTTGCTAAATTTTAGACATTAAAAGTCTTGAAAGACTCTGTTGATAAGTCTTATTGATAATTTTTGTAAGTATTTTTACCTATGCTCTAAAAAGAGGTGCGCTTGGGTTCATATTTATAAATTTATAGTTTTGTTCATATGTTAGTTCTTAACATTATTTTTTATTTGTTTTTGATATCTATCAGTATTTTTTTGTGGACTTCGTTTTATTTGTAAAATTTTCAGTTTATATATTCTTTTATAATTTCTATTGTGTTTATTTGATCAGCGTATGCTAATATACTCTCATTTTCTTTTAGTTTCTGCCTTACCTGATTGATTAATGTAATAATCTTTACTGTTTTTTTTTTTTTTTTTTTAATTTTATATCTTCTATATTTTTCTTTTCTAGTTCCATACTGGTGTCTTGCATGTACTTTATCTTTTACCAATAATGTTATAGAATTTTTATTATCTACATATTTTGTTCACATTCTTCTAGATATTGTTACTTTTAATGCCTCTTTAATTTATTTTCTAAAGATATATTGTTTCTTTGATTATTAATAACAATGGCTATTTTAAAAGCAACAACTATATAAAAAATGTATAGAAATGAATAACAAAATATTTTTTAAATAATGGAAACAATAGCACCAGTGAAATAAAAAAAATAAAAAATTAAAAAAATAAACTTATGCCCAAATTTTTCATACATAAGACATCAAATATAAAGGATCAGTTAATTTTTCAAGAAATTTATAATTAATACAAATGTCACTATAAAATATAATCTGAATAAAATATTGAAGATAAAGTTAAATATTAAAAAGTGGAATATACAAAATTCTACAAAATCCAACTCATTATTTTCTGGCGTTGAAGCAAATTAGTTTGGTTTTGAAATACTTTAGAAAACAATTTGTTTGTTAAATACAAATTCATGGAAAGTAGAAGCCACATATATATCATGAAAGAAATTTCAACCCTCTAACAAATTTTCCTTGGTATTTTATGTAATTGTGAGATGGTCAACTGCTTTAAAGTTCAGTGTGTCAAGATGTTATGACACAGAAGGATATTATGATCTTTATTTCTTAAAGAAATGTGTCATTGATTATCAAATAAGAACATAGTAATTGGTGAGTTTGGTGTTTTAGAATTCTTGTATTCAAACATTCCTTTATATGATAATGATGAGGTTGACGAGAAAGGTTTGTGTACAGTATTAGTGCACAGATTATTTCGGCTCTCTGATTAGGTGTTTGAAAACTGATAGGATATGCTTATGAGGGATGTTTGTATTAAGGGTAAAACCTGTTGTAACAAAAATTGTATCAGGAGCATATGGGTACACTACACACAAGCATGCACATGCACACACACACACACACACACACACATCACATTCTAATGGAAACCAGTGTTTCACATTCAGTTTAATGACTTCATAATTAAAAAAACTGCCAAAAAGGTTTGGTATGCAGAAATTATTTCTTCATACATTTGGTATTATACATTTCGTATTTAAATGCAGAAATTACCAAAAAGGTTTGGTAATTTCTGCATTTAAATAAGTGTTTAAATTATACATGAGTATTGCTTAAACAGTTTTTACGTTTAATCAATCTTTCAATTTAACTTTTACACATTTAATTAAAAGTCATTTACAAATAAAAATAAAAATGACTATGAACAAAACGAGAAAAATTGACACACCTTGGTTTCAAAGTCAATGTACACCTAAACCTATCTAAAATGTAAACTCTTAACGTGCTTCAGCTCAATAAAGATAGGCTCTTAATAAATTATACACACAACACACCTCTAACCACATATATTTTTATTCTAGTCTTATTTAGATTTCGGTTACAAAATAACCATCCTCAGAGACATGACAATACATACTGGCTAACTATACACAGTCCCCTTATTTATAATGAATCAAACTACTCGCCCCCCAAACTACTTTGTCATGTCTCTGAGGATGGTTACTTTGTAACTAAAATGTACATAAGACTAGGAAAAAATATTTGTGGTTAGAGGTTCGTTGTGTGTATTATGTATTAATAATAAATCACAGTAAATTATTCCATGAATTAGTGATAGGTTCTAAATTTATCACAATGATTTTCATAAATATAAAATTAAAGTAAATTCTGAGGGAGCAAGTGAGCATGTACACACACACACACTTCTGCTGCTTTAATTCTGTTAATGTTTTGTAGAAGCGTTTGTTTGCAGTAGATTACCGAGTGATAAGTCTAGCATTATTTTTATTATATTGTTGTTTTTTTTACTATTTCATTTTGGTAATAAAAAGTGTTAATATTTGTAGTGTTATTTCTTCTTTTGTTAAAGCACTATAATTCCAAATTATCTGAATTTAAAAATAAATTCAAATTTGTTACCAATTTAGCTTTTTCCATGTAAATACTTTGTTGTTTCAAAAACTTGAACTGATTGTAATGAATTGTTTTAGGTTTTGACAACAAGTTTGACGATGCATTAGCACAACTTGAAGAAGCTATTAATGTTTGCACCATAGAAAATATATCAATAGCAACTTTGAATAGACTTAAGACTGGGTTAGAAGCAAATAATCAGACATTCAAATACACCATTCCAGCAAAGGTATGTTGTAAAGCATTATAAAGTATACAGGATAGATGCTTGTTTTTTAAAAAAATAATAAAATATAAGTAAACATATTATTAAAAATTTATAATTATTAAAAAAAACTATGCAATATTATTTTTATTATAATTTACTAACTTAGAATTACATTTTTCTTCATAAAATAAAATATAATTTTACTTTGAAACTAGTTAATAAGTCAGTACCAATTACGTCACCAATACTGAATTTGTCAGTAGAATTTTTGTCTTCAAACTTCAAAGTTTAAATTATTCTAACAATTAGTAATAATAAGAAGTTTTGTTGAACTATAGAACATGAAGTACGCTTCTTTGTGGTTTTGAAAAAAATGCTCATTTTTATTTTGCAAATGAGCCTGTGCTTTGTTTTGGAGCAGTGTGTATATATATATATATATATATATATATATATATATATATATATATATATATATATATATATATAGTAGCAACTACAATATCTCCATTTCGACAGCAACCACCTAATAAACATAAAACGATCCATTCCATACAGTCAAGCAATCAGGGGTAAGAGAATCTGTTCGAATGATAGGGAATTGGAAGATTTTAATAGAAAGATATCAACAGCCTTCCAGAGAAGAGGATACCCAAAAAAACTCATTGAAAACCAAATTCATTCAGCACAATCCTCGGTTCACCATAAACCACAAACAGAACAAAATAAACTGTCTTTAATAACAGACTACCATCCTGGTCTACATAAACTCAACAAGATATTGAGAGATGGCTTCAAAATTCTTCAAGCTTCCGTCCACACCAAAAATCTTTTCACCGATCCACCGCAAATTTGGTACAAGCAACCTCCCAACTTGAAAAACATCCTAGTACATCCTAAACTACCAGACCCTGATGCAGAGAAACCACACAAACTTCCTCATGGCTCCTACCCATGTAATAGACCTAGATGCAAGACATGTCCAATACACCCCTCAGCAAATAGTTTCAACAGCCAAACAACAAAAATGGTCTTCAAAATACAGAGTCATCATAATTGTACATCGAAAAATGTCATATACCAGCTACAATGTAAACTTTGCTCAGCACAGTACATAGGCCTGACCACGGATGGTCTGAATATCAGAATGAATGGCCACAGACATGATGTTAAAATTATGAATATGGATAGACCAACAGCTCAACATGCTGCGAGTCACAACATCACAACTTTTGATGACTGCTATACCACAAAAATAATTAAAATCACTCCCCCCCCTGATTGCAATCCCTCAGAACTGAGAAGGTGGGAACTATCATACCAGTGGTATACCAAGTCCAGAGAATCCCCTAACCCCAACATCAGATAAATCCATTCATTTTTTTTTTCCAAATAGCCTTATCTCTTTTCCCCTGACAGACTTATATAAACTATAATCACTCATATGTTCATGGAAACAATATATATATCTTTAATCTGTGCATCTGTGACATCTGATTTCTACTCTACACAATCTGTGATTACAATTATTTTA
The DNA here is from genome assembly GCA_036971475.1 of Prosapia bicincta. NCBI lineage: Eukaryota > Metazoa > Arthropoda > Insecta > Hemiptera > Cercopidae > Prosapia > Prosapia bicincta. Next base: position 116,859,358 of record JBAIZL010000006.1, read on the forward strand.
TTTTATTCTCTCATATTTCTTTTTGTGTTTTCTCTTCGATTGACAAAGACCACTGTGTGGTTGAAATATATCATTGTTTAAGTGCTTTTATGTGTTTCTATTTCAAGACTACAGAGTGGACTCTTACCAAGGTAAGTCTGTCAGTCTCCTAGTCCAAAAAATCTATATATATATATATATATATATATATATATATATATATATATATATATATATATATACACACACACAGTAAACTCCCAATTATCCGTGGGCGGATTAACCGGTTTGCGGATTATCCGAGGTCTGCCATTGTTTTACAAATATCCAATTCTTATTCCAATCAGATTCATGTGTTGAAATTTCCAAACGGTGAATTACGACGTAAATACATATAAGGCCTAATAGAAGTTAAGATGAAGGGAATAGATATGTAAATATGTACGTACTAATTTTTACATTGAAAGGGAAGCATCCCTACTCGGACCAGCAAAATAAAAGGGGCGAGCAGTCTACTGTATATAAGAGACAATGATAAAATGCTTGGACGCCCGAAAACCTAATGTGTATCCTTAAGATTGTAAACAAATGTCAGCTAATCTCGGCTATAAATAGTCTAGGACGTGACATATGCATTATTCATGTCTGTCATATATATTATCGACCTTTATGCTTTGTGGCACAAGTAGACACTGTGCTACAAAATGGTTCTCAAGAAACTTAGATCGCACATTAAAGCTAAATCAATGCTCACAAAAACAGACGAAAGTGACAGTTTTTTTTGTTAAAAAGTGAAAGTATTATGTGTAAAGGAAATTACATATGTACATACATACTTACTTTTGACATATACTTATGTACGTATTGTAAATAGTTAGACATATAAATGTACATGTTATAATCTGTCAAATACATCGACATTTTAAATTATTTTCCGTATTTATTTTGTCGTCGGAAGATTATTTGTGAATTGCATTAACCGGGGTCATTATATGTGTAACCTATAACTTATAGTATAATAATCGATTATCGATCGTTTTGCGTATTCTTTGTTCATATCGGATTATCCGGGGAATTCGTTATCCGGCGTTGCCGGGCCACCCTTTTCCACGGATAATCGGGAGTTTACTGTATATATACATATATATTAACAATGTGATGTTCTAGATAGTATGCTAGTTTACTTTTTCTAAATTTGGCAGCATGCATCATTTACAGGAAAACCAAGATGTGTTTAACTTTTTTGAAATAAAAAAAGTAAAAGCTTTATAACTGACTAAAAAAAAAAATATTCTACATTAAATGTTTTTTGTGTTAAGTTTAAAATTAAGATCATTTCAAGTAGATAATGATTTTTTTGAAAAAAATGTGTTATATAAATAAATAAATACCTACAAACCATAATATAAAAAATCTTTCATTTTATTTAGCCATGGGCCGACACCTAAAGTTTCGATTTCGATTCTCAAAATGTTGTTTCGATTCTCGATTCTTTCAAGTTATATAGGCCTACATGATATTCTCTAATTATAAATTTAGTTAACACCTTGGTCATATGAGGAATACTTTTAAAAGTTCTGTTTTAGTGTAATAGGCTACACAAAACATTTGACCTTGATTTATGAATAGGAATTTCTGAAAGGGCAAGAAAAATATTGGATAAAAGTAATTATTTATTTAAAATTACAAATATGAACTGAAGTTCATAATTTTAATTTAACTTCAGTACCTAATAGCCATTTTAGTTTGTAAAACTGGAGAAATTGGAACTACCTTTTTATTGTGTTTTGTTGAGACTGGGAGAGAGAGAGTGTGTGTCGGGCCCTCCAGAGTGAGAGTGAGACAGCAGAACGAGGAGAGTGGTGACAAACAAATCAGAAAGGCTGGGTCATAAATAATAATCATATTTTCGTGATCTCAAATAGACATTTAATTTATTTAATTCAACTAATACTTTATTAAGACATAGTTTGATAATTAATTATATTTCTTATAAATTACACCACACACGTATTTTAACAGTTGAAAAACAAGAATTGGAATCGGCTCTTTAATCGAGTATTGATGATTTCTCAATACCATTAGAATCGAGAATCAGAACCGGCCCATCTCTAATTTTATTATTATTACTTGATGTGCATTTCACTTACATGGTAATCATCTACCATTAAAGATAATTACCATGTAATCGAAATGTACATCAGGTAATTATAATAAAATAAAATTAAAAAGATTTTATATTCTAGTTAGTAGATATTTATTTATTTAAATAAAATTAGCCCACACTGCTGAAGAAATTTATCAGTTAATAAAATGTGCTGTTATAATTTAGTGCTCATTCGGGTGTTTTTCCATAACTATAGATAAATACAATATTTTGTTTTAAACCTAGGATTAACTGAAAAAAGAATTAAATCAGAATTTAGAAACTTATTTCTCTGAAATTTTATTTTGCAGAGTTCTGGTAAATCCTTAAATGAGTCCTCATCGAGTTCGTCAAGTGACGATGAAAAAAAATCCACACAAAGACAGTAAAAAAATTACACATGAATTGTAAATAGGTTTGTTATTTTTCTGACACTTAATCAGTTTTTGTTACAGTTTAGATTCATTTTTTTAAAGAAATAGAAAATAATAAATCCACTACCTGTTCTTTATATAATGAAATAATATATTTTATAATTTGCTGGACAAAAGTTTTTAATTTTGAAAGCAGTAGTATTTGATCAGTATGTAAAGAATTATTATTACATGTTTTTGTATGATGAAGTAGTTTTACCCAATTGTTTATTAAATAATTTAGACATACCAATATAGCTTATCTGACACATATGGATAAAACTTTCAAACATTTTTTCCAGGGTTCACTTTCAGCTTGCCATGTTTGACTTTGCTATTATAGTTTTAAGCTGTTAAATACTCTGCCATAAATAAAATATAGTTTATATTTTTAAGAAAGTATTCTAGAGTATTGATATACATTATGATTTAAACATCCTGATTAAATAAGATTTTCATTTTGGTATGTCTAATATTTGACTGTTATAAACTATATGCATTATATACTGCTTACAAAATTGATTACTGTTAACAGCAGCATTTGTAAATAATTAGTTAATTAAATAGTTAAATAAAGAATATTTAAAACAATTTAACCTGTTCATACAGTCAAAACAATCTTATTTTTCATTTCCTTTTATTAGTTCACACTCTCCTTATATATATATATATATATATATATATATATATATATATATATATATTCTTGATATTTTATGTTATCCATTGTTTTTCCGTTGCACTGACTTTATGAAGTTAATATATTACTATTGTAAGTAATTTTATCCACCATTAAGTGCAATAATTTTATTTTTACCTCAAGGTAAAAATAAAATTATTGCACTTAATGGTGGATAAAATTACTTACAATAGTAATATATTAACTTCATATATATATATATATATATATATATATATATATATTCTTGATATTTTACGTTATCCATTGTTTTTCCGTTGCACTCATCATGACCGAAAGGCTCCTCATCACACAAGGTAAAATCATTGCACTTAATGGTGGATAAAATTACTTACAATAGTAATATATTAACTTCATATATATATATATATATATATATATATATATATATATATATTTTACGTTATCCATTGTTTTTCCATTGCACTGACTTTATGAAGTTAATATATTACTATTGTAAGTAATTTTATCCACCATTAAGAGCAATGATTTTACCTTGAGTGATGAGGCGCCTTTCGGTCACTTGACCATTGTCGAATCACTCTTTTTTGTTGCTTTATTGATAATAGTGTTTTGTTTATTTTTTAAGATTAATTTAGCATATTTTGGTGTTATATTAAGTGTTAAGCATTTTTTATTAAACTGTATTTTGTTGATGCAATTCTGGAGTTTGATTTTGAGGTTAAGATATTTACGGTACAGTTGTTTACCTTTGTAGGTGTTAAATTCTTGATATTTTACGTTATCCATTGTTTTTCCGTTGCACTGACTTTATGAAGTTAATATATTACTATTGTAAGTAATTTTATCCACCATTAAGAGCAATGATTTTACCTTGAGTGATGAGGCGCCTTTCGGTCACTTGACCATTGTCGAATCACTGATTAATTTTTCTCTATTTTTCTGGTGTGGATGTTCGGTCTGTGATTTTGGTATTTGTTGACGTTTTACGCATTTTCTCTTGTTGCGTGTATAATGTTTTTGAATAGTATGTCTTTAAATTGTTGTCAGAGTGATATTAACTTCACATATATATATATATATATATATATATATATATATATATATATATATATATATATATATATAGATTTTTTGGACTATGAGACTGACGGACTTACCTTGGTAAGAGTCCACTCTGTAGTCTTGAAATAGAAACACATAAAAGCACTTAAAGAATGATATATTTCAACCACACAGTGGTCTTTGTCAATCGAAGAGAAAACACAAAAAGAAATATGAGAGAATGAAATAAAATATAAGTACTTAAAGACAACTTATATTTTATTTTATTTTATTTCATTCTCTCATATTTCTTTTTGTGTTTTCTCTTCGATTGATAAAGACCACTGTGTGGTTGAAATATATTATTGTTTAAGTGCTTTTATGTGTTTCTATTTCAAAACTACAGTGTGGACTCTTACCAAGGTAAGTCTGTCAGTCTCCTAGTCCAAAAAATCTAAATAATCTTTACCAACCAAAACTAACCTAATATATATATATATATATATAAAGAACTTTCTTTATTAATACACAAGAATACATATTGCGATATTTATATATATATTCTTGATATTTAACGTTATCCATTGTTTTTCCGTTGCACTGACTTTATGAAGTTAATATATTACTATGTAAGTAATTTTATCCACCATTAAGTGCAATAATTTTACCTTGAGTGATGAGGCACCTTTCGGTCAATTGACCATTGTCGAATCACTCTAGTGATTGAGTGATTCGACAATGGTCAATTGACCGAAAGGTGCCCGATCACTCAAGGTAAAATTATTGCACTTAATGGTGGATAAAATTACTTACATAGTAATATATTAACTTTATATATATATATATCTTGTCCAAATTTTCAATCGTTAATAAAATACTTCTTATTCATCTACTCAAGTTCAAATACAGTTTTTAAACTTGTAATGGATGACACATGATGTTAATACAACTTTTCCAAATTTTAATTCATTAACTAAATTTAATAAATTAATTTTACTTTTATATGGGGAAAAACTTCTGACATAAAGGGTAAGGTATGCAATACAGTTATTTTGTTCCATTTTGCTTAAATAAGTGGTAACATATGATTTCATAAAACAGCTGTTTTATGTTACACGTTATGTTGTAGAACAGCTGTTTCAATGGATATGTTATGTTACTTTTATTTATATTATTGTAATTATTTAATAAAAAGTAATTTGAATGAATTTTTCTTTGTTGCCTTAAGTAGGAATTGACTTCAAAAAAATGTTTATATTACTTGTTCCTTCCCAGATGTAGAGGGAACGTGTAAAATAACATATTTTAGAGTTTTTCTACATGCAAATTAAAGAGTTTATATTTTATACACATAAATAGAAATTATAGAAGTAATGTATGGGCTTTTAGAACTCATCAATTACGTAACATGTTCAATTATACTTGTATGTTTTTTTTGTATTCCCAATATTTAATCCAATAAGTGGGAATTGCTAGATATATATATGGCAATTATTTTATTTCATTCTCTCATATTTCTTTTTGTGTTTTCTCTTTGATTGACAAAGACCACTGTGTGGTTGAAATATATCATTGTTTAAGTGCTTTTATGTGTTTCTATTTCAAGACTACAGAGTGGACTCTTACCAAGGTAAGTCTGTCAGTCTCCTAGTCCAAAAAATCTAAATAATCTTTACCAACCAAAACTAACCTAAATATATATATATATATATATATATATATATATATATATATATATATATATATATATATATATCTGACTCTACACAATCTGTGATTACAATTATTTCATTCTCTCATATTTCTTTTTGTTTTCTCTTCGATTGACAAAGACCACTGTGTGGTTGAAATATATCATTGTTTAAGTGCTTTTATGTGTTTCTATTTCAAGACTACAGAGTGGACTCTTACCAAGGTAAGTCTGTCAGTCTCCTAGTCCAAAAAATCTAAATAATCTTTACCAACCAAAACTAACCTATATATATATATATATATATATATATATATATATATATATAGAGAGAGAGAGAGAGAGAGAGAGAGAGAGAGACTGACAGACTTACCTAATGGCTATAGTCAAAAACTGCAATCTCTTGGAGATAAATAAATAGACACATATAAAAACTTGACATACTATTGAAATATTTCGATCAAAAATGATCTTCATCAATCAAAAAAGAGGAAAAGAAAAGCTTTTCTTTTTCTCGAAATATTTCAATAGTGTGGTAAGTTTTTATATGTGTCTATTTATTTATTTCCAAGAGATTGCAATTTTTGACTCTTGCCATTAGGTAAGTCTGTCAGTCTCCTATCTAGTCCAAAAATTCCTAAATAAGCTTTAAGCTCTACTAGAACTAACCTAAAAAGAATAGTAATATGAATAATAATAGTAATATAAATATAATAGTAATATAAATTATAATAGTAATATAAATTAATATATTACTATTGTAAATACTTTTATCCACCACTATGTGCAATAATTTTACCTTGTGTGATGAGGCACTTTTCGGTCATTTGACCATTGTTGAATCACTGATTAATTTTTCTCTATTTTTCTGGTGTGCATGTTCGGTCTGTGATTTTTTTATTTGTTGACGTTACACGCATTTTCTCTTGTTGCGTGTATAATGTTTTTGAATAGTATGTCTTCTCTATATATTGTCTGTAGGTTCATTAAATTGTTGTGTATGTTTTTATAAATGTGGTATTTTTCTAGTGAGTTTAATTCTATTGGATTATTATTTATTTTAAGTATGGTTAGGTTATTTTCGTAATTTGTTATTTCATATTTATGTGATATTAGTTGTGCTGCAACATTTGGTACTTTAGTATTTTTATTTTTGAATGCTATGTAATGTTCTTCAAATCTTATTTTAAGTGATCTGGTCGTTTTCTCTATGTAAAATGCGTTGCAGTCGATGCATGTAATTTTGTAAATTCCTGATAGGTTATGTTTTTCTGTAATTGTTTTGTGGTTTGTGTTATTAAGATATTTTATTATTTTGTTGTTTGGTTTGTATGTTGGAGTGTAGTATTCTTTGTTGTATATATTTGTTAATTCTTCTATTTTGTTATTGGTGTATTTATATATAAGGTAGATTTTTTTATTTTCATTATTTTTGTGTTCAGGTTGTAGTGTTGTGTTGAGGTTAGGTTTTTTGTAAATTTGTTGTATATGTTTTTTATAAGATGTTTGTTGTATCCATCTTCTATTGCTATTTTTGTAATGTTATCTAATTCTTCATTTAATTTTTGTTTGTTATTTTGTGTGTATTTTATTGCTTTATTTATCATGTTAACTGTAAGTGTTAATTTTGTGTGTCCAGGGGTGGACATAAAAATTAGTGCTTTGCCTGGGTACAAACATCCAAGTTATACTCAGGTTTCATAAGAATCGGGTTGTGCTATACCAGGTTAGGTACAGTATTCACTTTCTTAATAAAGATAAATTTTAATATTTTTTTTATATCAGCATATTCTTAGTTCTTTAGACAAACTTTGCCATTACAGCCTCTCACCAGTGGCTCACTACAAATTAAAACATATTATATCAGTAATTATTGTGGTTTGTCTAGAAATGTATAGTATTTTGTTATTAATTTTTGTGTGATTTGTTTTATAGTTTACTTTTTAAAAAATACTGAGGCAATCCTAGTGAGTTAAGGAAGTAGTTCAGTTAATGCAGTTTTAATTTGATGCAAAACACCTGACTAAAGTAGACAACAAATTTTTTCATAATTTATAAAAATATAAGGTATGTGTTTTTGAAAGTTAGATACCCATTGCGCATTGCTGCGGTATCAGAAGAAAGGAATGACAAGGAAAATCTTTTTGAAAAAATTCAATTAAAATTATATAATTTTTATTGAAAATAATTTATTGACATTGGAGAAATATTTCAAAGTCCTATCTTATCACAATTCTTTTCTAATGTAAATTCTAGTACAGCCCACTAAATAGCAGTTAATTTCTGAAAATAGCCGTATTATAGAGGAAATGCTCTACATTCACTTATTAATCTAACTCAAGATTTTTAGGGAAATTTTCTAAAGTAAAATATTTATGTTGTACTTTATCAGCAAGCACTTTAACAATCCTCATTCCTGGCTCATCCTTCCCCAGCTGTCCCCCTATGGCTGAAGTTGTTACTACTTCCAATTGGTTATACACACCTTCTGCATTGCGATGGTAATGTCCACAAAATACATAGCGGATTCCTGAAAAGTATTATTAATTATTTATAACCACAGTAACATTTTAAATTAAGCACGGAAAGCCTGAGTTCATACATTTACACTAACCAAAACTTTAATTACAGTAGAAACTCGATATTTTGAGAATCAGTTAACTTCAAGCCTATTTCTATTTGAGGCTATTTTATGAAAGAAAATGAGGATTCAGGCTTCCACAAAATGATTAATAGCTATACAATATCCAAAGGAAATGAGCCGGGCTTCCAACAAATGTTTATATCAGTATGATATGCAAAGGAAATGAGTCGGGCTTCCAAGAAATGTTTATAGCCATACGGTATTCAAAGAAAATGAGTCGGGCTTCCAAGATATGCTTATATCGATTCGGTATGCAAAGGAAATGAATCGGGCTTCCGAAAAATGTTTATATCAATAGGGTATGCAAAGGAAATGAGTCAGGCTTCCGAGAAATGTCCATATAAAGTTCTATAAACTTACTTAGTGCAGTTTTAATTATAGCATTAAGGTTCATTAAAACTCCTATTTTTTCTAATTCACAGGAATGTATATTCGTGTAATCTGAGTTTTCGGTATTTTGACGGGGTTTTGGTTCCATTTACCTCAAATTATTGAGACTCTACTGCATTTCAAAGAATTTTGCTTAAGGTATCATTATTAATAAACAAATAATTTTGTTGTAGTTGTTATTATATCCCTAGTTCAAATTTCCCTAAAACTGTTTGCACAATTTTATCACAGTTTGATTTTTGAATATGATAAACTTTTAAAAAATCCCAAAACCTTGCTGGATGAGAAGCATTGGTCACCTTGTAAAAGAGTCATATCTTTTCTAATGCAAGTTTTCATAGATACCAATTTGTAGATGATGTTTAAAATAGCCACGTGCACTACCCCATAAATTTCTTGATTGAAATGAGGTGAGCCATATAAAAAAGAAATACCTTACTAAAAAGAAATTTTTCCAAGAACAACAAATTCTATTAACTGTAATCTTTAAGAAAAAGTCTTTGCTGTTGATTTCAGGTGAAATAATTTTGTTGATTTCCTGTGAGACTGAAAATATAAAATAACTTTACAAAAATCTCTAAAAAGCATAAACAAATATTTATAAGTACATTTTGATATTTTAACTCCAGAATAGTCGAGTTTTAACTGATAGGCTCATTGGTATGGTGCTAAGATTAGTTAAATTTAAAGGATGTTAAGAAACCTATCTTTGTTAGGCAGAACTCATACTCTTACAGACATATACACACAGACACACACACATATATATACATACATATATATATATATATATATATATATCCTATATATATATATATATATATATATATATATATATATATATAAAATTCCTATATATATATATATATATATATATATATATATATATATATATATATATATATATAGGAATTTTTGGACTTGATAGGAGACTGACAGACTTACCTAAAGGCAATAGTGGTTTTTCTCTTTCTTGACTGAAGAAGATCATGTTGATCGAAATATTTCAAATAAAAGTGTATTAAGTGTTTTATATGTGCTTATTTCCAAAGAGATTGCAGTTTTGGACTATTGCCTTTAGGTAAGTCTGTCAGTCTCCTATCAAGTCCAAAAATTCCTAAATAAGCTTTAAGCTCTACTAGAACTAACCTATATATATATATGTGTGTGTGTGTGTGTATTTATTTTACATCATACACATATATATTTATGTATGCATATGATGGCATCACTCTTCAGAGACTCATCCAGAAATGATGAATAGAATAATGTCCGAAACACATTCTGAGACAATCTCTCACTCAATCACAATGCCAAGATAGTGAATTTTTTTGAAGGGAAAATCCTTTCCCAACTATACATGTAGCTCCCACTTTCCACAAACTCATCGATGTTCGGAATTAATTCTTGCAATGAAGCAAAGCATGGAACTCCTCCAAGACTCAGATCTGAAAGATTATTGATTCTCACAGCTGCCTTTGAAACTCTTTTCAAAAAGAATTAATATTTCCTCTACCAAGACTAAGTTCTTTCAATAATGAATAAAATTATTTAGTACTCAGGCCTCTAGCACCTATCTCAACCCCACAAAAGTAGTACCACCCAGAGCACTGTTAACTTGACCACAACTGAACACCCAATGATCTTGACCATCATATCTGGACTAAGAAACGTAATACGAGTAGTGAGGTCCGAAGAGAATTCATGACACTTGTTTACCATGTATGTAAAATATATCTAATGTCCACCTTTCTTAATTAAGAATGCATCATCCTTCCAATTTAATACCTTTCTGAACTTTTCTTCAGGCCTGACAAAAATGATGTCAGCAGATCCTGCCAATGTATCTTGCATCTTGCTAATAGCTAATTAGTGCTTCTCTAAGAAGTGTCCAGATGTATCTGCCTAATTTTAAAGACACAGACACCCAGTTAACAGCAGAAACTGGTTCCTTAGCATCCACAAAGTTATCAAATTGACCCCTCTCTTCATGTTAAGCAGCAGAGTACAGTACGTTGAAACTGAACTGCTGTAGGCTGATTAATGACAAGGAATGAATATAATGAGTTCATTGCAAAATAAACAAAATCATTTTGCGTTTCTTCTTTAAACCTCTCTTACAGACATTTATTTCTTTTTCGTTTTGATATTTTTGAAAATTGTTTTGGATTAATGGGCGTTTTGAACTACCGGAATTCGGATTACCAGGATTGGACTGTAGTTTCATTCTGTTGCTAACAATAGGATGGTTGACTAGAAGTTTGATTACAAGAAGTACTGATATTACTATGTTCTGGGTTCATCCATTTAAAAATTGTCTTACTTTCCCTTAAAATACTCACTTTAATACAAAGTTAAGCAAGAGGCAACTCTATTTACGATCAATCAATTTGTCAATTAATCTTCTTTTAAAAAATCTTTTTTGTTTTATGAACTGGAATCAGTCTTTTCAATAATAATACTATTCATTGTTTCTCGATAGTATTGTTAAAAGTAACTGCCAATTATAATTGATAATTTTCAGTAATTTTAGATCTAATGCAACCTTAAAACAATATGCTGTTCCATTCCTTCTTGTACTTCAATGTTAAAAGGTTTTTGGGTACATAATTTTGTTTGTTTGTTTTCCCAATCCCTCAAATAAACCTGTTCTCAATATAAATGTATAATTTTTCTACAATAATTTTTATTATAATTCTGTGATCAGATCGTAATCCTTGTTTTACATTTTCTTTCTCTCTGAATTAAAGTTTGTTTAGTGAATAATCCACTGCATTACTCACATTTACCCTTTTCTACAGTAAAATAAACATGATCTCCAAATATTTTATCCATTATTTAAACTCATTTTGTCACTAATGCTTATAATTTGTTGCCAAAGTATTCTTATTTATAAAATGAAGAAAAGGATAATAGAATTTGAAATATTTCGTGAGAGGATATTTGTCTAGTATTTACTCCAATAAATACATTTGGAGTATTACTCCAAGTGTTTGAAGTAGTGGTAGGGAATTGGTCAGTGGCTAACTTCCAACAATACAAAAAGGATATTAATTTGAAACAATAAATTAGCTCCATTACATTATTTTTAGACGTCTTAATTATTGAATTAAACAATTATTCACCTGCTTCAATGAACATGTTCATCATTCGTTTCCGCAAATTATAATTGATTTCGAAATAGTTGACATTCTTTGTGTAGGGATTGGTCAAAAACCAAGGTATGTGTTGAAACATAATAACAGGGTGCTTTGATGAAGAGGCAACATCCAACTGTGTGTATAGCCATTTGTCCTGTTCAGATGCAAGTTCAGAGACCGTCCCTGGATTATAGTAGAATTGTGAGTTGATCGCTATGAAGAAAATTCCACCTGCCCAAAATGAGAAGTAGTCGTCACCATAAATTGTTCTGTACCTGTATTCATAAAATAATATATAAGCAACGATGTAATGTACACTTCCATGTTTTGTGAAGCATAATGGTAATGAAAAATACAGTAACTGTAAGAAGCTATAAAGCAGTTAAATTGCAAAACCTAATCATCCACTAGTGATGAATTATATTTTATCAAAATTTGTAGGTCCGTTTTACTTAAAATACATTAAAAAATGTTGATAACAAACAAGACTTTATATATCTGTAGTTTCTAAGAAAACTAATTAGCTTTAGATGTGTAGTATACAAATAAAAAACTATTAAAACAATGTTAAAAAAGATATGTATACATGACCACCTATATGAAAGTTTGTAGGGAAGGGCTGGTGTGAAGGCATTGCTCACTAAAAAATTCAAGTTTTAACCTTGTTTAACCTATTACTACTTATAAAGTACTAGGCCATGGAACCTAATGTATAAAGAAAATAAACACATTAATCTAATTGCTTATACCTTTTTATTAAAAAAAAACATATAAATGTAAATATCCACAAAAAACACATTTTTTTCATATGAATATTTTAGTCCTAAGTCATGTTATACGACCAATTTTTATAATAACTTTCTCAAAAAAATCCATTGGTCTACAATTGATGCCTAGATATTTATTTTTTTTAACGGGGGGGGGGGGGGGGGGGGTTGTAAGCTTATAAACCGGTGTATGAGAGTCTATGTATGTATACTATGACAACAAAACTCTTTTTGTCAAATGAAACCAAAGAGTTTCGAGCTCTTGAAATAAATCAGTTCTTTAGTGTTTTTTTTTTATCGAAATCTTGTTGCTGTTTATAACGAGCTGGTTGTTAATTCTTATTACACTTTTGCTATTACTTGCGACCAGACTTTTTGTTAACTAAAAGTTGTTAAATTGTTAACTTACACTTGGAGGAAATGTTTTCGTCTTACAATTTCTTCAGCCTCGTATTTTCGCCGCTAGGATTGCTGCAGTTGCGCTTCCTTGGTACCATTATTTTGAAAGTTAGAAGTGATGTGATCGAAGAGTATGTGTGATCTGTGCCGTGTTTGTTCATTTAAGATGTCATTTTTATGTGTGTTGCTATGTCTATATATTTCATACTGTTCTAGTGTGTTTAATTTATGGCCTTTGTCGCATGTGTGGAGGATGCTCATGTTATTTTCCATACTTTTGCATGAGTGTTTAGTGTCCATGAGGTGATTTGCGAAGGCGGATTCAATAGTAGTGTGCAGTTCGCTTTTGTGCTCTTTATATCTTTCGGCAAAAGATCTGCCTGTGTGTCCAATATAGAACTTATTGCAGTTGTTGCATTTTAGTTTGTACACTCCAGGGTTATTGTATGTGTTGGTATTGTTATTAATGCTGTGTCTGATAGCCGTTTGGCTTTTATTTGTTCTATAAGCTACATTGTATCCTTCTTTTTTAAATTGGTGTGCTATTTTATTTGTGATTTTGTTTACGTAGTGAGGGTGATGAATTTGTTTGTGTTCGTGTTTTTGTTGTTGTTACTGTTCTTGTTGAGTATTTTTCTGTATAATTTGTCTATTAAATAATTGTCATATCCATTTTTGTGAGCTAAATATTTGATTGTGTTTAGTTCCTCTGTGTAGTTAGTTGTAAACATAGGTACAACTTTTTTTTTAAGTAGAAGATCTCAAGTATTTTGGCATTGTCCTACCAAACCAATAAATCTCGAATATTGAGTTATTAGTAGTTTTGAAAATGTAAAAATCTTATAAAAGCCGCCTTGAGATAAAAGTTAGTAAATATTGTTTTTATATAACAATTAACCATAAATCAAATTAGAAAAACAAGAAAACTGGGATTTAAAGAAAAGTGAAAGATTGTGTACTTATAGTTTTTGAATGAACTATTTTAAAAAACAAATACATTGAACAAAGAATATATTTACAAGGTTTATAATGTCCAGAAAAGTGTCAGAATTTTCAAGAATGTGAACTAGTTACTAATTACTTGTTTTGTAGCTACTAGCTAAAGAGAACCAGTTCTTGAAAATTCTGACTGTATGGCTAGCAAGAACTTAGAACAGAAATGTTTGTTTATGACTTGGGATTTAACATGAAATTGTGGTTACAGAAAAGTGTATATAACATCTGTTTATGTTTACAAAACTATCTGTGTGTATAATAAAATACCAGTGATATGAGTTCCATGGTTTTACCAACACCTCAGTTTGCAAGTTCATAGTCATGTTTGAAAATAAGAAAGATTTATTTAAATTAATTTTTTTATCATTTCAAAAAAATGTATGTAGGAAACTAAACTTTAAACCATATTAAAAATTCACTTGGCTTTAAAAAATATTACTGCACTTTTTACTTATTAAAAATTATGTTTTTTACCAAGTTAAAAAATAATCTTCAAAATTCTCTAAAAGCCATTGTTTTTTTATTTACCAAGAATAAAAGGGTTATAACCAAATGTTAAATTCTGATTTCTTTCCGTTTCACAAATGTTATTCAACAATGCAATAACTATAAACAATGTGGGTGCTCTGAAACAAAATTCAATCATCATGGTTTTTTTTTTTAGTTTTTTAACCCTAGAGCTTATAAATATATATCCAAGTCTCTAAGACTGTTGTGTAAAGCTATTTTTGAAAAATCTTAAAAAGTAGATATGAACGTAAAATGCATTATTAATACATTTTGTTGTTGTTAAAAACTAGAGCATTCTATAGAGAAATAATATATGGCACATATTTTATCCAAAATATAGTTTTCCCTTTGGGTGAAATCAAACTAAAAATAAATTTTGCTCGTTCACTTGAACTGAAATACACCGAAGTACACATTTTCAGATTTAGTGGGATAAAAACTGTTCTATGCATATACACAATAAAATTTAAAACAAAAAGGATACATACTTCAAAGCAAAACTATGAATGCCTACAGGTCTGGCTTTTTTTACTGTTATGTTGAGTTTTTAAAATGTATAGGCTTACATAAACATGAAACATTACATGTTACAATGGTTTTTTTACGAGGTAGAGAATAATATTACACAGCTTTATCAAAAATTCTTTTTTTTTTCAAAAAACATTTTGTTTCTTCACTTTCATTGTTTAGAAACCTGGTATCAAAAAACTTAAGGGCAAATATTAAATGTTTACTAAATCACTGCAATGAAAAATTATTTACATAGAGACAATAAAACTCTAAAACAAAAGAATTATATAACCAAATATGATCAACTCTGCTGTAGGTTACTGTCTTGGTGTGAGTCACTTTCACAGGATTTCCTTTAAAGGTTGGGAGGCCTGAGGAAGTGCAAAAAATGTAGGTCGAAACAAGCCAAAGTTCACTAAAAAAAATGGAAGGCTAAACTGACACACAGTGTATAGGACCATACTAGCCAACTGAAGCTTCCAGTTTCCACTTTTCAAAGGGAATAAATATATAGTAAGGAGAGTGTGATATAATGAGGAAATTAAAAAAAAAAAACAAACGGCAAATCAAACAACTCACAATTACATAAACACCATAACCAAAACCTAACATTTACTCTAAAAAAAAAAACAGTAATACAATAAATTTCTTTAACCTTACAATCACAAAACCCAACACCATTTTTTTGAAACAATACAGGAAACCAACAATCCCTGACACTGTCATACACAACACAAACATGCTGCATTTAACCATATGTTACACCACCTAATCAAAATACCTATCCAACAAAAATACTATTACAAACTCAATACAATAAAATACATTGTTCAACAAAACTGCTACCAATATGCACTTATAGATAACCTACTTAAGAACACTACACATAAACACCATCAATTAGCCACACTGACGAACCACACAAAAAACAATACTTATCCATCACTAACCACAACAAATACATACACAAAACTGCTTCTAGCTTCAGAAAACCATATTACCAAATATACAAAACAATGAACACTTGAACCAACTCTACGATGATTCTGGATCTGAATGCTGTGGCTAGGAAGCAGACCCAACTAAATATTTTTCTGAACCAGAGATCTTCAGAAAAACTGTCCTGATTGGAATTGGTAGAGTAGTTTAGAAAGAGTTTGCAAACAGAAAACCAAATCATTTCTATACTTCTGGTATCATAGAAATGCCAACTTTGAAAGATAAAATTTACTTGTTTAACAGACTGGTTTGAATGTAAAAAAAAAGAAATACATTGGCCTAATGTTAAATGGTTTAGCAAAATCATTTGACGTACTAGAATGGAGCTTCTGTAGTTTGTTGTTTTGTCACCATAATGTCAACCATTGCAAAGGATTTATCATGTCAAGTAGAAGACTTGAATTTGTAAACATTATACCTGCTGATAGTCTGCACAGTGGGGTTATCTCCTACATCGTGGTTTCCGCATACACATACTAGGGGGATCTCAGGATCCAATTTGCTGAAAATCCTTTTGAAATCTCTTTCTTGATCTTCCCTCAATTGTGGTTCTTTTTCTGAAATTGCATTACATTTTAAAGAGGTTTTAAGTGATTATTTTTGTAAAACTTATAAAATCCTTCTTACTTTATATCATATGAGACAATAGTTTCAAATTCAAACATTGCTATTAATATGTTCAGTGGGGCAGGTATATTGCCAAACTGTTAGCCAGAACTGAACTAATTCAAGTGTGAATTAATTATTTTCATACTCAATTATTTTTCAATTACTGAGTATACTTAATTTGTAGTTGAGACGCCATTCATGAACAATTCACCTTTAATGATATGAACATAAATATCAAAAGTAAACAGAAATAAAAGCACATTTGATGGAAAATCAAATCTAGTAACTTACTATAATAATAAATTGAATATATTTTTTGTAAGTTAAATATAATCCACTAAAATTCTTTAACAATAATATAACCATCAAGGAAGACTTTTAGACAACATTTCAGTAAGGAAATAAATGGACATACAAATACTGATATTAATTGTGTGTGTATTTTAAACTAGTATTCAATTACAAATTTTTTTCTGAAGAACCTGAAGAGGTTATAACCAATAAAATTAAAGTAATAGTAAACTACAACTAAAGAATTAGAAAATAAAAACTATATAATGTTAAACAAAAAACAAACCAAAGAGAAAATAAAAGGAATGGAGTAACTAAAATAAAAAAGCAAAGCGTTAATTGTAGGGATAAAATAAAAAAATTTACCAAAAAATCTGATTTACTTCCTACAAATTTCAAAATTTAACCGATTGTAGTGGATAAATTTTGAAACAACAAAATTAATTGTATTAAAAAAACCAATTACAGTCATTTAAAATAAAACTAAGATCTGCAGTTACTGTTGGTTCTAAAATCTAACTGGAGGCTTAAAATAAAAAGATTTTTTTCCAGGTGATGAAATAAAAGAAATTGCCAGCATGGTCAGCATTTTCAGTCAGAGATAAGGATATTGCACTGTAGACCTCTACACCTCGTGTTAATTTGGAAGAGCAAAACTGATTATTTATTAATGTGACTTTTTTTTAATTACGTATAATATTAAATTACTAAGTAGTAAATCATTAGTAAAAAGATAACTCATAGTACTCTTTCAAAGAATGGCTATATGTTTGTCTGTAAACCTTATCTTAAAAGAAATCTACATTTATTTTTCAAAGTAACAACTACATCACTGAACTGTTATAATGACTTGGAAGTCTTTTTAAGAATATTTTATTTTTCTATATTAATTGGTTCTACTTTCATGTGAGCTACTACTAGTTTTAAACTAAAAACACTTGTACATATAATATGTTACTATTACACTTGCTCATGTTTGTTTGAGCACTCAAGATAACTATTGAGAATGATAAGCCGGTTGAATATCGAGTCAAAAGCTTTTTTATTTAATGAAACGTTTCGACAACTAATTTGTTGCTCTTATCAAGCCTGTAGTGCTTTGAAAAACCAAGTCCTTACATTTAGAGTTCAAATAAGTAATGTGAGGAGGCACAACATCAAACCCCCTACACTTTACCAAAAATGTCTTTGAGATATAACTCTGCCAATTCATCTTTCCGCACTATCTACTATTATGATTATTGAGGACATCCGTTTCGGGAGATGAGTCCCATTGTCAACTCAGATCATAACTCAATACATCTCTCAAAATGGTCGTCCTCAACTTCATAATAAGGAAGTGGAACTATAGGCACGTGTAACATACTAACATATATACAAGTGTTTTTAGTTGTATTTCTTTTTCAGAAACAGTTTTTAGGTTTTTATTTTGTAACTTTTGATTTGTTATTCTATTTCCTTAAGCTAAATACTATACTAACATAAACAGCAAAGATAATACCTGCAAAAGCATCACAAAAGTCTCCACAGATAACAAAAAATTTTGGCTTTGGTCTAATGCTATTTATCTGTGTGATGGCCAGCTCTGACAATTCAATTTCCTTTTCCCAACTTATTTTTTTGCTTTCTTTCAGTTCTCTGCTTATAAAACCAAATTTGCAGTCAGCACCTTGGATGAAATAAAAAGGTCCTCTCCATTCCTTCTCTGATTCTGATGAATTTTAAATATAGTAAAACATTATTATCCCAATAAACTTAACTTATAAATCAAATTGTTTGTTATTGCAAACATTGATGAATTCAATCACACTTTAAGAATAACATTTTTTAAACAATTATAACACTAGTAATTATATGATAAGTTCATTCTTGTCAACAGAAATTTGCATGGAATTCAGGAAATGCAATTATTGAAAGAATATTAATTTTAAAAATCTAAACTTTTCAATTTTTTTCAAGTTATTTTGGAAAAACAGTCTCATAAAAATCCAACGGTATTTTTCTTTTCTTTAATAAAATTTTATTTCACTTGAAAAAATAACTTTTTTGCTGATTGCTAAATAATTTTCCCACACATAGTTTACATTAAATTTAATTTCTTTTCTCAGGGATTTAACCCCTTCTCTAAAAAGGTGACAAATATCTTACCACAGTCAACCATTGATCACCTCTTATCACAACTATATCTAATGAATTCTTTACTAAATAAAAAAATCAGGCTGTTGTTGCTGAAATAAATTTAACCTTTGGTAAGATTTGAAACAAGAGCAGTGAACACAGTTAAATAACAATTTACTCATGCAATTCACGTCCATTAACTTTTTACATCAAAAAATTGCCTTCAGTTAAAGTAATGTTTTTTTTTCAGTACGCCATTTGTTCAGGACATCCTTCTAAATCCAGTATCGGTGTACATAACACCTGGTTACTGAGTTCTTCAAAATTTCACTCTTGTTGCATTTCAGTAAAATAATGCACAATAAAAATTAACAATTGTTTTTTAAGATATAAAAAGGTTTTTTCTATTAGTGTATTTGGTAGTTATGAAATATTACTGTCTACTAATTGTTCTATCATAAACTTTATCTTATTCGGAATAAAAATAGTGGAAAACCCAATCAGAATTATATACATTCTAAATCTTATATATAATTTGTACTATCTAATTTTACTAACAATGCCCACCTGAAGTGAAATCAATGTGTGTACGATTTTTTGTAGTAATCCTCCATGGTATTGCATTGGTTTCTGCTAAAACAGAAATACGTAACAGTTATGGTAGGTAATTAAAATGTAGAATACAGGTATAACTCATATTTAGAATAAAGTAGATTTTTACTTAAATTAAGTGAATGAGAATTCTAGTTTCATACATCCATGCTTGATGCTTTTTTTTCATCTGAAACATTGGATTCCAATCAATGGTAAATGAACCCTGAAGAGATCAGTCACATGTTCAGATATTACTATTAATGATGAATTAACAAAGTGCAACAAGAAATATTGTTAAAAAGTTGAACAACGCTGCCTCGATTTTTTTTTATCAAAAAGTCGAACATTGTCATGAATGTCTTACACTATCTAAACAAAACAACATAACTAGTTAAAATCCTTTCTACCAACATCAATTCATAATGCATAATTTTATATAAATAAAATTACTTGTAATTACAGTCCAATCCCGGAAATCCATTTTCGAAAATATCAAAACGAGAAATAAATAAATGGCTATAAGAGTGGTTTAAAGAAGAAGGTCAACATTGTTTTTGTTTTACTTTGCAATGACCTCAGTATATTGATCCTGTTTAATTACTTAGCCTACCACAGTTCAGTTTCAACTTTTATGGCAAGAAGACCATGCAGTGTTTTATCATTGCAGTGTATTAAACTTTAATTTTTATAATGAGCTCTTCTCTTAAAAGAAAACACAAAACACCTTCGTTATCTGAAAAGAGCTACATTCTAAAACAACTTGATCCCGGGATACCTGCTAAAAAATTAGAGGAAGATTTCAGGATCGAAAATTCAACATTCACTGATTTAAAAAAACAAAGAGAAAATTTTGTCGTTTGTGTCTCCTATGGAGTAAGGTAGCAGTGCTCGGATAGCAGTGAAAATGAGTGAATTCGCTTAGGTAGAAACTGCTCTATGCACATGGTTTCTCCAATAACGATTGGGAAAATACCCCATATTTGGCCCTTTATTGCAGGAAAAGGTGAATTCCTTTTTTTCTGAACTCTACCCAAATAGCAAAAAGTGTTTAAAGCTAGTGATCATTGGCTTGACAATTTCAAAATGACATGGAATTCAGTGCCCTTGTATCACGGGAGGAAAATTGTCTAATAATCCAGATGCTATAGAACCTTTCCGTCAACAATTTCTGGAAAAAGTTATTGAATTAAATTTATGTTCTGACCAGGTTTACAGTACAGATGAAAGTGGCTTATTTTGGAAAGCTTTATCAAAGAAAACTTTTAGTTCACAAGTATGAAGACTGTGCACCAGGGCGTAAAAATGAGCAAAGATCTCTTGTAATGTTTCATTATTGCAAGGAACCTTTCTCTTATAAATTTATATATATATATATATATATATATATATATATATATATATATATATATATATGGTTTTTCTCTTTCTTGACTGAAGAAGATCATGTTGATCGAAATATTTCAAATAAAAGTGTATTAAGTGTTTTATATGTGCTTATTTCCAAGAGATTGCAGTTTTGGACTATTGCCTTTAGGTAAGTCTGTCAGTCTCCTATCAAGTCCAAAAATTCCTATATATATATATATATATATATATATATATATATATATATATATATATATATCTTTAAGTAATATATATCCAGCAATGGGAAAGTTGGCTCAGTGCCAAAGTGCTGGGTTTCAAACATGTAGTAATTCAGTTCAAATCAGATGTAGACACCAACCTCTTAAAATTTAATTAATGAATAAATATTTCGAAAAACTTAAGTTTCAATTGTCATTAACTACATATTGAAAAAAATTGTATTTGAACTTGATTGGATGAATAAAATGTATTTTATTAACGAATGAAAATTTGTACAAGATATATATAAGGAGAGTATGAACTAATAGAAATAATTGAAAAATAGTTTTACATTTTAATGAATAATGCTTCAGTTAAACTGCTATGCTGTGTTAAGTGACTCATTGCTGCCAAAGTCAATGTCTTAACTGGTTGTCCTTTTTTCCTATAAAAGTTTACTCCTGATAAGTAACTACTGATGAAAACCAAAATTTCCCCATACTTTTAGGAGTCAAAATTTCCAGGAGTCTTTTCCTTGGTCTTACCTTTATTGCACCCTTTCTACGTTGGGAATGTAAGAGATAGTCGTCTTACTATGAACCCCATTTAAAGTAGGATCTATTCTGAGTAGCCATACATCACTTCAAACAGGACTGTCCCGTTATGGAAAAGCATTTCTGGTGAACTGTCAATTCTAGAGAAATACCGTAAATGTCTGTTTGATATTAATAGTAAAAATTAATAAAAAAAATGAAAATACTATAATTAAATTATACTTAACTAAGTGAATACATAAGGGCTTATTTGCTGACGTGTTTTGAAACAATTGTTTTTTATGAAGCAAAGCCTTTCAAAAGGAGGGGCTTCGTAGAAGTAATGATTGTTTCGAAACGCATCAGCAAGTAACCCCTTATGTATTCAATTAGTTAAGTATTATTGAATTATAGTTAATTTAGTGAATTCAAGATGATTACAACAAGCAACTTTAAAAGGAAAATGTTAGAAGCTGCAGCTTTCCTAAAACTAAGCGTAGCAGGCAGCAATGTTTTACATCTAACATCTCAGGTCAAACAATTATTGATTGATTCAACACCACTTTCTCTATTATAGTGAGTTTTAGCAGTGCATAACAAAACTGTCAAGTTTTCATGTTCTTATGGATCAATTGATAATCACAAATTGCGTTGTTTGATTCGAGAAGTCTGATTACAACACAAATCTACATTAAGACGACTATGAAGGTGTTACCGTTTGCCCCAGTTCATTGGGAATGGTATCAGTAGCTATTGCATCCTGTAAATGCATATACTTTTCTGAGCACAGCTCGATTTGATTCAATTTAATAAAGATCAGTTGTTTGGTTTCAGATAATCTAATATCTATCTTCTCCTTGCCAAAGTAAAATAGGATGTAGTAATTAACATTGGGTTATAGAAAAGTGATATATGGAAATATCGGAGACAGACTGGTCATATTTTTCACCAATATTGTCATATCCGATATATTAAAAACGTTGATATTTCGAGCAAATATATATTTACATTTGAAATATAAAGAAACTAAACTTATTATTGACTATATCTTTAGCCAAAACGACTTTTAAGATCTATGATGTTAAAATGACTTAAAAATCACAGGATACAGCAGTTTAATTTCAGATTTTTTAATCATATAAACATTTTGTATCGATTCGTTTAACTTAAATTTCTAGAAATATAATAAACATAAATGCAAATGAAATTGCTAACAAATATTTTAATGTTTACACGCTTGTTATTAACAGATGTTATTCTTATAGAATATGTTGAAAATGCAATGAACTAAGTTGAGCAAGAACATGTTCCATGTATCTTACTTTCATACTATGTATGTAGCATGGAAGGTAGCGGGGAACGAGTAACTTTCACACAGAGGTGAGGGGTTTTGACTTTTGAGTTGTCGGGGTGAGAGACTTGGTGGGGGGGGGGGTAATGGTAGCCAATCAAACCTTATAGTTTGCTATGAGACTCCGTGAAAGAATTAGTGGGGGGGGCAACAGTAGCAAAAGATTCCTTTGGGAACATTGGAGACCCTTTGAAAAAGTTCAGCACAGGCGCGTATCCAGAGACTTGCTTTGGGGGGGGGGGGGCGATCGATGCATTATATATATATAATATGGGTGTGTGTGTGTGCGCGCGTGCGTGCGTATATGTAAAAACATAGAACAGAAAAAATTCTTTCTACGCTTGCATTAGAAATCGGTAACGTGATAAAGATTCGTAGCAAATTAGACTTTTTAATAAATAATTATTCCAGTTTTGATAACACTTATGGCTAGAGAATATTATTAATTTCATAATAAGCTATTATTATAAAAATGGTTTATTAATTAATATAAGTAGTTATTCTTCCAACACGAACAATTCCGGAATCAACTGCGAATATTACCCTTGCAAAATTACGTATTGTAAATCATATGTTCGAGACTAAGCTTCACTAGCGCTATCTGTTGTTAAAACGTTTAGACGTTTACGAGGGTATGCCTAGGGAACGCGTCACATTTTCAAATTAAAATTTTATTTTTTATTTACAATAAAAGACGAATCAACTTTAAGTAAAAGTCTAATTTAATAGAAAGTCCTAATTTAATAATATATTGTCGATTTTTAACCCATAGTTCTTGAGGGTTGGGGGGGGGGCGATCGCCCCCCCTTGGATACGCTCCTGCAGCAGGACACTATGCCCAGCCACAGATGCCAGTCCAGTTTCAAAATTCGAATCGAAAAGGAAGTCATTAAGTTTGGAAACAAATAAAACTTCGAGTCAGTGTTCTAGATTTAAAATTTTTCTTTTATTGCCGAAGATCATGGAAGTCAAATTCTTTGGCAACTATGACAATAGCTACTTCATTAATTGTTGGTGCATAGCATTACCTTTTGGTTTGGCCTGCTGGTGGGTTGTCAGTCCTAATTACAATTACGTAATTAGAACGATGGCTTATGAAAACACGAATTGTACTTGCACATGTTCACCAAGAAGTGTTTCGACAGGCTTAAGCCACCTGATGCCGACATAATGATTCGGGGTGTGAATGTAGTTTTGGCAATTTCACTTTTCTACCTGAACACCAGGGTCTGGTATAAGTTTGTAATACACACAACTCTATAATAATAGTTAATTTTACTTATTACACTTTGATATTACTTGCAACCAGACTTTTTGTTAACTAGAGGTTGTTAAATTGTTAACTTACACTTGGAGGAAACGTTTTTGTCTTACGACTTTTTCAGCCTCCTGACGTAAGACGAAAACGTTTCCTCCAAGTGTAAGTTAAGAATTTAACAATCTTTAGTTAACAAAAGGTTTGGTCGCAAGTAATATCAAAGTGTAATAAGTAATTAACAACCAGCTTGTCATGAATAGCAACAAGATTTTGATAGTTAATTTTAAATTGATAATATAAATCTCCCAATACGATTCTTATCCTCTTTTAAGTTTTACAAGAAATTGAATTCATGAATTCTATGTACTTACAGTTTCCGAAACTATTACCATTTGTTATTTCTATAAACTTTTTGACACTGCCGCTACAGGCGGAACACTCGTCATACTTATATAATTATGCTGGTAATAAAACTTATTTCATATTTAAACACTATTTATTACTTCACATCTTTCTTAAAACAAAACTCTAAACAAAGAACTGAGAAAAAACTAAAACAATTACAAATCATCTGTTAATTTATATAATGTTCTTTTTCTTTTTTTTTCATAGAGGATTGTCATAGAGTATTATATTATTGCATTCACAACATACTCCCACCTTTTGAGTTATGGTTTAACTCAAAACATTAAAAAATAGTATATTGTTAAAAGATTAATCAACAAATTTTTGTGGAAGCTTAATTTGTCTGCCACTTCTTGAATATGTCACAATTTTATTTTCTTTTGTCACATTATCTTCTTCCAGGTGTAGTTCATGTTCATTGGTTTTTGTCACTTTTGGTTTAATCTTTTCTTTTAATTGTTCTTGGATGGTTTCTTCTTGCATTTCAAGAGGATATAGTCTTTGTATTGGTCTCAATAAACTTCCAAAAGCAGTCTTCAATTGCACTAATCTACACACTCCATCTCTACTAATGATAGTCTTTTCTATCAGTCCTATTGGCCAATCAATTCTTTTTTTATTTTCAACTTCAATCAGTACTAATTCTCCAACTTTCAACTGTCTGCCGTTTTTCTTACTTTTTAAAGCTAATTGTCCTAAATACTCAATCCTAAATCTTTTTCGCAATGCTTCTCTCAGGTGTTGTCGATAACGTACTCTCTTGTTAAGACTTTTTGTATTTACATGGTCACAATCTGGAACTCCAATTTCTTTTAAGTCATGTAAAAACATATTTGGAGTAATAGCAGTTAGGTCTGAAGAAGTTTCAGATAAATATGTCAAAGGTCTAGAATTCATGATACTTTCACAATCACATAAGATTGTCTCCATTTCCTCATAATCCAATGACGTTTTGCCCAAGGTTTTGCGTAGCAACTGTTTCATGAGTCGGATGAGTCGCTCCCACCATCCGCCCCACCATGCAGCAGAGGGAGGGTTAAACCTCCAGTCAATTTGTTGGCATGAGCTATATTTTAAGATAGCATTCCAATCTAGAATTTTAAATGCCTTTTCTGTACCTGTGAAATTGGTACCATTGTCACTATATATTATTGATGGTCTTCCTCGCCTTGCAATAAATCTTCTAAGTGTATCTATAAATGCTTCGACAGAAAGAAACTTTACTAACTCCAAATGAACAGCACGGTATACTGCACAAGTGAATATGCAGATCCAAACTTTACTGCCATCTCGTAGAAACAAAGGTCCCGCAAAATCAATTCCAACCACTTCAAATACTGCGGCATCTCGTACTCTACTTTCAGGTAAGGGTGGAGTGATTGTTTCTACATTTTTTGAATTATGTCTCTGACAAGGAATACATTTTTTCAAAGTATTACTTATTGTTTTTCTTCCTCTCAATATCCAATAGTTTTCTCTTAATAAACTTAAGAGACCTTGAACTCCCACATGACATGATCTCTTATGTATTGTAAGAATAAGAATATCTACAATGTCATGTTTTGATGGTAGAACAACAGGAAATTTAAAATTTTCCAAATCCTTTCTTTCTGTTAATTTTGTCTTTAGCCTTATAATACCATCAGCAGCCATAAATGGTGACAATGAAGCCAATTTAGGCTCCCTTATTCCTTCAAATGATTGCTGTTGAACAATTCTAATTATAAAATTGTTAGCTTCAATAATCTCCTTACATGACAAAACTTTACTCACACACTTTTCCTTCTTTGAGGGGTTACAATTATGAATAAATCTCAGCAACCATGCAAAAACACACACAATCTTATCAAAATCATTTGAAAAGTAATAAAACCAATCTTTTGGGTAATTATTACTTAAAAGTGAAGGTGTAGGTCCTTTCTTTTTTTCTAAAGAAATTAATTCTTCGTCAGGTTCAGGTTCATTTGATGGCCAGGTATCTTCAGGCAACTTCAACCATGACGGGCCCTCCCACCATCTGGAACTAATCAACCTGGAAACTGAACATCCTCTACTGGGCAAGTCTGCTGGATTCATAGTGCCGGGAATGTGCCGCCAAGATGTTCTGGAAGTGAGGCTGCAGATTTCTTCAACTCTATTTCTAACAAATACTCCCCAGTTTTCTTCTCTTTTAATCCAAGCTATTACTGTAGAAGAGTCACTCCAATAAAAAAATTTAATATTACATTCAAATTTGTTTTCATCTCTTAATTCTTGCACTACTGAAGAACCTAATCTAGCACCTATAGTAGCAGCCATTAGTTCAAGTCTGGGTATTGTCATCTTCTTTACAGGTGCTACACGTGACTTTGCCTGGATTAGCTGTAATTGAATACATGTACTAAGTTCAAAACGCATAAATACTGCTGTTGAGTACGCAAATTTGCTGGCATCACAAAATATGTGAACTGATACAGAAATGATTACGTCATCCACACCTTGTAGCCATCGTGGAATCTTCATCTCTTTTAATTGATCGAGTTCCTGAAACCATATATTGAATCGTTGTTTGATTTCTTCTGGTACTTCTTTGTCCCACCCACAATTATCTTTCCAGCATTCCTGCAATAATAACTTAGGGCATATGGAAATAGGACAAGTGAATCCAATAGGATCGAACAATCTGTGTGCAGTGGACAATATAACACGTTGTGTTACCAAGTTCTCTTCTAAATTTACTATTTTATGAAAACTCACAGAAATTGTGTCTTCTTTCTTGTCCCATGTGAGACCTAGGACTGAAGCCTCTGTCTTGTCTTCCAGACCAGGTTCAGTATATTCCCATCCTCGCAGCTCAAACTTTCCCAAAGAAAATATTTGTATTGCTTCTGAAATGAACTGTTTCAAATCCCTTTCATTATTTACACCTGTAACACAGTTATCAACATAGAAACTTTTAAACAACTTTTCTATTGTACATTTAGAAAATTGATTGTCTTCAGCACACGGTACTAAATACTTCTGCAGGTGGTAGTTGATGACGGCATTGAGCAAAAATGGACTACTTGAGACTCCAAAAACAACTCTTCTATGTCGGAAAATCTTGAGTGATCCATCTGTGTTTTGCCACAGAAATCTTAGGAAATCTCTGTCCTCTTCATACAAACTTATTTGCAAAAACGCCTTTTTTATGTCAGCGATAACTCCTATTTTATAAAGTCGAAAACGTAAAAGCAAAGCTGGTATTATTTCAATTAAGTTAATACCTATTTCCAAACACTGATTAAGGGAATAGTAACCCTTTTCTTTAGACGAGGCATCAAAAACCGGTCTTACTGCAGTGGTGCTGTTTTCTTTTATCACTGGTCTATGAGGTAAATAGTGACCTTCATCCCATTTGCTTATTGGGATTTCCTCAATAACACCATCTTCCAGCCAATCTGAAAACACATTGTTATATACATTATATAAACTTTCATTTGTTAGCCTTTTCACTGAGTTTTCAAGCCTTTTTTTTGCAAGATTGAAATTTCTTGGAACTTCTGGGTGGTCTTCGGACCAAGGTAATTTGACTTCATAGCGTCCTTCTTCATTTACTCTCACAGTTTCCAAAAATTGTGTTTGAACAGAATGTTCAATTTCTTGTTTGCTTCTGGTCTGTAGTGGGTCTTTTATACCTAAAACATCCATTTCCCACAGCTTGCATATTGAATTACTTTGTACAAACATAGAAAGTGCTGTCATAGAACTAAATTCTTTACTTTCTTGAAATTTTCCTGTCAAAACCCATCCTAAATGAGTTTCAAGGGCTATAATACCACAATCTAGAACCTCTTTTCTTCCAGTTAGAAGTTTCCCATATATGTCAGCCCCAATTAATATCTCAATTGGACTGTCTGCATCCTGAAACAATTTAATACCTCTTTCCATCAGTTCATCAGTCCATCTTCCTGGTTTCAAGGCAGGAACATAAGTACAAATATTTATTTCACTAAGTGCCTTGAAATTACAAGAATATGTTTTATCTATACTTTGTAGTCTGACTTTGTAGCATGCATGATTGCGAGGCTTAGTGACCTCTCCTCCAAACAGGCCATGTAATAATGTTTCTTCACCACAAGTGTCATATTTCATTTTTTCAACAGTCGATTTCCTTATGTATGACCTCTGGGATCCACTGTCAAAAAGTAAACGCACATTGAGTTCTTTTGTGTCACTAACAGCCTTGACAACAAGAGTTTGCATGTAAACCTGATTGCCATTCACATTGGACAAGGAATTCTCAAAATTGGGCTCAGCTTCTTTTTCCTCGCATTTAGGTTTAATGTTAGACCTATTAAAATTATTCTGCAACTTTGAACACATAAGTGGTACATGTTTTCCATTACAAATAATACATTTAACAATAGCTCTGCAATGTTTACTTAAATGTCCTACTTTTGTACAAGAAAAGCAACACCTTTTGCTAGTAAGAATATTCTGCCTTTCTTCTAAAGACATGTCCCTAGCTTTAAAACAGTTTTCACTTAAATGACCACCGTCACAAAACACACACATCGATAACTTCGTCTTATCTGTGCTTACTGTAGACGTATTTGATTTTACATTTACAAGGCCAGCTGCTGTAACATTGCTGGTAGGCCTTCTTGTATTTTTAATATGCTTATCTTTACTTGCAAAGTCTCTTTTATATGAACTCGTAGGATTATCACCTGTTGATACTTTTGTTTTTTGTAAACCAAATCCCTGTTTAGCTAAGTTTATTCTTTCTTCTCCCTCCACTTCAATTTTCAAAAAATTCATTAGGCTATCTAGCCTACTTTTACTTTCTGACGCGGTCTCGTCCTGTTGAGAGTTAGGCCTACTTCTCTGCCAAGCTATTAATAAATCCTCCCTGAGACAAGATTCTACTAATGGGAAGAGCATAGCAGCGTACTTCTCCTTTGTTACACCTAAAGTTTCTAAACACCTTAGTTTTGACTCAATTTGATCATAAAGTGAGGAAATAGTAATTTTACTTTCACTGCTATTTAATGTTATTACAATTTTCAAGATTTCTCTTATGTAAAACTCTACTAACAGGTCATCTTTGGCAAAGCGAGATTTTAAATGTTCAATAGCCTGTTCATAACTACGTCCACATGGGGGAAAACTCTCGACAATTTCCCTAGCCTTAGTATTAGGGATAGTCGCTTGCAGGAGATACTGATACTTGTCATCAGAATCAATACAGGGGTCTTCATGGATTTTCTTAAATTGGCCCCAAAACGGCAACCAATCACTAATATCACCACCAAACTTTTTAAACTCAAGTGTGGGTAACTTAAATTTACGTTTTTCTACATTCACACTAGTATCTGTCTTAGGCCTAGCCTTGTCAATAGCCTGTTCAACTAAATACTCAACTATTTTAAACTTGCCTGAGTATTCATCGGCAGATTCTACCTCATTTTCTAAAACTTCAGTAGATGCATTTTCATTTAGTAAAACTTCAATAATTTCTCGGTCTAAGACCTCCAATTGATTATGTTTTTCACGTAATAGCTCTAAATTAGCTTTTAACAAAATCACATCATCTTCATTTTTTATGGATTCTAATAATGTATTGTGTAAACGTGAAAATCCAGTTCTAAACAATTTTCTTTTCTTTTTCAGAGCATCCATTATAAAATACTTACTAATGGATCATAGATTTTAACTGTAACCAAATTATTATCCTGTCACGGTCGCCATATGTTATTTCTATAAACTTTTTGACACTGCCGCTACAGGCGGAACACTCGTCATACTTATATAATTATGCTGGTAATAAAACTTATTTCATATTTAAACACTATTTATTACTTCACATCTTTCTTAAAACAAAACTCTAAACAAAGAACTGAGAAAAAACTAAAACAATTACAAATCATCTGTTAATTTATATAATGTTCTTTTTCTTTTTTTTTTCCATAGAGGATTGTCATAGAGTATTATATTATTGCATTCACAACACCATTGAAGAAAATTCCAGTTTATCTTAATAAAAAATTAAAAATAATGACCTAATAGATTAATTTTCTAAAGGTTTTACAAAGAAACCAAAAGGTTTCTACTATAGTCACCACAATTAGGAACCAATATTTACATCAAGCTCCAGAAAATAAATGTATAATAGATGCATTTAAATAATAGTAAATTTTAAATGAATAATTAAACTCCCATTAAGATTCTTATCCTCTTTCGAGTTTTACAAAGAACTGGATTCATAAACCTAACTATAAATTCTAACCATATACTTATGGTTTTTGAAAAAACTACTGTAGCCGCTGGGAATATCACTGTGATATATGAAATCATTTTCACCATAGCTTTCTAAGACTTAAGCTTTCAATTAATAGCCTAGTTACTTAAATATTAGAAATAATTTTTATTAAATCAAATTAATTTAGTAATATTTATTCTCATAATAAACTAATATATTTATTAACTTATAATTTAGAGATGTTTTCAACTCAATAGCATTTTAACATATTGATGTACAGTAAATAAAATACCATAACTTACATATTAAAACAGTTGTTATGCAAAATAACCTAAAAAATACAAATATTGTTGTATAAAATCATATTATTCACTTAATTTAATTATCAGTTGTACGTTATATTGTGATTACTGCCATCTATTGTTTATTAGTTGCATCTATATCAATAGTTCTTAGATTTCAATTTAGGTGGCTGAATCCTTGGTCAGAAAAGCAGTAGCACTTTAATTGCTATTTTTCTATTATCGAAAGATATCAACTTAAGAGTTCCCAATCAGGTTACACATGTGCAGAAACCTTTCCGGGAGAATACTCAAGAACTTCCCAAAGTTTCATGTCTATTTGATTTGTTACACCAATATTAATAATTCTTAAATTTCAATGCCCAGTCAGAAAATATTATCATTTTATTGTTTTTTTAAAAAAAATATCGACTCTGGAGCCTCCATTTGGCCTCAGAAACCTTAATGGGAGTGTACTTAACAATTTCCCAAAGTTTGACATTTGTCGGATTAATAGTGTAATAATGTAAAAAAAAAGACATAAAAATTTGTTTATATATATAAATATGATGAATAGTTATTATCTGGAGTACATCCATTCATTCTACAGTGCATAAAATCGCAGTTCTGATGTTTCACTAGAATCTCATCTAGTATTGATGAGGTGAACCCAACAACAGTTGAAGAGCGAGACAGTTGAACCCAACAACAGACTTGATCTTCAACTGTTGGGTTCACCTCATCAATGCTAGATTAGATTCTAGCGAAATGTGGAACTACTGCAATTTTATGAACTACAGAATGAACAGATGTACTTTAGATAATAACTATTCATCATATTTTTCCACCCATGAAGGAATATGTATCAATATATACATACATATTAGGGTCATTTTAGTATAATAAACTTAGAAAAAACAACTTTACTTTAAATGCTTTCATATTATTTTAAAACCAATAATGGTGGATGAATTTCTCTATCTTAATAAAGATGTTGATTGATAAATTAAATTTGTAAACTCAAAAGGGGATCTAAAGTGGTTTAAAAAAATAAATTTATGTAAAATGTGTCAAAACAAAATAAATTTTTTTAAAAATTATTTTTGAAAAGTAACAAAAGACATGATTGTCCTCTAAATCCAGTTTGTTTTTTTTTTAAATTGTATGGGAGACAGTTTTAACAATTATTGTTTATTGAAATAATAAACAACATTTTAATAATACCTTTAGATTTTGAAAAAAAAAACAAAGGAATTTGTTTTGAAAACGTGGTTAAATTTTAATTTTGCTAAATTTGTGCTCTAATTTATACTCAAGTTATCTCAAAATGGATTTGACTCTAACAAATAAAAAAAAAATGGTCTGTCATAAACATATGTAAAAAGTAAAATTTAGTTAATTAGAGCTTAGGTAGTGAGAAGGCGACATCGTCGCCAAAACTAGTCTGTGTTATGAACTAGTGTGTTTTATTAAAAACTAATATTTCGTGAGATATTGAGTTGACTATTTTGTTTTTTACCATCGTGAAAAACTAAAATGTTAACATATTGTTGAGCATTCTACATGGAAACAAGAATAATGTAAGGTAAACCATAAAAAAAACAAAATATATAAAACAAAACATTTTTCCAGAAATGGAAAAAACTTACCCATTTTGAAAACTATCAAAATCGTTTTAATAGTTGCATATATATCAATATTTCTTAGATTTCAATTAAACTGGCTGAATCATTGGTCAGAAAAGTAGTAACACTTATTTATAAATAATTTTTGCTTAAAACAAACCCTCTTTGTGTTTATGGTATGGATTACTTTGGAATACAGTGGTTTAAGTCTACTTTTACAGATGATTTATTAAGTTGCTTCAATATGTCTGGTAAGCCAAAATGTAATACAAATTAAAATACTGTTTGTGATAACAACCCGTTTTTTATGCATACAAAAATTACATTAAGATACCTTATCTCTAAGATAACATTCTTCAAGATATTTTATACTAAAGTTTTGATATCTATTGGAGCTAGGAAATGTATGTTTTCAGATTTATATTTGGTTTAAATCATTTTTTTTAAAATTAAACCCTTTGATATCTCAGGCAGTCTTTACAAAGCTTTCTTTACTAAGAAAACGTGTTTTTTCTATCCCATTTAAAAATACATCTATATTTAGGAAATCATTATAGCCTAGAAACAGCTTTAATTAATATATGCATTGGCAAAGTACAATTGCTAAAATTTGAAATCAGTGGCATTATATTTAGACTGACTTTCATCTGTCTACCAATTTAATAAGATAGTCATCACTAAGTAAGTTGCACATAGTGTACCAACTTGTAGTTTGTTATTGCACTGGTTATACCTTTTAGAGGAAAAGGTATTTTGCAGGTTTTATAGCAAAGATATGAGTTTTTGGTGAATGAAATACAAAAACATTGTATTAAAATTAGCTGCAGATTATTTTCTAGTTATTTTTTTTACATCTGAAAGGATTGATTTACATGGATTTTGTAATGGCTTACTTGGAAGGAATAGATAAACACTTTGCATTTCAATCACCAGTGTCCTATTGACATTTATGCTACTGTCATGTCTTTTGTCAATCTTTCAATTTTATAAGACCAACAACTTAAAAGAGACACAATGAAATAATAAGAAAAAAGATGGTAACCATATTGAAAATATTCTACAAATTAAGACGTATAATCTATTCATCCTAAAAAAAAACATTTTATTTTCAATTTTGTACATTTTAGTTATTATCCTATTCAGTATACATCCTCCTCTATCCCTACAAATTTACAAGAATGTTTCAGTGCTGGAAGTCTTCTATATGATCTTTTAAGAGACAAGACCTCTTTTTATTTCAGCAATTTCAATGGTGGACAGCTTATCCCTTTTATAGTATCAAACAAAATGGTGACAGGTCAGGCAGATATCCTAATAAGTTGAATGTAACACAGTAAACTCTCGTTTTTGCGGGGGTTATGTTTGCCAAACTTACAGCGAATACTGAAATTACCAGTATATGAAAAGAGAGGGTTACATTCTACATACAAAAAATTACCATTAATTACAGCTATACTGTATACTTATAATGGAGTATGATATATTTATGTACTAGATAATTATATACATATTTTTTATTGTTCATTTACTAGGAATCGTCGATTCTAGTGGCATCGAAGAATCGTCAGTACTCAATTCTCTATTTATTAAAGTGTCGATTACGATTCTTGTTTTTTAACTACTAAAATATATATGTGTTGTAATTTATAGGAAATATAATTAATTACCAACTATGTCTTATTCAAGTATTAGTTGCTTTGAATGAATTAAATGTCTATTTGAGATAACAAAAATATTATTATTTACGTAATGCAACAACAAAGACAATCGGAAGCATTTTTGGTTCGTTTGTCACCGCTCTTGTTGCTCTCCTGTAACACTCACTAAGGAAGGTTTGATACACACACACACACTCTCCTTCCCGTCTCTGGGTGCCACCCACCATACATGTCAAAACAAAACACAAAGAAAAGTTAGTTCTAATTTCTTCAGTTACACAAACTGACATGGTTATTACTGAAGTTGTATTCTCATTGTGAGCAGAAGTTCATATTTGTAATTTTAAATAAATTAATTTTATCCAATATATTCCTCACCCTTTTAGAAATTTCTATTCATAAATCAAGGTCGAATGATTTGTTAGTCCATTACATTAAAACAGAACTTTTAAAAGGCTTCTCCATATAACCTAAATGCTCTAAATTCAATATTAGAGAATATCATGTAGGGCTATATAACTTGAAAGAATCAAGAAAAATTTGATAATCGAAATTGAAAATTTTAGGTATCAGCTCATCTATTATTATATTATTAACTTAACCTATCCTAACTAGACTGTGTAGCTATTTTAGAATATAGTATAAGATAATGAAATACATGTATGTATAGTATAGTACAGGCATGGTTTATAGAGAAACATTGAGTTTTGTGTGTTGTAACTCTGTGAAGTTAGAGATATATTTTTTCAGAATATTTAATTTTTGGGACAGTAGTATCAGAATTTTATTATTTTTTCTTGTTTAGAAGGACTTTCTTCTTCTCCAGGTACATTTTTGCCTCATAATTGAAATCTGAATAACCAAACATGAAGGTTATTAGGGTACTGTACTATTTTTGCTGCCATTAATAGTACTACTGTTAATATGCTCTCCATGGTTCTTTACTTTTGTGTGTGGTGATTTTTGCATTTTGATGATATGAGAAATGATCGTTTCAATGATCACCTCAATTAGTAATTTTTGTGAGCTTTTATCATGTTAACTGGTGAATGTTGAGTCTTGTGTCCTAACCTATTTACCAAATAATGTAATCTTACACTGTGGAGATCTTTTAAAGAACTTCCACCACTAAGGCAAAAAATATAATTTTCATTATGGTCAACTATGAAGCATGTAGGTAGGATTGAGAATAATGGGCAGGGTTAGAATAGAGATAACACTCCTGTATTAATGAGTGTTTCTATACTGGTGTTTCTGGAGGAAATGGTGTTTCTGGAGGAAATGGTGTTTCTATAGTGGTGTTTCTGGAGGAAATGGTATTTCTGGAAGAAATGGTGTTTCTATACAACGTTTCTGGAGGAAATTGTGTTTCTGGAGGAAATGGTGTTTCTGGAGGAAATGGTGTTTCTAGAGGAAATGGTGTTTCTATACTGGTGTTTCTATACTGGTGTTTCTGGAGGAAATGGTGTTTCTATACTGGTGTTTCTGGAGGAAATGGTGTTTCTATACTGGTGTTTCTGGAGGAAATGGTGTTTCTATACTGGTGTTTCTGGAGGAAATGGTGTTTCTATACTGAAGGTGGCTTATTAAACAGAGCCTATAAGTAGAATATTAATTAAAAACTAGGTAAAGGATAGAAATAAAGTAAATTACAAACAGAATTAGGACAGGACCAAAATGGTAAGTTGTTTCTGTAAATAATGATGGCATATTGGTAAGAACTAATGGGCAGAGTTACTTACTAAAAGTAGACTGATTTCAAAACCATGTGGTCATCGAAATCTCACTGAAATGTTGGCAGTAATAAGTTTAAGTGAACATGAGAGAAATGATTTTATGACTGGAGGTTTTCTTGAATTTTGTAGTCCATTACGTTCGGTGAATCTTAATTAATCACTTAAATAATAGTTTATGACTATCCGAACTTTAAATTTTGTAAATTTGTTAAAACTTACCGAGACAGAACGTTTTCGATCGCTATGTGGCTATCTTCATCAGTGTCTCCTTTACAGACACACAAAAACACAAAGTTCAAACATATTAAACGAACAAACACAATACAAATCACACATACTCTTTGATACTATTGAAAACCTGCCTTTAAAACCGTCACCGCTTGACCTGACATCTCCAAGCAGAAGACAATCATGAAGATCGCCACTCAGCGATCGAAAACGTTCTGTCTCATTGTTTTAACAAATTTACAAAATTTAAAGTTCGGATAGTCATAAACTATTGTTTAAGTGATTATTCGATTCACCGAACGTAATGGACTACAAAATTCAAGAAAACCTCCAGTTATAAAATCATTTCTCTCATGTTCACTTAAACTTATTACTGCCAACATTTCAGTGAGATTTCGATGACCACATGGTTTATTGTTTAAACTATTGTTTAAGTGAATAAACAATTGTTTAATTATAACTACATCAATTTAGGGTTAGGACAAAAATGACTCAGGTATTTCAAAAAATATATTTTTATTGTTTATGCATATATTTCTTATAACTGATTTGATAAGATCCAAATCTCAGTTTGGATATCATAGTTCAAGTATATGAGTCCAGGCAACCTGTAAAATGTTTAAAATGTGTAAAACACTGATTAAATAGTTACTTCTCAACACTTTTCTTTATTGTTATTTATTTTAATAAAACTAGCACACACTTCAAATAAATAAAATGAAATATCAAATCGCTGATAATATTGACCTGGCAAGGAGTGATTGATGTAATATCTATTTATTATGAGTGTGTTTTATATTATTTAATAATTGCCTTGAATCACAAGCGAATATCAAACCTTATTTCTAATGAGTGAACAAAGTTATAATAATATCTAAAAATTGATTTTAACAACAAAATTCTTGTGAAATAGGTTAAAAAAATAGAATAATGATAATCATGCAACCAAGGAAACACAGACAATCAAACATTGAATGCAGAAAGATTGAATTTTTATCTACTTCAAAAAATATGTAAATAACATTTTTTCTATATATCTCTAAGAATATACCATTTTAACGTTTTCTTTACCTACCTCTTGGGAATATACCATATGTTTTTTCTATCTACCTTTTTTTAACAGTTTTTTCTATCTACCTTTTTTTAACAGTTTTTTCTATATACCTCTGAGAATATGTGATATTAAAGTTTGGTTTATTTACCTTTGGAAATATGCAATACTAACATTTTGCTTATCTACCTTTGGAAATGTGTCGAATTAACTATTTTTAACTACTTCTGAAAATATATCAGTTTAACCTTTTCTATTTATAATTCAAGATAAATGTCTAGTTAGATAAACGTCTAGGTTAGAGTGTTGAGTCTTATCTCTGGTATTAAGCCAGGTTACGATTTCATCTGTTAAATGTTACCTTATCTTTTATTGT
Source organism: Prosapia bicincta (assembly GCA_036971475.1). Taxonomy (NCBI): domain Eukaryota; kingdom Metazoa; phylum Arthropoda; class Insecta; order Hemiptera; family Cercopidae; genus Prosapia; species Prosapia bicincta. Next base: position 116,897,549 of record JBAIZL010000006.1, read on the forward strand.
CTGATCCTTCATAGCCTATACCCCAGGTTAAAGCTTTTTCTGCCTACATCTTGGAATAAGTCAAATTGACATTTTTCTATCCGACTCTAGAAATATGCTCAATTAAGGTTTTGTGCAATTTTACACCATTGTAGTTTACTGTACACTATTAAATTCCTAAGCTCAGCCAAGTTCTGAATGTTTTCCACCTTACATAAGTAACTAGATATTTGTTACTAAATAGATAGAAAAGATGTCTTTTACAATCCAGTTGGTGAACATTTAGGTATCTCTGATTGAAAACAACTATCATAATTACACATGACTAACCTACATAAATACTATTTCTTATGTATAGGCTGAGTGAGGCGTTTTCCTATAGTCTACTCTGCAATGGTCTTGCGCACACCTTTCTTCCTGCCTTTGTCTGTCACTCTTTTTCACTGGCTCTCCCTCCTTACCTCTCTCTCTCTCTCTCTCTCTCTCTCTCTCTCTCTCTCTCTCTCTCTCTCTCTCTCTCTCTGCCCCTGTCTGTGTCTCTCTCTTTTTCTCTATGTCTCTGTCAGTCTATCTCTCCTTCCCTCTCGGTTTCTGCCTGTCTCTCTCCCCGCTCTTTCTTTCTGTTGCTGTCTGTCTGACTATCTCTCTCTCTCTGTCTGCCTGTCTCTCTCCCTCTGCCCCATTGCAGTTGTTTGCGGCCTGCTACTAACAGGTGAGTTTATGTAAGACAAAGTTACTGCAGCTTACCTGACCTCAATCATGCAAATTTATAAAATATTTTATTACAGCTGAAGGTATAAAATAATTTTTTTTAATACTAGAAATAATGACAAATAACTATGATACTCAAAATATGTTAAACCTTTTTTATTTAATAATTCTATAAAAAAATTGTATTTCATTCATTTTGTACACATTATATATTTTAGGTAAAAAAAATTTCATAACTTTTCTTCTACTTAAAAGAACTGCCAAACATTGTCCTACAGTTCATATTTGTCTATTTATGAGTTAGACTCAAGTATTTATATGATGAAGACATTTGCTGCTGTTAATTTTTTAGGAAATTAACATACATTAAGAAAAACTTTGCAGTGAACTTTTATAGTTGTAATTTTTACATCAGCAAGATTTGTAATTTTCAATCAAACTTAAGATTCTTTGAAAAACATTTAAATGAAATCACAAAGATAAATATTCTCACCTTATTTTAAGATGACAGTTTCAGGAAAATCTTCTAAAGCATAGTACTGATGTTGTATATTATCCGAAAACACTTTGACAACCCTCATGCCAGACTTGTCATTTCCCAACTGTCCTCCAATGGCTGTGGTTGTTACCACTTCCAAAGTTTTATAAATGCCTTCAGCATTATGATGTAAATGCCCACAAAACGCATAGCGTACACCTGTCCAAAAAACCATATGCATTTTGTAAAAGTAACATTTAATTTGTTATTAAATAAAAGTTAAAAACAAGTAATATAAACACAAAATATTCAAAGTTAATTCCTACTTAGGTTAACAAAGACAAATTTTATTTTAATTAAATGTTATTAAATATTTACAATTAATAGATTAAAGTAACATAACCTATGTGTTAAAACAGCTGTTCTAACACATAACCTATATTATAAAATCAGCTGTTTTATGAAATCATTAATTATTACTTATTTTAAGCCAAATGGGACAAAATAACTATATTGTATACCTTACCCCTATTGTTCCAAATAAGCTATAATTAATTCATTAAATTTAATTAATGAATTAATATTTGAAAAAACTGTATTAACATCAAGTGTCATCCTACTACAAGTTTAAAAAAATGTAATTGAATTGGAGTGGATGAATAAAAAGTATTTTATCAAAGATTGAAAATTTGAACAAGATATGAATAAGGAGAGTGTTAAATAATAGAAGGAATTTAATCAAGTATTTAGAAGTGAAAGACCTTCTGAAATTTCAAGTTCATCCTTTCTATAGAAACTACAATGCATTCATCAACTTATTTGATCTACCCTGTTTCATTCATAATCTTCTTAACACTTTCAGCAGATGAGATATGGTGATCTCATCAAACTACTATCTGTTCTTCGTTAACTTCCACCTCTGACGGGAGTGGAAAGCTTGTCGGTTGCATAGCTTGTTGTAGCATCTAATTATCAAGCCCGTTGATTTCATCTCAATTATCTTATTTCTAACATATACATGTTTATTCAGGACATCGGGACTATTAGACAATAAAATATTGTTTTATTTATCGGGTCACAATTAAAAAAAAAGAAATACAAATGATTTCAAGTCATACAAATAAACTACTGTATGACAAATAATAAAACACAATAAAAAAGACAGAGAAAAAAAGATAATTTACGTACAAAACTAAAGACCCTACTACTAAAATATACTACATACTAAAATAAGCACTCAACATTAATCTCGGAATGTTTGTTTGTGCCATGTGTTTCACAAAGCCATAGAGATCGATAATGTAAATGGAGACATAGATAATACATATGTCATGTCCGAGACTATTTATAGCCGAGATTAGCTGACATTTGTTTACTACAATCTTAAGTTGACACATTAGGTTTTCGGGCGTCCAAGCATTTTGTCAATGACTCGTATTTACAATAGTCTGTTCCCACCTCGAGTTGGTTCATTCACTCTAATAGGGCAGTTATCGTTTATTCTTGCGTTAGTTCAGAAAGCTTAGTTATTTTTACCACCTATTTTGCCGCGTTAAGTGGTTCAAACTTAAAAAAAAACATTAAAATATAATAAACCAAATTAAATCTGTTCATAAAACTCCCTGAAGTATTGTTTCAGTTGAAGCATCAAAAGTTAACTTGGGATGGTCGGATTTAAAAACGACTCAGGCACAATGTTCTTCAAACTCTTCTGAAGCCCTGACGTAAAAATCAAATCTTTATACAAACACATATCGACACTAGAGAAGTTTCAATTAGCCTGGGAGTGAGCGTGCCGGTGAGCTCGCCGTCCCTAAGAAAATAAGCTGGGAGCGCACCGGCAAGCTCTCTGTGCCTCGTAAGTGAACCTAGAGCGTGCCGGTACGCTAGCCGTGCTGAACGTGTTAAACAGTTTCCTGGTTCTGAATTTGTTAAACCAAAATGTATTCACTTTCTGCTGTTGTTCTTTTTTATTTTGATTTTTATCATTTCTATCTGTTTTATTAATTTTTTTAATAGTAATTTACACATTTTTTTAGTATTTTACCGTTCCTTATACAGGAAGTACTCTAATTGTGAGATTAAATGTAAAATTTGTAAAAGAAGGTGTTTTAAATATATTAGAGTGCTGTTTAATTTATTCTATATCATGACTCTAGACCTAGCACCGTGCTAGTTTTAGAAGTTAAGCACTAAAATAGTATAGATATATTGTGAACCATCCAACAATATTTTAAGTTTATCGGTGTGAGTGTCAAAATCTAATAGTGTGAGGGACTATGTAACTGCACGTTGTATGTTCAAATAACTACAATATTTGTGCTTTAATATTAATGTGTATCTTTGGTCACTGAAATTGACAAATAAAATAAATATCACGTCATTACAAGTTGGTTGAACAAGAGAGATATTTAACTAAATGATTCTGGATGGGTTCTGAATCACCATACATGGTACTGAAATGAAACAGTGAGACAATTCTAATAGTGAGGAAATGCAAGTAGACTTGGACAACATACAGAATTTCATGTGCTACACATCCAATGACACAAGTAGACCCAACTGTTTCTTACTTCTAAACTAGAAAAGACAAAACTAAATTGAACTATAAAAAACCACCTAGAGCATAAAATCAAAGACAAAATACTGCAAAAGAGCTCTCTGCTACGGTTATACAAGGTTTTATTGCTGACAATATGATTTCAAGCATTGTACTCTTTACATTTCAACAGCCTATAGATCCTGCACAAAATAGCACAAGTAATATTTTCAAAACATTGATTACCCCAATTGAGAACATTGAGAATATAGGTCAATTAGGTATCAGTATAGTCAATCGCTTCACAAGTTTTATCTTAATTTTAAATGACATCACTATTGTACAATAGATATTCTATTAAACATAAAGTAATATGTAAATATTACACACCTTTAGTAGCACTATTTATTCTATAACTGAGGACAACTATTTCAGGAGATGTTTCCAAGTAACTGACTTCTTAATTAGGGTGGGCGGATTTAAGAAATAAGAGATTCTAAGAGTTTCTTTAGAGTAATTATAACAAAAAGTGTCTATGAATTGTAATTTAATTAATTGTTGAATATATGTGTTGAATGTAATTTGAAATGTTTGCATATATCTTACTGTTCAGTTGAGAGGAGTCATTTACTCTTATTTAGTTTGTGCATAATTTATAGATTTGCTGATATAAGACAAATCAACAATTGATAATTAAAATTACCACCTAAAACACGACATTAAATAACAACAACAAAAAACACTTGATAAACATACAAAGTTCATAACACCATCCTAGAAATCATATCCAAAACACATAAACTAACCAACACATTTCATATATACAATTAAAAAATAGAGTATCCCCATACACCTTAACCCTTAGCACTCGACTGTCGGGGGAGCCCCGCCAAGCGTATATTGCAGTTTACTCGTATGTCGGGGGTCACCCGACACGATTTTCAAATGCCTATAACTCGTCTGCGGCGAATCCCATGACATTCAATCTTTTCCCCGTTTGGTGCTACACTCTATTGACAATAATGTGAACTAAGTTGAAAATGCCTAGGAATATGTGAGTTATCACAAAATCTAGTTTGCCGCTACGTTGTAAGCTGCAAGTAGGTAACAGTTTTGCCGGTTATTTGTTTACTCGTAGTTTGCCATGGCTTCATGTACAATTAGTGATTCTGAAATTCCTGATCTTTTACTTGATACTGATTTATTAGAATGTAGTTCAGTTTCATAAACAAAATAATTAAACCAACAGGTATTTGTAAATATACTTACTTTACTTTATCCAATGCTCGCCCTTGGCTGTTGAACCATTCGGCGTCGAGCCTCCCAGTAACGACCGGTTCTGGACAGCTGGTCGTCCAGTTCAGGACAGGTTGAAATGTGGTCCCCATTCATGACACCATTGAGACAGAGCGGACACGTATCGGATTCCGCTAGGCCAAAACGGTAGAGGTGGGCCTGGAGATAGTCGTGTCCTGTCAGAAGTCAAAAGTCAGCCACGGCAGTTGCTCTATCGCTTGTGGGCACCAAAGGACCGCGACTGCTAAGTGATGCCCACTGTTTCCCTCTGCTGGCTTCCTCATGATCTTTTTTAATTGAGCGTTTAAGGATTGCATCAATAAGGTGTTTGGCAGAGGTGAGGCTGGTTTCTGCATATGGTTGTTGCATCTGCGTTCCATTTTTTGCAAGGTTGTCTGCTCTTTCGTTACCTGTGATGCCAACGTGAGTTGGGATCCACTGAAGGCTAATTGACCATTCATTTTGCAAAAGATGTGAGATTGCTTCTCGGCAGTGGAATATGTTCGAACAGTCTGTTGAAGAGTTGTCGGCTATTGCAATTATGGCGGCTTGGGAGTCTATAAAGAAAACGGCTTGTTGGTGGTTCGTTGCTGGGTGATGCGCAGCAAGAGCCTCTGCGGCCAGTCGCACTGCCGTTACTTCCCCATCAAAATTACTTGTGTTTGCCCCAACGCCCTGGCTGATTTCAAATAGCTTGGAGAAAGCTCCAGCCCCAGCTCCAGTAGGATTGCGTTTAGATCCATCAGTGTAGATGTGCAGCCAGTCTGGTTCAGGATATAAAGTGTGGATTGTCTCAAGGGCAGAAATCTTTAGTTCTTCTGGGAGTGCAAGATGCTTGGGGGTTTTAAAGTTTAGTAATGACAAACTTTTGAGAGGCTTGACAATAGTCGGCTTGTTGAAAGTTTTGAGCGGGGTTGGGTTTGATTCACCGATGCTATACCTTCTTCTAAGTTCTTCAGCGTGTTGTAGTGGGCTTAGCTGGGTTTTTAGTCTCTGTGCAGCCTTTCTATAGTTAGTCCAGTATCGGTGATTTACTCTTCTTGAGCGTTCCCAAAATTTAAGCGTTAGTTTTTCGCGCCTTTTTTGCAATGGTTCTATGCAGGTTTGTATTTCCATCGCACAAATGGGCGTTGAGAAAGCTGCGCCGGTGATGATTCTGAGGGCACTGTTCTGTATTTTATCTAACTTTCGCAGATTCGGTTGACTGGCCAGTGACGTCAACTTCTGAAGCGTATTCCATGGAGGGTCTGACATAGGTCTTATAAGCAGTGGCAAGAACGTCCTGCGTGCAACCCCACTTTGTACCAGTTAGTCTTTTTAACAAATTTGTTCGCTTGCTAGCGCGCTCAGCAACCTCTTGTATGTAATTTTTCCATGAGAGTCTAGTGTCCAGATTAACACCTAAGTATTTGGACAATTTAGACTCTGCTAGGCAACTCTTTTTATATTTGAGCTCAATGGTTGGGGGCTTGGTGGAGATAGTGAAAAACGGAAAAATTGTTTTCTCAGGATTAACTGTCATTTTATTGCAGTCGGCCCATAGCCCAATGTTTTCCAATACTAGGTTCATAGTTCCTTCAAGGTGGTCAGTCTTGTTAGTAGTATTCCACACAATGATGTCATCAGCATACAGCAGGTATGATGTGCCAGGTGTCTTTTCGATGGCGGCGGTGAGGTCATTAATCATTGTGTTGAAGAGAAGACAACTGAGCACGGCTCCCTGAGGTAAACCTTGTTTTTGGACTTTAAAATTGGAGACAGCACTCATGAACCTCGTCCTTATCAGGCGCTGGGTTAGGAAATTTTTTATCCACTTCATCATATTGTTTACCACCCCCAGTTTCGCTAGTTTTGATAGTAGCAATTGCTTCCACACTTTATCATATGCAGCTTTAAAATCAATTAGTATGGCCAGGGTGGACTGCCTTCTGTGGAAACCATCCTTCACAGCTTGAGTGAACTTCACCAGTTGGTCAACAGTAGAGCGGTTTTGGCGAAAACCTGCTTGGGCTTCGCTTATTGCTCCTTTCATTTCTAAGAAGTTTCTCAGTCTTAGCTCAATCATCTTTTCAGCCACCTTTGAGCAGACACTGGTCAGCGATATCGGCCGGAAGCTCTCGAGGTTGTTACGGAGTTTGCCTTTCTTACGGATGGAGATAATTTCAGCTCTTTTCCATTGGTGGGGGACCCATTTCATCCATGTCAAGTTTATGAGCTTGAGGAGGCACTGCTTTGCTGTTACACCAAGGTGTTTTATAAATTCGGGAAATATTCGGTCCGGTCCCGCTGCTTTTCCATTTTTTAGTGTGCGAATGGCTGCTTCCAGTTCATGTGTTAGGAAAGGGTTGACCATTTCAGGTGTCGGCTCGGCTTTGAGAGGGCCCACTGATTGCTGTTTGATGTATTTACGGTCATTGGCTCTTATGTCAAGGGTGCTGACAGCAGCATAGTGCTTGCAGAGTGCTTGTGCAACGTCTTTTGGGCTGGTGAGCGTCCTTCCATTGAAAATGATTGGTTCCCATGTGAAGTTACGTTTGTCGTTATTGAGGCTTGAAATAAAAGTGTGAGCTTTCGAGCCGTCCTTTCTAAAATCTAGTTTGGCAACAAAATTACGGTTTGGGCTTGTTTTTTTCTGAGTTGGATACAGTCTTCGAGGTTGTTGGTAGTCTCTGCCCTTTTCCTGGCTTTATTACGTTCCCTTTGTAGTTTTGTCAGATTTTCATTCCAAAAAGGCTTATATTTATTGACGTACCCTCTGGGTATGCATTTTTTGGCGATCTCTAAAATGTTCTCCTCAAAAGCTGCTACGGACTGGTCAGGGTTGTCATTTATGATGCTAGGAGTGAGAAGCTGATTTGATGTTTGTTCAAAAGCTGTCCAGTCTGCCCTTTTGAAATTCCAGGGTGGAAGACGTAGTTTTTGGGCATTATTATTTTTTGGTCGCACCTGTAAGAACAAGGCTCTATGACCACATCCCTCAACAGCATCTCTCAGTTTCAGGTCAGGTCTGCTTATCAGGTTTGCATGTACCAGGTACATGTCAGGTGTACTGGTGCTTCCACCAAATGATAGAAAGGTGGGTTCTGATTGTAGATAGATCAGTTGCGTTTTGTCAATAAAATTCTCCATAGCGTGGCCAGGTGCATTGCGGTCAGAGTAGTTCCATCGGGGGGAGTGCGCATTGAAGTCCCCTAGTATAATGGAGTTGCGGTGTTGGGATGACATTTCTATGAGACTTGTATTTAAGTTGTTAGTTGGTGGGTTATAAACACCAATGATTTTGTAGTAGTGTCCGTTTATCCAGACTTCTATAAGTACGGCTTCATGTTTGTCGGTTTCGCACATCTTGTGAAGCACCTCAAATTTGCATGCTGCGTTGTTATTTACACCGACAACAATCCCTGAGGCCACTTGTCTAGACCTAGGTAAAATAAAATTGGTAAAATTCATAGTGTGAAAAAAATCTGGAGAGTCTGTTGAGGCTCCAGCTTCAACTACAATGAAAACATCTGCGTCCAGTTTATGAATGAGAGTCTTGAACTCTGTGAACTTTGTGTTATTAAGGCCACCGGCGTTCCAGAATAGTACGCGGAGCCCGTCGTTCAAGTCCTGAGAAGGGCTGGCTTTGCGATGGCTGCTTGATATTATCGATTTGGTCATCTCTAGAAGGATTTGGCAGAGATTCGTCGTAGCAGATTTAGCGTTACCCAGGGTGCACCACGTGGAGGCCTGCTACATTTACACCCCGTATTTGTAAATATAACCAGTATATGGGTGGTGTAGATTTAGCTGTTCAATATAATGAACCGTGCAGTTTTACGAGACGAACAAAAAATGGTGGAGGAAAATGTTTTTCTGGCTATTAGATGTAGCTGTAGTAAATAGTTTTATTATCTATAATAACAAAAAAAAGAAATGAGAGAAAATCATGTTAAACAAAAATAGTTTCGCCAAAACTTGGTGAGGGAACGCATTTGTGATATCAGGAATAACCCGTACAGTGAGAGGGGTCGGCCATCAACTACTGACAAAGAAGAAAGACTGAATGGGAAATTACATTTAATCTTTTCCAATGATAAAAATAGTTCTAAGGATTGTGTAGTTTGCAGTAACAGGAAGATAAAAGAAGGTAGAACGGAAAGTTTTTCACTACAAAACATGCGGCAGCAAACCAGGACTTCATCCGGAAGACTGTTTTCAAAAATATCATACTCTGCAAAACTACAAATAAGATAATAAAATCATGTACATACAGTATTAGTAAATAAAAATAGCTTAGTTTACTAAAATCATGTAAGAGAAAACAAAGTTTTCCACAAACAATAATGCAACCTGCAGGTGAGGAATTTGTCTCAATTTAATTACAAGTGGGGAAGCAAAGCATGTTACAAAAATCCGAGCGCTAAGGGTTAACAGTTCAAACTATACAGTCCATACACCAACCTTAACAAACAATTCAAACCTAACCTTACAAACAGAGATGCGCACAACTCCTCTGGTGAAAACAAGCTAATTTGACATTCATCCTTAAGTTGCTACAAGGGGGTCATTCTACACACGTTACCAAGAACATATAAATGCACTAACATTAAATAACTACCAATCAAACTTCGCCGATCATCTCAACTCCACAAAACATGACTACATAGACATAACATCTAACCTACAAATTTTTCATAAACAACACAGAAATAACCAACGCTACACAACCGAACAATACGAAATATATAGACACTTCAAACTACACCCTATACTCAATACACAATTATATTACAACACACACACACTTTTTGACATCATAACTCCGAATACTCACAAAATACACCAATATAATATCCCACCCCCACCCTAACCTACGTAAACCTTGAGATCAGTTACGATCTGAGTTGACAATGGGACACATCTCCCGAATCGGCCATCCTTAACAAATATTTACGTGTTATTAAAGTGTTTAGTAAAAACTAGTAGCTCACGTGAAGATGGAATCAACAAATATAAATATAATATGAAGATATTTTCATATGTTATAAAGAATATATAAAAAGCATTCACAGCTCACAGCACTCAACCTCACTTTACTGAACACCTCATATCCACAACCCATAACTACACAAACATATCAATAAACCTACAAACTCTACACGAACTAAATAAAAACAGGCTCCACACAAAAGTAACACCAAATATGCAAACATTTCAAATTAGACCTAACACACATACTTAACATCTACTTTATAAAACCACCTAATTTAGTTTTCTTACGCTCACTTTATCATTAAGTAAATTAAGATTTTGCTTTTAAAAAAATTTAAAAGTTTACCTGCATTGATTAATTTGTCCATCATTGGCTTTCGGGTATCGTGTTGGATTTCAAAATAGTTTTGTTCTTTAGAATTGGGATCATTTTTAAACCAAGGAATATGCTGGAACATCACGACAGGATGTTGGGAAGTGCGAGCTATCTCCAACTGTCTGTCTAGCCATGCATTGTGATCAGCCGCAAGTTCGGGAACTAAATCTGCACTCACATAGAACTGAGAGTTAATAGCAATGAAGAAAACTCCACCTGCCCAGAATGAGAAATAGTCATCCCCAAAAGCTGATTTATACCTGAACAAGGATAAAATTATATTTAAAAATATTTATGTAATTAAATATATAAAAGAAAACTAAATGTTTTGAAACTACACCATTAACTCTCATAGACTGCCATGAGTGTTATAAATTTCTTTTGAATATAACTGAAACAAAACTTCAGCCACACCTATAATAAATACAAAGAGTATTTATTAGGACGGTTGTTCATGTACAAGACAAATTCTGAAATCCTCACCTTAAAGGACATGAATAAGGTGAACAACAGATGTATTTAAACATAGTAAAACCTCATTAAGTTAGACTAACTAGGACAAAAATCTGCCTTAACTGGAGAATTTCATGAAAATAAATAAACATTAAAACTACTTACGAAAATTCATTTTATTCAAGTAGTACCAAACCACTCACCTCCACTTAGAATGCCGTGGCTACAACTCTCAACAAATTGCGGTCACGGCATCTGGGTTAATTACTATTTTTCCCTCCTTTTTTCAGAAATTGGTTATATGCTGAAACGATAATTGAGTTGGTTATATGCTCAAAGGACATATGATTGCTATAAAGTTTTTATGATTATGTATTTGTATAAGCAACAGTTCTAACAAAATGCATTTATATTATTTTTCTAAACCTGTCTAGATTACTCACACCTGAATTAAAATGGCTGACTTAACAAAGTTGTATTGTATATTGACTTGCGTGTGTGTTTTATGTTCAACTGTTCGTGTTATCATTAATCAAACCATAAATAAATGCACACAAACAACAAAATAAAAAAGTTAACTGAAAAAACATTGGTGAACCAAATATCTAGTTGGCGAGGTAATGTTTGTACCTTTCAAAATTCAAACCAGAGTTTGTTTACCCAAACATATCGTCTTTAAATGTATAAAATGACAAAAGAATGGAGTAAATAACTGAAAAATGAATATATTTTAAAAAATAGTCAAGAGAGAGTATTCAAATGGTTCCTCTTCTTTTACGGTAAAGGTTGTGACTGTTGTAAATTTTGGTTTACTGTTTGGATTCTCAGCAGTTAAATAAACAATCAAGCCAAGCACAAAAGCAATAAAACAGATGATTTAAATTTATAAACATCAAAATGATACCTAGGAAACTATTGAGAGATAAGTTATAATCAAGTGATTATATAAATTTAAATACTAAGACAAGTGATTAATATAGCAATGATAAAAAAGGAATTACATCATCAAGAATTACAAGATAGAGGCAACCTACTATGTATCCATAAATATCTGCAACAAGTTTTCAATTTCTTGTAATGCTTAATATATACATTGTACTGTTATTGTAACAAGAGTTCTTAATATTGGAGATTACAATGCAACGGAAAAACAATGGATAATGTTAAATATCAAGAATATATATATATATATATATATATATATATATATATATATATATATATATATATATATTCCTGATATTTAATATTATCCATTGTTTTTCCGTTGCACTGACTTTATGAAGTTAATAAATTACCAATTTTGAGTAATTTTTCCACCATTAAGTGCAATAAATTTACCTTGAGTGATGAGGCACCTTTCGGTCTTTGACCATTGTCGAATCACTGATTGTTCTCTGCTGTGGATGCTATGTCCGTGAAGCCGGTGTTTGTAGCAGTTACGCGCACTATTTCTTGATCTGTGTGTATGAGGTTTCTGTATAGTATGTCTTCTGTATATGTTGTTTGTAAATTCATTAAGTTGTTGTGTATGTTTTTGTAAATGTGGTATTTTTCTAGTGAGTTTAGTTCTATTGGGTTGTTATTTATTTCCAGTATGGTTAGGTTATTTTCGTAATTTGTAATTTCGTGTTTATGGGAAATTAGGTGTGCTGCAACATTTGATACTTTAGAATTTTTATTTTGAAGAACATTATAGAGCATTCAAAAATAAAAATTCTAAAGTATCAAATGTTGCAGCACACCTAATTTCCCATAAACACGAAATTACAAATTACGAAAATAACCTAACCATACTGGAAATAAATAACAACCCAATAGAACTAAACTCACTAGAAAAATACCACATTTACAAAAACATACACAACAACTTAATGAATTTACAAACAACATATACAGAAGACATACTATACAGAAACCTCATACACACAGATCAAGAAATAGTGCGCGTAACTGCTACAAACACCGGCTTCACGGACATAGCATCCACAGCAGAGAACAATCAGTGATTCGACAATGGTCAAAGACCGAAAGGTGCCTCATCACTCAAGGTAAATTTATTGCACTTAATGGTGGAAAAATTACTCAAAATTGGTAATTTATTAACTTCATATATATATATATATATATATATTTATTTATTTATATATGAGAGAGAGAGAGAGAGAGAGAGAAGGGGCAAAATCCAGAAAACTAACATTTGTGTAAAATATATTAAATCAAATAATTTAAAACTTGTTGTACATCTTGAGGTTTTTACAGAAATTAGTAGTAGTTTTTTTTTTAATTATAGAAAGTAGTGGCTTTTGCCAAAATAATTTAAGTTTAAAAAAGTTATAAAATTCTCATTACCTGTTGACAGCCTGAACTGTGGGGTTGTCCCCCACGTCATGATTACCACATATACAAACTAGAGGTATGTCAGGGTCCAACTTACTAAATATTCTTTTGAAATCTCTTTCTTGATCATCTCTCAGTTCTGGTTCTTGATCTGAAAATATTCCATGATCAACAATACGACTAATTTGTAACAGTTTTGAAAAAGTTATATCAGATCCAATGAACTAGAATTATAGCCATTAACAAATCATATTCAATAAGCAAGTAATATATACAAAAAGTTTTTAAAGTTAATTCCTACTTAACAAAAAAAAAATTATTTTAGTTACTTTTTATTAAAAAATTAAAAATTAATATAAATAAGTAAAATAAGCTATGTGTTATATCAGCTGTTCTACAACATAAAGTGTAACATAAAATCAGCTGTTTTATGAAATCATATGTTATCATTTATTTTAAACTAAATGGAACGAAATAACTGTATTTCATACCTTGTCCTTTTTGTGAAAAGTTTTTCCCATATAAAACTAAAATTAATTCATTAAATTTAAATAATGAATTAAAATTTGGAAAATTTGTATTAACATCATGTGCCATCCACTCACAAGTTTTAAAAATATATTGAATGAATGTTGCATACAAATACAGTTGATTCGTGAGTCAAACTGTTTGTACCTATCAAAAAATAAAAATCTATCTTATACTAAATTTCTTGATTTTATCCCAGAAAAGAATTACACAAATAGTCCTTATACTTTATTCTATAAAAAATAAATTTATAATATATTGGCATATTTTTCTTAGCATTCATATATAAGTAGTACCTGAGAAAGCATCACAAAGGTCACCACAGATGACAAAAAATTTTGGTTTAGGTCTGAGCCGATTGATTTGGGTTACAGCCAACTCTGACAACTTACATTCTTTTGCCCACCCTGGCTGCGGATTCTTCTCTATATACCTCTGAATCAAACCAAACTGGCAGTCGGCCCCTTGGATAAAGTAGAAAGGCCCTTTCCATGTTTTTTCTGTTTCTAGTGAAATATTTCAAATAAAATAAAAAAGGTTTTATAATATTAATTACTGTTATACTCCACAAACTATCCATAAGATATTATAATAAGAGTTATGATACAGTGATATAAATTACAGGGATAAAGACAAACTGTAATGTAACATAGTCAAACAGAAAGTATGATAAAAAGTAACAAAATCTGGCTCCAATATCAGATGCAATAAATGTCTTTCTTTATTGCGCATTGTATTTCTTGCGCATAAATTTGCTTGCACATTGTATTCAAGTTGCACTCAAATTATTTTGAATATCTGTGGAACATCAATCAATTTTATATAATAAAGATATTTACAGAAAACTATTAAATATTTATAAATACAGTTTTGCAAAAAGTGGAATACATTTTAAACAACAGATCTATCGTAACTGATACTTTTTAGCTAAGTTGTAAAATAACTATATTTGATTGCACTGTAAATTGTATTTTGTTTTATTAAAAAACTTTGTGTTTATACAATTTTGTGTCTGGTTATGTTTTGGTTGATTTCCATTTTTTCAAATTTCAAGTCCAATTTATGTTAATGACAATTTTAATCATATTTTGTAGTGTGTTTAGAATCTATTTTTGAGAAAGATAAGTGAAAACGAAAAAAAATTGAAGAGGGCCTGTATTTGGTCACATATTTATTCTAAAATATAAATAATTATGTTTTTTTAAAATGTTCAAAATAATGATTTTATTAAAAGTTTATCATTTAATATTATCTTATTCTTTGTGTATATCAATACGTGAGGCAATTATTTAACATATATTTATGTTATAAAATATCCATGACATTGCTGTATAATAAAACTTTTAACATAAAAAAAGCACATTAACCAACTACCCCATGGGCTTAGGATATCTCAGCCTAAAATGTTGCTCGAAAATATATTTCAAGCTCAACAAGGTGATTTCATCATTGATTTTTGTTATTGCTTCAAGGTTTTCTTTTTAGTTGTTGAATGTTTATTTGAATGTTTTAAATAAACATGAAATAACAAGATATTTCTAATGACTGGGAAATGGTTTTTACCTCTTGAAACTATCACCACAATGAAAAGATATTTATGTCTGTCCTAATGTGTTCTTGGAAAGACAGGACACATAAAGCAGGCAAAATGTTTATTTGCCTTTCTAATGCTTATAACTAACTTGTCAGCTGGCCATTTAGGTTAACCTCCTACTCTAGTCTTTTGTCACTTTATCTTTTAGTTATGGGTTAGAGGCTGCAATGAGAGGGTAAATGCAGTGACCTGGATCAGTATCATTGTTAATTTGTTCAAATATTTTTTTTGAAATTATTTTAGTCATACAATTTTTTTACAAATATGAAATGAATAATTACTTTCATGAATTTTAAAGGAAAACTGCTAAGTAGTATTTCATAATTTTTTTTTACACAATTATTATTTATTACAATACATTATTTTATAGATATTAAAATTCATAATTATTTTTTCAATATTATTTACAAATAATCAATTAAAACATAATAAATTAGCGCAACACAATTCAGTCGTCTTGACCACTGAATTTGGAATTCCGAATCCTTGGACTGGGTCGCTTGGAACACGAATAATTTAATCTGTAATCTGTTGAGACTGTGAAATAGAATTAAGAGTTGTACAACTAGAATGTAACCTACAAATATGAAAGCTAAATCTTATTCTATTAATTTAGAATTTAATGGTCACAGCAACTGAATTGTGTTGCGTTAATTTATTATTTTTTTAATTCATTATTTGTAATCATTTGTAAAACACAATTATAAATTAAAATGAGTAAAATAATAAATGATATTAATAATAATAATGTAAAATATGGTTATATATATATATATATATATATATATATATATATATATATATATATATATATATATATATATATATGAAGTTAATATATTACTATTTTTGAGTAATTTTACTTAAAATTACTCAAAAATAGTAATATATTAACTTCATAAAGTCAGTGCAACGGAAAAACAATGGATAATGTTAAATATCAAGAATATATATATATATATATATATATATATATATATATACTGATGAAGATCGGCACATAGCGATCGAAAACGTTCTGTCTCAGTAAGTTTTAACAAATTTAAAAAATTTAAAGTTCGGATAGTCATAAACTATTGTTTAAGTGATTAATATATATGTTGTTTTACAACAGTTAATAAATTATTACATAAGAATAATAATTATATTAATATTAATAATTATTATTATTATTAATAATTATTATTATTATTAATTATTATAATGTAAATAACATATTTTACGTTATTATTTATTATTTTACACATTATAATTCGTAATTATTGTACATATTTATCTTATGTAGATTTTGGTTACCACATAACCAGAATGTACATTAGGCTTAGACAAAATCAAAAGTGATTCAGTTATTTAAGATATACAAAACGAAGTAGAAAACAAGTTTGAATAAAAAATCAAAACAATTAGACCAGATAACATCAGTTAATTCGTCAATGATATTTTAAAACAACAAGAAAACATTTTACATTGAGAAAACCTGCGTTCAGAACAAAATGGTATAAGCAAAAGGAAAAATAGGAATATAGTCAAGACAGCCAAAAGTATGCTTAATGAGGCCAATCCGGAAAAAAATATCAAAATAAGGCTGTGGGAACTGATACACTTGTCATGAATTGATCTCCAACTTCAAATTTAGTTGTTAAATGCCATCCGAAGTTGGCTCAATAGGAAACTTAACTTGCAACATGTAGCCTACATCTCTTTGGCCTGTATCATCATGATTTACATATTAAGTCATAGCACAAAATCAAAGAATAAAATGTTTATTGGCAACACTGATAACAAAGTGACTCAAAAATTGATTAATAAAACTACAAATAAGATGGTGGCTAATAGAGATTATAATGGCTAAGTGGTTTGTGAATGAAAAGTGATTTTTCGATTTTCATCACTGAATGAACATATTAATTATAATCAATTACTATCACAATTGTCATACTATTAAACCTCTAAAGAGTGTTCAATATAATTATGAATTGTATCACTGTGCAGCCATCTACAGTTAAGAAAGCTAAACTCTTTGTTGGCATATTCCTTCAGTACAGTTAATTACTTTTGCAATTATGCTTATTAAATAATTATCTATCTCATCAAAAACATACCTGAAGCGAAATCTATATGTGTCCGGTTTTTAGCAGTGATCTTCCATTGTACTTTTTCAGTTTTTAGGTTCTCTGTAACAAACAAAAATTCACAAATAAGATTTTATAAAATACAATCAAATTAATATACTGTATCTCAAAATCCAAGACAATTTTAAAATACTGATTTATAGGATCCTAAACAAAAGTACACAGATGTATGAATTCTATAGTATTTTACTAATGATTACAACATCAGAGTTATGGTCTGAGTTGACAATGGGACACATCTCCTGAAATGACGGTTCTCAACAAAAAATAAGTAAAGCTACTATAGGCAAGTTGTAAAATATTTAGAAGTATTTTAGTGAAAACTAGTAGCTCATGTGAAGATGGAATCAACAAATACAACATTATTATTTACAGGAGTACAAACACATGAATTTAATCACTTAAAAAAATTCAATTTAAAAACCAAGAAAAAAAGATTATTATGTATATTGCTAGTCAATTTTAGAAAATAAAAAAGTTAGCCTATTGTCTTTAATTTCTTTTAAAAACTTACATATTGTTTTCTGACATTTGTGTTGATATTCTGTTCCAATCAGTTTGGAGGCGTCAGCTCCGCTAAAATATTAGAAAGAAGACGAAAGAGAGAGATAGTCGCGGTCGTTATTGTGACTGAAATTGTACATGAATAAAATTAAGGCTGGCGGCAAAATGCCTAATCGACAAATAAACAGTGTTTATCACTAATTAAGCCTCGGGAAAAATAGGCACAAGTTTATGCTAAAAGTATATGGAACTGATTAACACTTACCCTAAGCTGAACAAAGGGGTTACTTGCACGGTAGGTTTGATGTCTTCTGGACTCCTGCAGCAGGGCCCTGGGTGAAGTGGTGATGTTCAGACGGCTCGTGCTGTAAAACTTAATAAACGGGGTTCAATTCTAATGTTATTCACAGTTGAAATAAGTCTTTAAATGATTGCGAGCGACTCCGTAACGGCGGCTTGTAACGGCGAGGTTAACGGTGCATTCGAACACGGCACTTGGACTAAATAATATAAACTTTCGCGGTTAACGAGCATATAAAGCAAATACAATACGAAACACTTACATTTAGACATACGCGGGGCGAACTTAACGTCCACGAGGTTAGCAAAAAAGGTTAAACCCGCAACGGACGTGCTGGTCTGTCTACGGCAAGCAAAAAGACTGGGGGGTGAGGGAACTGTGCTAGGGTGGGGATTAGGCGCGCGCGGCAAGGGACAACGTGGTCTTAAACTATCGACGATAAACCATAGATTGAGCTATAGATTAGACAAAGCACAGGCTGATTGAATTCGATACTGGAGCTGTTTAATCTACCAAAGCTGACTCCAACATTCCGCCCACCAAAAACGGATGTTTTTAATCCGCCAGGTGGGTAGAGGGCGAAGAACTAGAGAGCACCGGAGACCGAGGGTGCCGAAGAAGAAGTGGTCGGGGTACGAAGAAAGCAGAAAAGAGCAGATGAAGTGAATAGCTCCATTAGCTGTGCTGAAGACAATAGACTACCGCCCACCCTGGATAACCACTGGGTGACGGTGAACGGGGTTGACTGGAAGAGGCGAGGTGCTGAAGATGTAGCGAAGAAATCTATGGCGTTGAAGATACTTGAAGAAACGAGGTTGGACAAAATTGCTGAAGAGGCGAAGAAGTCGAGTGAGATTAAGAACTCGAGGAAACGCGGTTGTACCACACAGGTGCTGAAGAAGCGGTCAAGAGATTAAGGTTGTAGCGGAAAGCCTACAAGCTTATGGACAGGTCGCTTTAACTGTCCATGTGAGGTCTTGACGGTGACTACGCGGGTTATCCGGTCGGGTCCAGGGTGAAGACGTACGATCCGACCCATTGGCCAATGAAGAGGGCTCGGATGTTCTCCAGTGATAAATACAAGCTGACCCTCCTGGAGGGGTGAGGCGTCTTTGTGCCATTTACAACGTTGAATCTGCGAGTGTAGATATTGGGTAGACCAGGTTTTCCAAAACCGATTGGTCATCTGCTGTAGCATAGTCCATCTGGATTTGAGCGCGGGTTCAAAATGACATTCCTCAGGGAGTGCTAGAAGGGGACGGCCGATGAGAAAGTGTCCGGGCTTAAGGAACGAAGCTCCTTCGTTGGGGTCAGGCGAGACCTCGAAAATAGGTCGACTGTTGAGAATAGCTTCGATGCGTATAAATAACGTAGCTAGCTCCTCGAGGTTCAATAACGTAGTGCCAAGAGTACGGCGTAGGAGCCCTTTGACGGATTTAACGGCAGCTTCCCAAAGTCCACCGAAGTGTGGTGCGGCTGGAGGGTTGAAGTGCCATTCAACCCGTTGTGCGGCGAGCTTGCGTTGGATGATTGACTTGGATTGGTCGAGCATCTTATAGACCTCGTGCAGGCGGTTGGCGGCGCCGACAAAATTGGTGCCATTATCTGAATAAATGTCTGTAGGCAGACCACGTCTTGCGACAAAACGCTGAAGCACGGCGAGAAAAGCATCAGTAGAGAGGTCTGATACTACTTCCAAATGTACAGCCTTAGTGGCCATACAAACAAATAGGCATAAGTAAGCTTTCAGGATCTTTGCCGTACGAAGATGGTTGGCCTTAGTGTCGAAAGGTCCAGCAAAGTCAATGCCTACCTTACAGAAAGGTGGCGACGGAGTGACACGAGAAGACGGTAAAGCTGCCATCATAGGTGGCCGAGGTTTCGACTGTAGTCTAAAGCAACGCATGCGAGCATGAATGCGTTGTCGTAACAACGAACGTAGCGCAACGATCCAGAACTCACCATTGATCATCGCTTGCCTAGTACGCGGCCCAGCATGTAAGGCGAGGCGGTGATAATGATCGCATACAAGATTGACATAATGATGCCGCTTAGGCAGTAAAATGGCATGCCTAGCTGCGTATGGTATATCAGCATGATTAAGACGTCCGCCCACCCTAAGTAGCCCCACTGAGTCGATAAAGGGCGTTAGGCTGCGAAGTTGAGCACTGATCGGGACGCCGCGGTGTAGGCGTTGCAACGTTTCGCTGAAGGCTAGTTCTTGTACGAGCTTAACGCAAAGATTTCTGGCGTTCCTTAATTCTTGTACTGAAGGTGCAGCGAATGAAATCTTGGCTACGGTGTTCTTGGCTTTGTAGCGAGTGTTGTGACAATGGCTGGTAGGCTGGGTCTTAATGCGGCAATTGTTAACGAAACGAAGCACGTAGGCGAAGACATGATGCAGCGTGGTGAGATTGGAATGACGCTCAATAACGTTCAATAAGTGGTTAGGCGCTTGGACAGTCGCGCAGAGCACCTGAGGCTCGGTCCTGAGCTCGGTCAGGTCGCGGTTCGGTCCAGTTGGCTTAGACAAACGCCAAGAGGTAGTACATTGTAACGCCCATGGTGGTCCGTGCCACCACAGTGGATGTGTAGCAAACTGCGCGGGTAGACACCCACGGGAAGCAACGTCAGCGGGGTTGTCAACAGTTGAGACGTGGTACCAATGATTGGTCGAAGTGTTCGAGGTAATTTCAATAACACGGTTGGCAACGAAAGTTTTCAAAAGATGTGGCGGGGTGCTAAGCCAATGCAGCACAATTTCTGAGTCGGTGAAGAAAAGCGTAGTGTTGTCGGCCACAAAATTCACAGCAGGCTGAACAGACTTATAGAGCTTGGCCAGTAAGACGGCGCCGCAGAGCTCCATTCGAGGTATAGTGAGTGTTTTGACGGGAGCCACTCTGCTTTTAGCCTTTAGAAGGCTGACGGAAACTAAACCGTTCCATTCAGTTCGCAAGTAGATGGCGGCTGCGTAACCAGCTTCGGACCCATCACAGAAGCCTAATAAATGATGTTTGGCATCACGTGTGCCCACATGTCGAGGTATTTGAATGTCAGCTAACTTAGCGAAGTGGACAATGAAGCTGTCCCAACGACTGCGCAGCGCGGTTGGCAAAGGTTCATCCCATGATAACCTTTCGAGCCACAATTGTTTCAAAAATGACTTGATCCAAAATGTGATAGGCGTAAGGAAGCCCAGTGGGTCGAAGGTGCGAGCGACATAAGAGAGAATGGTGCGTTTCGTAGGCACCGACACAAAGTTTTGAATACGATAAGAAAACGAGTCATTAACAGGATGCCATTGGAGTCCCAATATTTTAACAGCGGTAGAGTCGTCTTGGAATAACAACGGGTGCTCCAGGTGAGAAGATGGCAGCGTCGACAGCAGCGCGGGATCGCTGGAAGACCATTTCCTGAGCTCTAGTCCTGCCAGTGCGAAGATGCTAATAAGTTGCCGTATTAATTCCTGGGCGTCCTCGGACGTATCGGCGCCAGTGACGACATCATCAACGTACGTTTGATGAAGAATGGCGTGCGACGCAGCAGGGTAACAGTCGCCCTCATCTTTGACGAGTTGTTCGAGTGTACGTAGGGCTAAATAAGCAGACGGGGTAAGCCCGTAAGTGACAGTGGCTAGTTCATACTCCATCAGTGGAGAATGAGGAGTCGGCCTGTACAAAATGTGCTGATGACGACGATCATCCTTGCGCACGGCAATTTGGCGGTACATCATTTTAAGATCCGCACAGACGGCGTGAACAAACAATCGAAACGAGATAATAACGTTGGACAGGTCCCTTTGTAACTTAGGGCCAGCCAGCAATTGCTGGTTTAAAGAATGCGCGTTGCAATCAGGCGCAGAAGCATTGAAAACTACTCGTAATTTAGTAGTAGAACTATCGGCCTTGAAAACGCAATGATGTGGTATTAAATAATTCGAAGGCTTAACGGCAGGGTACATATGACCTAAAGTCATATATTCTTTCATGAACTGATGATATTGTCGTGAGACATCCGGTTGTCGGCTCAGACGGCGTTCCAGAGCATGATAACTAGCAAGAGCGACATTACGGTTTGACTTAAGTTCGACGGCGTCAGGTTTAAAAGGCAAAGCTACGACATATCTCCCAGTGGCGTCACGTTCAGTAGTGGTGGCAAATAAATTTTCGCAGAGCTGCTCATCCGGGCTCAACAAATTAGACTCGTTTACCTCTTCGATTTCCCAAAATCGTCGCATGTTTTCGTCGATAGACTTGAGCGAGGTAATAAACACGCGTGGTTGTTGTGGCGTACTGTAAGGTACAGATCCCATAATGACCCAACCTAAAAGTGTGTTAAGTGCCGATGGTTGGCCATGAATGATGGTACGAGGCCCGTTGATAATTATTTGCGTGAAGACATCGGCGCCCAGTATAATGTCAACAGGGGCAGGTAAGTCGAACTGAGGATCAGCTAACGGTAAGTGCTGATATTGAGCGCTTAAAGCAGAGGATAATTTATCAGCTGGCAGCGGGTCAGTTATATGGTTGAGCACAGCGGCTTCCGTAGTCAGCATGACGCCCGGGTCATGTCGTGAGAATAAAATTAAAGTTACGTATTCGTGAATACGTGTAGACTTGGCAGCGACGCCAATCAAAGACAGGTTCGATCTTCGAGTAGGCAGGCTCAACATATCGCTAGCTTGTTTCGTAATGGCAGATATCTGACTGCCGGGGTCGATAATAGCTCTTAGAAAACGAGGTTGACCATAATGGTCCTGTAGGACGACTTGCGCGGTACCCAACAGGGCGAGAGACGAGGTAATGTTGCATGACAAAGAACGAGGTTGAGCTATAGTATCGATTGGATGGCTAGCGGTTGGCCTAAGGCGTCGTGGGGCGGCTAGTCATTGCTGCGGCGGTGCGTCGTTGTGCAGCAGTGTGTGATGTGCTTGGCTGCATTGTCTACAACGATGACGAGACTGACACTGAGCTTGATAATGAGAGCCGAGACAATTATAACACCGTTGTAATTTTGAAATAGCGTCAATGCGTTCCGCTATTGTAAGAGAAATAAATCGTTGACAATTAATGATGCAGTGACTTTCTCCGCAGTAGTAGCATTTACCTACACGCGTGGTAGGCATGTTAGACTGATTGAGGTTAAGCGGTGGCGAGCGATTGCGAAATGTTGACGTTCTAGGCGCACTCATAATAGGCAACAAGTTAGGTTGTAGTGGTTGATTAACCGGTTGCATAGTGACTGGCGCAGCACGTTTGGACTGAATAGTACCTTGGGCGTCCTTATTCTGATGGCTATTGTCATTTGACGCTACTGATTGAAATATAGGGCTGTGACCCAAAGTGAGGTTAGGTTCAGACAAGTAATTATTCGGTTCAAGGGCCCCTTGAAATCCGGGTTTATTCATCGATGACACCAACATGCGGGGTCTTTGACCACGTCCGGCGTTTGCTACAACCACGGCAGCTGGTTGGCTAAGCATCTCCAGGGCTCTAGCCTGTTCAGTTATAAAGTCGTTCAATAATTTATATGTCGGCATGCGGTTAGTGCCTAGTCGGCTTTCAAAACTTAATCGTGTCTTGGCATCCAGATTATTAATTGCCATAGAGAACAATAAGAAATCCGCTAAGTCTTCGAGAAGTATAGCTCTTAATGCACAGACGGCATTAGAGTGCGCGGTTAAGAAACGATTTAGTTCCGCGGGTGAAGCATTATTGATGCGCTGAAAGTCTTTAATTATGTTAAAGTAATGATCTGCGAGACGTCGCGGGTTCGCGTATCGGTTACGCAACGCATTGTAAGCAATGTTGTAATTTGCTTCGGAGATGGAAAGTCCGGTGACGATGGCCAGTGCATCTCCCTTTAAGACGGACTTTAAGTATTGAAAACGTTGGATGTTACTAAGCGTCTCATTATTATGTATCATAGAGTCGTACGTAGTAATAAAATCTATCCAGTCGTCGCTCTGGCCCGAAAAGCTTGGCAAAGTTAGACTTGGAAGGTTAGGTGAAGTCGGTGTTGATTTGACAGGCGAGGTCGAGGTAACCTCCGTCTTAACGAGGTTAGGATATTTTACTATCATGGGCAGATAGGTGTCCTGAAATTGACGTTTTGCTATAAAGACATTCTTGACAAATTCGGAAGCTTGACTGTCAAAAGTCTGCTCCGCGCGGTCAAAAGTTTCGATAAATTCGACATGAAGGCGCCTGACTTCCTGCACTATGCCCTCAGACATTTCACTATCACCGAGCAAGCTGTTTACTTGCTCTAAATCACTGCATATAGCCTTCAACTTATCAAGGCAATATGCGTTGTTATTAGCCATCGTGACAAAATTTAAATTAACAAAAAACAAAATTTAAATTAAATTGCAATTATGTTTAAACCAAACCTAATGACTACACAATGGTACATTTAATTACGAAAAGTGGACTGTATAATAAAGTTAATAAAAGACATAACGTTTTACAAATCATAAGCATTAGATTAGAACGGCTGCAAGTTTTCCTTATTGAACAGGATAAATCTACAGTGTAGCTACACGGATCAATATTGAGCCTATTGAGCCTAACTTGTTTAGTCAAGTGTTCCTTATCTGCGCAGGTGTCCCATAAATCTGCTGATAACAGCGGTATGCAGCTGCAAGCTACAGCTTGTGACGTCACTACTGCGTAATGAATTTAGACAAGGAAATAAATGCGGGAAAGTTACACAGGATTACGTAATGCTTGCAACTTAGCTTATTACTATGAAATTTAACACGCTTCGACATTGTTCGCACAATAAATAATACTTATAATCACTAATAAACTTATTTATAAAGCAAATGCCTCGCTATTAAAACTGAATAAGTTTCGAGGTTACTGAGAACTTTAACACTTGTTCTTTGCACTTTAAATGTTTATAGATCGCTGAAATGCAAAATCCGGCACGGCGGGACCAAAATGGAGGCGTCAGCTCCGCTAAAATATTAGAAAGAAGACGAAAGAGAGAGATAGTCGCGGTCGTTATTGTGACTGAAATTGTACATGAATAAAATTAAGGCTGGCGGCAAAATGCCTAATCGACAAATAAACAGTGTTTATCACTAATTAAGCCTCGGGAAAAATAGGCACAAGTTTATGCTAAAAGTATATGGAACTGATTAACACTTACCCTAAGCTGAACAAAGGGGTTACTTGCACGGTAGGTTTGATGTCTTCTGGACTCCTGCAGCAGGGCCCTGGGTGAAGTGGTGATGTTCAGACGGCTCGTGCTGTAAAACTTAATAAACGGGGTTCAATTCTAATGTTATTCACAGTTGAAATAAGTCTTTAAATGATTGCGAGCGACTCCGTAACGGCGGCTTGTAACGGCGAGGTTAACGGTGCATTCGAACACGGCACTTGGACTAAATAATATAAACTTTCGCGGTTAACGAGCATATAAAGCAAATACAATACGAAACACTTACATTTAGACATACGCGGGGCGAACTTAACGTCCACGAGGTTAGCAAAAAAGGTTAAACCCGCAACGGACGTGCTGGTCTGTCTACGGCAAGCAAAAAGACTGGGGGGTGAGGGAACTGTGCTAGGGTGGGGATTAGGCGCGCGCGGCAAGGGACAACGTGGTCTTAAACTATCGACGATAAACCATAGATTGAGCTATAGATTAGACAAAGCACAGGCTGATTGAATTCGATACTGGAGCTGTTTAATCTACCAAAGCTGACTCCAACACAGTTTTTTTTTTTATTTCAAACTGTTATAACTAATGTCATAACTGTTAGTGCTACGACACTAAAAAATTTGATTTTGATTTGTGTATCAAATTTCATGTGATATTAACAAAAATACCATCAAGATAATTAAACTACCCTTCTAGCTTATATCTTTAAAATAAATGAATTTTTGTATACACTACACATTCCTTCAAGTCAGAATACTGTGTCATCACACAAATCTGTCATTTAACACAATAGGGCAGTGTAATAATATCTTCCTTGTTTGGAAAAATTGTTAGATTTAACAACAAATAAAGTCATTAAAAATGTCGGGTTTTTTTTTAGTGAGAGCAATTTTTTTGTAAAAACTGAATTCATATGAGTCTCCTGAAAAGGTAACAAAACCCCAATGTTAAGTCCGACTTATAGAATATGAAATTAAGAGATAGAGAGGTTATATTTCAATATAAAAACACATATTAATCACTTAATAGTTTATGACTATCTGGACTTTAAATTCAAGAAAAACACATAGTTTGGCCTGGTTACTTAAAATCTTTTGAGTAATAGAAAAATTCTACTAATGGTAATTAAAGTTATGAAAATTCAACTGTATTAATACTTATAATGATTTCTTAATCATGTTAAATTTTTTATCCTCCTGAAAAGAATGTATAAGTAAACACATTGACTATATAAGAAGACACAAACCAGTTGTTAAATAACATTTTAATTTATAAAGATTAAAGTACAGCTACTTCAAGTGAGGATAGAACTGATTATAAACAAAATTAAGTTTCTTAAATAAAGAATGCAATAGAATATTGAATGGAGGTAACCTACATTCAACAAGGACAATATGACTAGCTTAAGTTGATTGAAACTTGTAAACGCATAAGTTGATATTTTTAAATAACAATCCTAATGGGAATATTTGTAGCTTTATTGTAATAGTGCTATATACTAATGTAGCATAAAGTAGTTATAATAAGAATTAACAATAATTACTGTTGAATTTTGTAGTCCAATACATTCGGTCAAAATTAATTAATCCCTTTTACATTAGTTTATGATTATAATAATTACTGATGCTATCACCAGATAATTACCATTTTCACCACTAACCAATACCATTAATACCACCAATACATTTTTACCACTAAATATCATAATCTATTTATAACTTCTAAATGATTAGGCAAAAACTCTTTAAGACTATTTTTCTGTGTATTCAAGCTACAAATTCTACAGTCTACCCATAATATAGTTTAAAAACATCTTTGAAATAAATACCAAAATTTTAACCTTACCCATTTGTCACAGAAAGTTTTGTATAGTCAAGATTGCAGGGAACCACTTACAAATTTGTCCCAGAGAGTATTATGTCAAGGTTGCAAGGAACCACTTCCCTCAGTATTTTCCTATCTTCTCTTATCTTTTCTTGAGGTTTGAAACTAACCTCAAAGATTCCTCTAAAATTAAATCTACTTTCAATGTTATTAATTTAGAATGATTTCCATTATATTTTGAAAATATACATTAAAAAACACATTTTGTATAATTTAACATTTGTAAACATTTACGAATAAGTAGGATGAATAGTTTTACAAATTATTCTGATTACCGCACTTTAAAATAAATAATAAAGCCCATAACCTAGATAAGAATAGGAATGTAATCTGAGTCTGAACAATCAACTCTTTGGTTATACTACAGTTGTATATTATTATACATTATACTTGTCATGCAGATGGCTGACTCAATACTTGAGGAACTTAATCATTTTTAAAAATCAAATCTAAATTTACTCAATACTTTGTTCAACAACAAAGTTTGTTGCTATATTGTAATACATTTCGGCGGGAGCCACGGCACCCGTTGTGTCTTTGTTTACAACATATGTTGAAACGAAACATTCTGAGTATATACACATCACTTGAATTACTTTAGTACAGTACTTTTGTACATGTATGTTGCATGTCGTTTTATGGCGTTTAAAATGTTCTTTCAAATGACATCACAACAAAATAAAGATAATTATCAAGAGTTAATAATTAATTGTTAAATAGTAATAATATACTTTTGTCTTCAATTGTACATTGGTACATTTGGCAACATTGTTTTTACCTCACACTTTAATTTTGGCTCCAAAATAAATCATCTGTACAAAAATGTTTAAAACAATAATTTATTTTTTAAATTAACATTATAAGTATACTAATTAGTGATTAGTGTTTAGTGATTTTATAATTTATAGGGATTAATAGTTCAAGTTGGGAAATAATTACTCATGTTCATTTTTTTAGTGTTTTCTTCAATCTTAACGCAGCTTTCAAATGGTAAGGAACAAGAATTGTCTCCTAGAACTTATTAGTTAATAAATTTATTTTTTACCATTGTAAAATGAAATTTAAATAATATATAGGAATTATATATCCTTATTTCTTTACAAAAAAAAAATTGGTTTTTGTGTCAATATAATGTATAGTTATATTGTTAGAAAATATTTATTTGGTGAACTAGAAAGTCTTTAGGAACATAAATCAAACTATAGTTAGTATAACTATATTGGGTAATACTTGACAAAGAATGAATAAACCCCAATTTTTTACATAAATATATTACTTTAAACATTCTAAAAGAGTGTAAAACTGATTTTACATGTTACTAAAACACACAAACTGTATGAATTAAATGTTGTTTTATAAAACATAGCACCTGTTTACACCCATTTACAACAGAAGAAAATAACTTTATAAAAAATATCAAGTTTACTTACAATAACACAACTAACCAATTGCTTATCCCCTGTACTATGACAAAAAAATGTTGTTTTTAACCAATTCTATCGTAAATAAATAAATTACACTTTTGATATCATTTGGCAAAGAAACAATCATTATTGATATTTTTCAGCAGGGCGGATTTTACAGTAGGTCAGTGCATTGTTCAATGTTGTGAGTCACAGAGGAGACTGTTGTTAAGGAGTGTTATATTGGCATACGTCACCCTAGGTATTGAGACTCACATCAATACAACAAACCTTGTCCATGACTCACGGTATTGGACAATGCACTGATCTAGTATTAAACGCATCTGCTGAAAAATATCTGGAGGTTAGTGAATTTTTTTGCTAAGTCATACCAAAAGAGTCATTTATAAGAAAAATCTCAAGTCATACATCACAAAAACCGCAAGCTAAATAAATACTTTGCTGTTATTTTTAAGATAATTAGGTAAAGTATACAATTTTGTGGTACAACATTAAAAAATGAATTTTATGTCACAAAAAAAGGTTGCAAACATCCATAACACAATATAATTTGTCATGTTACAGTATAAAAGCCTAGTTATCATAATCATTTAAATTCAGAAACACTTCAATAGATAGTCCTTACAAATCAAAATAATTGCATGAGGACTATGTGTTATGGTTGCGGATATTCTAATTATTGTAGTGATTGTAAAATTGCTATCCAAATTATATTGTTAACAAAATGTTTCTTTATAACCCCATGGCAATGTAGGTAAAATATCTAGTTTAGCAAAATCAAATTTTTTGTTTTTAATTATCCTAACTAGGTATTTTCAACCATTTTTTTAAATATAGACTTTTAATGTCAGATGTTTAACTTTGCTTAATAGATTAGTGATATGAATTCAAAGCATCTCTAATCACAAAAGTGATAGTTCTTCAGTCTAAGCAAGTGGTTTAGAGATTGGGCTTTGTTGTAATGTAACATTAACAAATCAAAACAGAGAAATACATTTATTCAAGCTTATTCAGAATTGAAGGTTATACAGAAAAAAGGGAAAGACTGTGAAATATTATCCATGCATAACTGAATGAGAGAGTGATAGAAATAAAAAATATATGTTTGTTGATTCCATCTTCACGTGAGCTACTAGTTTTCACTAAACACTTGTAAATGTTTACAAACTTGCCTATAGTATCACTTACTTATATTTGTTGAGGACGGCCTTTTCGGGAGATGTGTCCCATTGTCAACTCGGACCGTAACTCTCTCAGTTACAATCTGAGTTGACAATGGGATACATCTCCCGAAACGGCCGTCCTCAACAAATATAAGTAAGTGCTACTATAGGCAAGTTTGTAAACATTTATAAGTGTTTAGTGAAAATATTTGTTATCGGCACTCCAAATTTGTACCAAGGCCTTAGAACTCTAAACATATCAAAATTATATTGTATCTAAATTTCAAATTATGCTATGAAAATCTTATATAAAATTAAGGAACCAAGAATCTATCATTACCTGTGTTTTGAAGCCTAATCCTATAAAGGTTAAGACCAAAAATTATGCCTTTGAAGCAGAAAACATATAGTTTGTACTTATACTACTGTCAAATTGAAATAGAAATATAGATACAAGAATTGTTTATAAATAGAGTACAGTGAAACTAAGGCTGCTGCATGCCAGCAGCGACACATTTACAGCAACATAAATATGATATATTCAGCACTTTTCAACACACCAATATCCTTGTCCTTTTAGTTTCAAGTTACTCAGTATATTGTTTGTATTCACGCTTTAGTTTAGATAGTCACGTGTCGAAGATAAAGTTAAATGTCTTCTTTTTAGGGTCTTATCATCACTGATGTTACTTTAATTACATATGATTTGTTTATAATTGCAATATTCCATAAGCTATAAGCAATTACTACTAGCCAATTTCTTTTGTTTCTTACATACTTCATTTTTCAACCATGTTGATACCATTCATGGTTGAATTGTACGAGTAAAAGAAGTTTTCTATTATTGCATATGTCAATATCAACACTCTCATCATTATGTAGTTAATATTATAATGACATTTTTATTCAATTTTAGCCCTTACTGAAGTAGAGTGATTAACTTGCTAAATTTAGACCACTTCAAAGGCATTGATTTTTATGTTACAAAATCGAATTGAATTTCAATGCAAATTGTACCAACAAGGGTTGTTGATTTTTTCAACAGTTTTTTTGCAAGTTCATAGCTCATCAACCAATTTTCAGTGGTTATATTTCTTCTTTAATTAACTACACAATCAGTAAGTAGCAAATCAACATCCATAAGGCTGTTGCTAACGTGGTGTGGTCCATCAGGATGTTTTCTTCCATATATTTCAAAATTTATGGAATGTATATTTTAGTATTAGCTATGCAAAATACTTTTATACCATATTTCCCAGCTTTACTAGGAAATACTGTTTTAAAGAACATCACCCTCAAAACTTTTCCAACTATTCATCTAGCGCCAAATACTCCTACTGAGTATTTGTATTAGTGAGCTTGGTAGTTATTTAGAAATTTATAGAAATGATTTTTTACGGGAGGCAATATGGGAGGCTCTTAGTACCTAATTCTCCATAATAGGGAAAAAAAACAGGTTGTAATAATAAAACAAATCTGTTTAGAGACATAACAAGTCAAAATCTTTCTGGATAATCTCTATAATTAGCTCATAAATCTTCTACATTTATTAAATAGCCGGCTAAGTACAGCTCACCAAATAATGCTTTAATTTCCATTATATTTGTATAATTATAGTCGAGTTGTGTACTGTAGTTTGCTTGTTTAAATAGCATATATATTAGTGTGGGTGGAAAAAATAATGTTTTTTTATTTAAACGCTATACCGCAGAAAACTTGTCTCTGGGAGTAGATAAGTAAAATGCAAATTGAAAAAAAGTATATATTGAAACGGCTAGCACATCATACTTTAATTGTCGGTTTTTTCAGAAATCAAGCCATTTTTTAATTATTTTTACAGTGTTTGATCAATAATATTTTAAAGTGCTATAGTGGAAATTGTTTAATTAAAGGTTTAAAAAATAGCAAATAATTGTGAAACAGACAGTATCTCTTGATTTGTGGTAGCACAAAAGCCTCAAATATCATTAAATTATTGCTTCTTTATAAGCTGCTGCAGCGTCTGCGCGCTGAAAGAAATGGGTATAAAAACTAATGTTGTTCATTAGTAGGTCCCACGTTGTTCATAAAAGTAAAATAAGAAGAGGAAAACAAGCTAAAAGCAGAGAACTTCAAACCCAGAGCACAGAAGAACGCAAACCCTTCCAAGGTCTTTACTTCGATGGAAGGAACGATAATACCCTTGTAATAGAGAATGTCATCTAAAAACATCTTGGAGGCAGAATAAAAAAAACATTATTCCATAATATAAGAACCTGGTCACGTCACACCCGGAAGTGGATATGCTTGAGATATCTCCCATAGTATTATATGTTATATGATGGAAGGTGGTATTTCTTAAGACAAACTCGACGTAGTGGGATGTGATGTGTGTTACTAACACGGGTCGGAAAAATGATGTGATGCGTTATTGAAAAGCAAGTAATAAACCCTGCAGTAAGGAATATGCCTTTTTCATTTCAATGAGTTGCCTTTCCAGCATTTATTTCAAAACCTAGAGGGTGAAACAACTGGGCCAAAGACATTTAGTGGCCTAATTGACACCTAGATTAGTAAATGTGAAAAGCTTTCAATAATTGATTTTATATGAGTTGATTGTGAATTAGCAGACAATAATCGCACTCTTTTGAGTAAAAATCAACAGTACCTTCTAGAGATAAGTAGTGTGATAAAGTCAGGCAACTGCTGAAACACCACTGAAATTACACCCCCACCATTGTTACAAAAAGTATCTGATGATGAAGTTTAAAATTACTGCCGGTGAAACTCCTGAGGAATGGAACTTTGGAAAATCTCCGTGTCACACTTAAGCTGTAGAACGCTGCGTTAAGTTAGTGACTCAAGCATCTCAAAAAGTTATCGGCGCTAAGGAACGAGATGGTTTCATAAGATTCACCGTAGTATCCAGAGCTTCGATGTCAAAGTTTGGCAATGTTTAAATTGTGCAACTCCAATTTAAACACTCAGAAATAGTGAGTTAAAGACATTTTTCATAAATTAAAAATTATTTTATTTGTTAAAACTGTTTGGCGAAATTTTGTTTTTAAAAATTTCAATTAAACATGTTATAAAAATTATAAGTTAACCATCATTTATTTGTTATTTTATATTCTTAAATTTTACTGATTTTTGAGTCTTTTCTCTACTGGAAATTGAAAGGATTTGACAGTATTAATTTGGTTTAGCGTTTCTTAACCCATTTAATAAAAGATTTTCAGTATAACACTTTAAAATTTTATTGGCTAGGCACTGAAAAATACTTGTAAAATGACTGATTTTCGAAAAACAAAAGATTTTAAAGTACGATGCACTAGCTGGGGGCTCAATATATATTTTATTTTTAATTTGTATTTTACTTATCTACTCCAGATGCAAGTTTTCCGCATAAATAAAACATTTTTTTTCGACCTACCCTAACATATATGCTTCTAAATTGATCACAGAACCATCATTAAGTAGACAGTCATTCATTTCTGAGATAACACTCCCAATAACATGTCTTTAAGAGAGGCACACTGTGGAGTCCCACAAAAAACATGGTGGGGATTAAATTCGCTTGCAAAGAGAAATGGTGTTAATAACTGAGTAACTAAATCCAGAGATAATTTTTTACAAGATGTCACTTGATGGAAAATATTTGCAACGGTGAAATAATATGGAACTGCTGATTGAATGGCTACTTCTTGTAAAGAATTAATTTAACCTTTTCTATCAACATCTATTCAGTCATAGGGTACACCATTTTTACCTTGATCTCTAAAATGAAATCAAATCCAAAATTAAATACTCTACTTTCCTAATTTGAAATTATGATACAATAAATAAGACAATATATTATGAGATGAATATTGGAGACATGTCTTGAATTGTTACCTTAGCGTCTTCTGTACAACCCCTTACGCTGTTGATGTTCAATTACATCATTGATTCATAATTGTAAACATTAGAAGCTCATTAAAAATGTCTTACTCTATTACTTCTGACATAGGCTATATTTTGGCACAAAATGTTAGAAAAATGTCTTAGTCATTTCTCTGATTTTGTCATCATGGGGGTAAACTGAGGAAACTGTTGATTTACGTAGTGATGAATTCCAAACCTCCCTGCCATTGGTTTGATTTGGCAACAAGTTTTAGTGCCAGGTATATTTAATTTATGTCCTTTCTCCAGTTGTATTTTAATTCTAACTACTCTATATGAAAGTTTCTTGATGTAATCACCTTGAATTCACTGATTAAACTATAATTAAAAATTACTTAACTAAGTGAATTCATAGGGCTTACTTGCTGACGCGTTTCAAAACAATCGTTCCTTTTACGAAGCTAAGGCTCTACTGCAATAATAAAGCAGTAGAGGCTTTGCTTTGTAAAAGGAACGATCGTTTTGAAACACGTCTGCAAGTAAGCCCTATGTATTCACTTAGTTAAGTAATTTTTAATTACAGTACTCTGTATACTCTTGAATTTTGTAATTCATAGGGCTTACTTGCTGACGCGTTTCAAAACAATCGTTCCTTTTACGAAGCAAAGGCTCTACTGCAATAATAAAGCAGTAGAGGCTTTGCTTTGTAAAAGGAACGATCGTTTTGAAACTCGTCTGCAAGTAAGCCCTATGTATTCACTTAGTTAAGTAATTTTTAATTATAGTACTCTGTATACTCTTGAATTTTGTACTCCATTACGTTCGGTGAATCTTAATTAATCACTTTAACATAGTCTGTATACCTTTAGTGATTCAAATAGAAGTTAGTTTGTTTTACTTCAAGTACATGACCACAGACACCTGATGTTCTCTGATGATGCTTCTCTAAATCCCACATAGAGGGTAGGGGCATTATTTACTCATCCTAATCCTACTTAATTTACACTTTTAAATGTTTTAAACTTGCCTATAGTAGCACTTACTTTGTTTGTTGAGGACGGCCGTTTCGGGAGATGTGTCCCTTTGTCAACTCAGACCGTAACCTTTTTGAGTTACGGTCTGAGTTGACAAAGGGACACATCTCCCGAAACGGCCGTCCTCAACAAACAAAGTAAGTGCTACTATAGGCAAGTTTAAAACATTTAAAAGTGTAAGTGATTACTAGTAGCTCACGCGAAGATGGAATCAACAAAAGGCCTACTTAATATTAACAATATTTCCTGTCTGACAAAGGAGATAATTAAAATAGCTGTTTGCGTGAATGCCACACAAAATATATTTCTTGATGTATTAGGTTTATTTTTGAAATTGTGTACTATGTAAAGCACTCTGATCTCATTAACAATTTACTTTTCAACATAAATATGTGCATTAGCTGTTAATCCAGCATTTGTTAATGATAAAGACTTGTCATTCGATTACTACATAATAGAAATACGTCACAGTGATCGAAACATCAACCACAACCTAGAAACTCTCTACTTAAAAAAATAACCTTTACTCAATAAACTAGAGCTATATGAAATTCACAAACGTACCAGAACACAAAATAAGTAATATAGGAACAAAATTTTAAAGTCAATTCGTACTGAGGGTAACAAACAAAAATTTTATTTTAGTTACTTTTGATTTTATAATTACAAATTATATAAATATGTATATACATATGACAAATATATATAACGGATATATGACACATATATCCTGTTAATCTGACCACACTCTTGGCCCAACTTTAGGAATACACTGTCCGTCTTGCTGACGGTGGTTTTAACAAAAGAGATTTTTATAGCAGCCAGGTAGGATTGACTAACATTGAGGTATCTGGTTCTCTTGCACTTTAAAATGTCATAAATATTATTTACAATTGTTATAAACAACTAAATATCATATTCTTGAATTCTGTAGTCCATTACATTCAGTGAATCTTAAATAGTCACTTTAAGAATAGTTTATGACCATCCAAACTTTAAATTTTGTAAATTTGTGAACACTTACTGAGACAGAACGTTTTCGACCACTATGTGGCGATCTTCATCAGTGTCTGCTGCTTGGAGATGTCGGGTCAAGCAATGACGTTTTTAAAGGCAGGTTTTCTCAATAGTATTAAAGAATATGTGTGATTTGTATTGTGTTTGTTTGTTTAATATGTTTGTACTTTGTGTTTTTTGTGTCTGTAAATTTCATACTGTACTGGTGTGTTTGAGATGTGGTCTTTTTTTGTTGACGTGTAAAATTTGTAGGTTATGGTAAATGTCTGTGTATTTGTGTCCTATTTCTTTTATGTGATTGTAAAGTGCCGAGTTTTGGTTCTGTTTGTGTTCCTCGACTCTTTGTTTAAAGCTGTGACCTTAAACAGGATACAAAATAGCATACAAAACTAATAACAAGTTGCAATACAAAATACAACACAACACCAACAACAAAGATAAACTACAAGTACCAGGGGTATACAAACTAAACTGTGACAAATGCAACAAATTCTATATTAGATAAACAGGCCGCAGCTTTAAACAAAGAGTCGAGGAACACAAATGGAACACAACTCAGCATTTTACAATCACATAAAAGAAACAGGACACACATACACAGACATTTACCATAACCTAGAAATCATACACATCAACAAAAAAGGACCACATATCAACACACTAGAACAATATGAAATTTACAGACACACACAAACAAAAAGTACAAACATATTAAACGAACAAACACAATACAAATCACACATACTCTTTGATGCTATCGAAAACCTGCCTTTAAACCGTCACTGGTTGACCCGACATCTCCAAGCAGAAAACACTGGTGTAGATCGCCACATAGCGATCAAAAATGTTCTGTCTCAGTAAGTTTTCACAAATTTACAAAATTCAAAGTTCGGATAGTCTTAAACTATTGTTAAAGTGATTAATAAATATCATATATTATAAATCTATAATTTTTTTATCAACAATTTTGAATCTCCTTTAGTTTTATTTTGCAATTGATTATTATTTCTAATCATTATTATTAGATAGATACTACAATCTTATTTCTGTTTAAAGCTTAGTATAATGGAGGTTTTACACTTC
Organism: Prosapia bicincta; assembly: GCA_036971475.1. NCBI lineage: Eukaryota > Metazoa > Arthropoda > Insecta > Hemiptera > Cercopidae > Prosapia > Prosapia bicincta. The sequence continues at coordinate 116,934,390 of JBAIZL010000006.1, forward strand.
CCCATAATTTTAAAACAACTAATTGTTCACTTCATGTTTGTACAAAAATGTAATAGCTAAAGTAATTACAAAAAAGTATTTACAATTCGATTAATTATTTGTTTAGAAATTACTACATTAATTCTCACTATTGAATAAAAACTGCTCTAATACAACAAAGAATCAATAATTGAGACTGGACTGAGAACTTGAGTTACCATCCGTTAAGTTGGTTCTAAGAACAAGAATGACAATAAAACCCCTTCTTTATATGAGAATGTATTCTGTGTCATTCTGAGAACTTGAATAACTTTGAATTCAATTTCAAAGTCTGAGGCTTCTATGACTTCATTCTGAGCCTATGAATATCTTTTACTATGGTGATAGTTTTGAAAGGCAAAAACATTCCCTTAAGTCATCAAACTTTTTGCAAGTTCCTTATCTGAAGTATGGAGACCATAACATAATAACAAGAATCAAGTTATACCAAATATTTACAAAACAAAGGTTAAGTTCAAAGATTGTTTATTTTACTATTTTTGTTGTATTTTCTGATAATTCGATGTTTCTTGGATTCCAACCATATTCCAAGACCCTTAGGTGACGGGTTCAAGATTTTCTACTGTATCTAACTTATATTTTTTACTAAAACATTTGTAAATATTTTACAACTTGCCTGTAGTAGTAGCTCTTACTTATATTTGTTGAGGACGGCCAATTATTTGTTGTGTACCATTGTCAACTCAGACCGTTACAAAAACTAGTAGCTCTTCGTGAAGATGGAATAAACAAATATTATAATTTTTTTAAAATTGATATAATATAGGTCTATACATTAGGATCAAATTAATTATTTTTTTCAAAAATGTAACTTCTCCCCAGACATTGTTTCTGCCATCAATTTAAAGTAGGAAATGATATCTGTGCTTTAGATATTTTGTAAAATTACTGTAGCGCATTGTAAGTAATTACATTGTTGCATATTTTGTCCAATATTTTGGTGAAGTTCATATACATGTTTCAGTTGTTGCCACAAATAGTGATATTACTTAACATATACTATTTTTGTACAATTAAAAGAGCTATTTCTGTAACAGTTGGTGCGTTGAAGTAAAATTTTCGCATCGAGGCTGCAGTACGTCCAACATATTTTCAAGTTTTTAACGTAGACATTTATATCCTGTAAAATCTTTAAAATTGAATGTGATAAAAAATAAAGAGTGCTCTTTCTCTGGTCTTTTTGCCTTTTTTAAGTGGTTAAAAATTAAAGTTTTGCAAAGTCCCTTCTTAGTATTCCTTTACATTATGATAACAAACGTATTCTCAAAATTTAAAGTTTCTATTGCTATTGCTATGGATTCATCAGTACATCAGCCAATCAGTGCATTGAACTTTATGTAGATAAATTTAACTGAAAACTGCTTACGTCTCTGATGTCTTTTTTATTTAGAATACTTGTAACTCATATTCTAAATATGTTTTTAGCTCTGGATAGGTTGTTTTTTGTTTTGTTTTTTCAAGCCTTATTTAACTCTGCTTTAGCTTATTTCTTTCTATGCTGACAGGAATTTCTAACTTAGTTGACCACAATTGGTGGTCACTTGCTGTTGCAAGCTATTAAATATGGGACTCCCTTTGACCATATGTTTCCCGTTCAAGTAATTTGAACTATTCCTGAGGCTATTAATTTGGGAGAAGTTGTTTATTGATGTGTAGTTTAAAAGTATTTCCTTACATACATTTCTTCTTTCGCCTCTGAAACTTCCAAGAGTTGCTCTGTTAAAGTTAAGTACTATTTTGGTCTTGAGGTAGTCACAGAGAATTTTGAAGTTCATGGGGAGATCGGGTTTAATACTTCTGGTTTTGTCTTTTTAGAGGTTTCCATCTTGCTATCCTTTTGAAGAGAGGTTGGTACACAGACCTGTATTTTAAGTTAATTTTGCTTCTCAGTTTTAGACTTATGTGTATAATGCTTGTAAATAATGTCTTTATTCCAGTAATGTTGAGTAGTTTTTTTTTATTTATCAGGAACCTTACCCTATGCAAAGTGGTGGAGTATAATGACCTTAATAGTTTATTATAAATATAAAAATCAATTTATAATGTCAAAACCACTTATAAATAAAAACACTTCAATAACACAATGTATGGTTTATTAATTTATGTACACTTCATCCACTAAGTTTACATGTTTATTATTTTTAAAATACATCTTATTAATTACTTATGAAGTTACTTGTGTGAATTAGTTATGGGCTGTGTTAGATCATAAATATTTATGTTAGTAATTTTTAATATCGGTTCTAATAGCATCTTATAATATTTTACTACAATATTTTTCAGTGATAAAAGTGAGTTGTTCATAAATAATAACAAATATAAATACAAATTCTGAGCAACCCCAATAATTAAATACTTTTACTTACAAAATTTTATGGAGAGAATAGTGGAGAATTTTCAAAAAAATTTATAGGAGAAAACAAAAGTGTTCCTTGAACAGTGTTCAAAGAATTTTAGAGAAAAGTAGAAACATAACCAGAATTTTCTGCTCATAAAAAGTAGGTGCTACGGAAATTTTAATAAACAATGATTAAATATCTTTAACAAGGCAGTTGTGAGAAAAAGATTACACTAAATCTATAAAACTTGAAGTTAGCAATGAAGTAAATTCATTTATAGCAGCAAAAGTAAAAGTAGGTTTCTATGATTTCTTTTGGTTTTTAAAGACATTTTCAACCCATAATTTTAGTAGAACAAGTCAATTAAATTAGAAATATTTTAATTGTAAAGCTTGAAGTGAAGGAACAGTTATGATGATCTATACCAGCTTTAAAAAGTTTGGAAAGTGAGGAAGAACAGAAAATTACATAAACAGATGAAAACACACACATACATTCTAACAAAACCACACGCCTGGTCAGAAAATATCAATGCTGAACTCTTGACATCTCTTGAATTTTGTAGTCCATTACGTTCGGTGATTCTTAATTAATCATAAACAATAGTTTATGACTATCTGAACTTTAAATTTTGTAAATTTGTTAAATTTACTGAAGACACTGATGAAGATCGCCACTTGGCGATCAAAAACGTTTTGTCTCAATAAGTTTTAACAGATTTACAAAATTTAAAGTTCGGATAGTCATAAACTATTGTTTAAGTGATTAATCTTGACATCTATATTTATAGGTTCGAATACAATAATTTACATACTAGACTGACCTAGTTTGTATTTAGAGCCTCTAAGGATTGCCTCTAAGACCTGACGAACGAAATGTATACAAGAGTTTAAACTTATGTAACTTGTAATATTAGTTAATTTTATTTATTTTTTTGTGGTATTGAGGGTTTTCCAATATTTTTACCATAGCATTGTTGTATTAAATATTTTTTTTTTAATGTTACAAATTTAATGTATTTTAATGTAAATTTAACATATTAAAATAATTTATTAAGCATGTTGCAAATGTTTATATAAAAAAATAATGTTTTCTGTTGATAATTATATATCTTTTCCCTCCTGCTCTGGTACCCCACATCACTATAACCACTTCTCTGCATTGCTCATTGTGTCCTATAGTTCTTTGTTTTGTGGTAATGTTTAAACATTTTAATTTTAGTAGTTTCATATTCATCGAAAATTTCATGACATAATCTATTTTACATGTAACTTTTAAGAATGGAAAGAAACTAAGGAGTTAATTTTAAAGATTATGTCAGATATGAATTGCACGCAGAAAGTGTTTCAAACTTTTGACATAAAATTACTTTATATATTATGGTAGTTCCTTGAGATTTACTTGATAAATGATTGTGTTTTAAAATAAATGTTGTTTGTATAGCGATTATTAATGTAGGTTTTAACTTATGTATGGTTTGCAACATTTAAAATCATTAAATGTTTTAGAATGTGTTTTTTAGTAACATAGTAAATACAAAAAAATCGAACAACAACAAAAATCTAAGAACAATAATTACCTGTAACTGATATTTTGAGCAAACACAAAAACAAAACAGATATTTTGTTATTACGAGGTCATTATAAAATGTCCTTATTTAAGGACTTTAAAACCATAAAAATAAAATTAGATCAGTCTGCTTTTGAAACTACTTTTTTCTTATTCAAATAAGTTTTGTAATAGAAGTCCAAGAACATAAAAAAGAAAAACGCATTTTGAGGGACGCATAGGCCAGTCACTACCTTCACCAATGTTCTATCTGAGTGGTAGGCAATCAGGCAGCCTGCAATACTTAAGAATACAAACTGGATCTATAACAAACAAAGTCATGAAATTAAAAACACAGACATTGTTATTAGTTAATTTTTTTTTCAAAAGATATTAGAAATATGTAGATGGCATATCTTTATAGAGATGTTACAACCATCTGCTGTTTAATTATTTAAAAATATTAATAGTGTTTATTTAATTGTGTTGGCTAGCTATAGACTGACAGTTCACAACTATATGTGCTCTTTGTTCTTTTCCATCACCTATTGTGGTAATTTGTTTTCATTGTGAGTTTTGTGGATTAATTTTTTCCATTACTGATTTGATTTTTTACATTGGAGTAATTTTTTACATTATACTCTATAGTGTCTCATTCTATTCACTATGCCTTCATATTTACACAGTGTTTCCTGGATAAATATATTTCTTGTGGTTATCATTTTATGCAAACTTTTATCTACCTGATCCAACCAAAGGCTCTTGATTTTTCTACCGAAGAAGAAGAAATTCTATTTTCAGTATTTAATCCATACTGTGCTTTTCTTCCAAACCAGAAAATCTACTCCCACTTAAAATACAATGTCAAGTGATTAAATAATTTTAATCTAATATAGAGACACAAATTTTAACATCAGGTTTTTATAATGAAATTATTTTTCATTTAGTCTTTTGTCAGAAATTTTTTGTAAACTCTCGAAATATTAAAATATACCTTTTGTTCAAATTGGATGTTAAACTTTGACTCCCATGAAATACTTGATATGTATAGAAAACGTTTATTTCAATTTATGTTATATGTATATATGTTTTTTTCTCTTTTTTTCTCTTTCTTAACTGAAGAAGATCATGTTGATCGAAATATTTCAAATAAAAGTGTATTAAGTGTTTTATATGTGTTTTATATGTGCTTATTTCCAAGAGATTGCAGTTTTGGACTATTGCCTTTAGGTAAGTCTGTCAGTCTCCTATCAAGTCCAAAAATTCCTATATATATATATATATATATATATATATATATATATATATATATATATATATAGTAATGTTTTTATATAAAAACACAAAAGTAATAAATAACAATAATTCAGAATATAATAGAAGTAAATTAAAAATGGATGAAAAAAAAGAAAATGTAAACAATGGAGCCATAACCTAAAACAAAAATTATAAAATATTAAAACCAAGATGGCGCAAGTATAATTGTGAAACAGCTGGTGTTTTCCAAATGTAGAATTGTAAAAAACCTAAAAATTATTGCATAGAGGATAAAACTTAACTTTCCAGGTAAGGACATGAAGATCAAATAATCAGTGGGTTAATTACAGATGTTTCAACAATTGACAAAGTTTTATTCTTGGCTCTAGAAATTTTCAATTAAAAAAAATTCATTGTTAGAGAAGCTTGCATTGGAACTGGAAGCAAAAAACTTAGTTGGCCAAAACTTTGTTTAAAGGAAGAATTCAAGCATAAAAAAAAATAGTGGTGAAAGATTTGTTAATAGAAATAAATTTAAAAGGCTAGAAATTTGGACCAAAAACATTAAACATCAGATAAGTAATTAAATTTAAGAAAAGATTGTAAATTATTATATTGTAAATTCAAAATTAATAACTTTAGGCCTAGGCGTTTCTTTTATAAAATTTATTACAACATTAATTGCATAAACCAAATTTTAATTTGTCATAATAACCCACGGAATAACCTGAAAGAAGGAGTCTTGTGATATTCAACTAAATTAGGAAATAGAGAAAGTGTATTTAAAAAAATATTGTAACTAGAATAAGATTTAAAAAAAACTAAATTAAACAAAAATTAATCGAATTATAAGAAAGTATTTTATTTATTACTATAAATGGTAAGTAATATAAAAAATAAAAGTAATAGGAATCTAAATTTTACTGTTAGGGTTACAATTATTTTGTAGTTCTAACTGGCGCCCAGCAATTTATTATTTTCTAAAGATTAGTATTATTTAATTTTGTGTTATTATAAAGACATTATTCAAAAAATTATAAATATATAAAAAATATTACTATATATATATATATATATATATATATTTTTATTTATTTATTCATTTAACTTTGCAACACTGTTTTCTTGTATATATATATATATATATATATATATATATATATATATATATATATATATATATATATATATATATATATATATATATATATATATATATATATAATATTAAATATGATATGTTTCTTGAAATATAATTAATGAATAAAAATATTTCAAATACAATAATAGTTTTAATTTATATATTATTCAAAGCTTTTCGCCAATAAAATAAGTATTAGCATCTTCAGAAAAAACAATGATCTATGATTGTTTTTTTTCTGAACATGCTAATACTTATTTTATTAGGGAAAAGCTTTGAATAATATAAATATACATTAAAACTATTATTGTATTTGAAATATTTTTATTCATTAATCATATGTATTTAATTATGACTATAATTATACATAATTATTAATTATGACATTTAAAATAATGTTTTGTTTTATAAAGAAATTTCATGTTTCTTTACAAGTTGGATAGAACAGTTCCGCTGATTGATGATAACAAAAACACAAATTATTCATCCTAGCACACAATCTAGCTTTGTATGAAATAGCTCCTTTATATTTGTCTTTAATCGTGAAGAATAAAAAATGCCATAAGTAAATATTTAAGTATCTAATTAAAAATTATTAACTTACTTGCTGACACGTTTCGAAAGTCGAAACTAATCTGCTACTGACAACAATCACTCAAGGAGGCAAGCTTGTAATTTATGGGTGTGGAGAGGTGTTGGACAGGCAGATTGTGCACTATGTAATGGAAAAGGGTATTAGGTTTGAAGTGTGTGTGGTCATACAAGATATGTTGTTTGGTATGATGTTTTGTGTTGTGTGATGTTTGTACATTCCAAAATTTTCTGTAGGGAATGGTGGGCAGAGAATAATTAAATTAGTCTGGATGTTTATGTTGGATGTTACGTATAAGTGTTGCGTAGCTGGATTTCGAATTTATTTTTTATGTCTTTGATGTGTTCCTTGTATCTTGTATTAAATGATCTACCGGTTAATGTCAGTATGTTGTTCAATGCTGTGAGACATAGAAAAGATTTTATCTCAAAATTAAACAATGGACTGATTAATTAATATTATTTCATTCCATCTTCATGTGAGTTACTAGTTTTCACTAAAATACTTGTAAATACATAACAATTAGCCTGTAGTAGCACATACTTATATTTGTTGAGAATGGCCGTTTCGGGAGATGTCTCCCATTGTCAACTCAGATCTAAGTATGTGCTACTTTAGGCAAATTGTAAAATATTTACAAGTGTTTTAGTGAAATATTATTAAGTAGTGGTTTTTTTGCCAAGTTAAATTCATAAATAATGGCTTATTTAAAAACCTCAATCCAGCAGTTGCAATTATATTAGCAACAGGGGTTGCAAGTTGTAAAGTATTAACAATTAGCTATATGACTATGAGTTAATTCAGAAGAACAGAAACTTGATTGAAGTATTCTGTAGGTTGGATTCAAAAACATTACCTAATCTTGAAAATGAACACTGAAATAAAAACAAAATTACTGTTAAGTAAAATTTTCTGGGCAACTAAGGATAAGTTTCAATAACTTACTAATTGTATCTCTGTTAAACACCTTTTCAATCTAATAGATTTCTTGTATTCTGGATCAATGAGGGTTAACAAGTAATAAGTGTACATTAAAACGTGAACAAATCCATTTACTGAGCCAACTATTATTACTGATCCACCTGAAAATAGAACAATCATATAAGACTTTTTAATGACACAATGGAAATATCTAAACATAACTAAAAACATGTGTCATATTTATCTTGCCAAATTTCAAAAGACTATAATCGTTAAAATATATTAAGGACAATATATAGTTTATTTCTTGAATTTTATAGTCCATTACGTTCGGTGAATCTTATTAATCACTTAAACAACAGTTTATGATTGTCCGAAATTTGAATTTAGTAAATTTGTTAAAACTTACTGAGACAGAACGTTTTTGATCGCTATGTGCCGATCTTCATCAGTGTCTTCTGCTTGGAAATGTTGGGTCTAGTGGTGACGATTTTAAAGGTAGGTTTTCGATAGTATCAAAGAGTATGTATGATTGACCCAACATCCCCAAGCAGAAGACACTGATGAAGATCGGCACATAGCGATCGAAAACGATCTGTCTCAGTAAGTTTTAAAAAATTTACTAAATTCAAAGTTCAGATAGTCATAAACTATTGTTTAAGTTATTAATATAGTTTATATAAGATAAGGCATAAGGTTTTGTAATTCCTTGTGTATTTTGTGTAAAATTACAATTGTTATTACCTTATCTTGAAAGATGATCAACATGACTTTTATTTTTAAGATATATTTTCAGGGAAGTGCATAGAAGAACAGTGTTTAGCTTATTAGTATCAGTAACCTTGCTATAAATCTTTCTTATGCTGTTTTGAAATTGGATACAAACAATTAAATAGCTGTCAAACTTGTGTGACATGTTTTGGAATTATTTGCCTATCTTTTCAAATTAGACAATTAATTATTTTTTCAATCAGAAAAACTGTTTGCCAGTCATATGTTTTTGAAAAATTATCACGGACATGTAAATCTTTGTCTGGTTTGTGTCAATTCTATCACATTGTTTACACGTGAGTAAATTTCAGTCAGTTTGCTACTATTAAAAATTCTAATTACTCTTCTTCAAGTGTGATACTATAAAAATAGTTATGGATTTTATAATTAGTCTATTGGTATTTGTATAATGTTTATTATTATAAGCAATTAGTTATCTGCTAAAGATCATAACATTCAAATTTATATACATTGCCACGTTTATTATTATTACTAATGTTATTATTCATATGAGCAACTCCTTAGTGATGTTCTGTTACGATAGAGATAATTCTAGTTCTTATACATTTAGAATTAAATTTACCTGCAATATATTTTACTGATATCCAGATTACAATTACCATTGCAGAATGATGATATGTGTGAAGAAAACTTAATTGATTTGACTTTTTACGCAAAACTATGAAAACCTGTAAACAAATATTATTTACTTTAACAACATTTTTATTTAATTATTCACTTAGCAATAATAAATAAATAAACCTTAAGATGTACAATCCCATACTGCAAAGTTTTAAGACATAATTTAAATACAGTTATACCTAGACTTACGCTACCCCGTCTTACGCGATTCCCAAGTTACTCGGTTTTAAATCATGCTGTACGAGTTACGCAGAAACTGGCCTGTTCTAGAAGAAAATGCCTAAGATAACTTTTATAGCTCATGAAGAGAAAATATTTTCAGGTTTTAAGACCACCAAAGACTGATTGGCCAAAGACATTTCTTTCACTTTTCTTATATAGACACAAAAATTTCTAAAACTGGGATTCCCAATCTTTCAGGCTCTGCATCCCCCTTGAAACACTGGCGTGAGGTTGCGCTTCTCCCTTTTATATTTGGTCAAGAATTACAGTCTGAGTATAAAACTGAAGCTGGTTAGGTGAGATAATTTTATTTAACTTTTAATATAAACATTTATATAATTTATAAATATACTTAACCCTACAACTGGTAATGCTGTAGTTCTATAGTGATAGACTTGATTCAGGTCTTGGTGTGTGTGTGTGTGTGTGTGTGTGTGCGTGCGTGTGTGTGTATTTCATGTTGTTTGCATCACAAAAGGTAAAAATTAATTGCACCTAAAGGTTAAATAATTATTTACAATCACAAAAAGTAAAATTTAATTGCACTTAATGGTGGAACAATAAACAATTAACAATAATAACTTTATATATTCATATATGTCTATACATATATTGTAACATTTATAGAATGGGCTATATAATATTATTTAAGAATTGGAAAATAGATGAGAAATAACTCACTCAAAATTTAGAAAGAAATTCATTAAAAGATTGGTTAGGTTAAAATTGAAACTAAATTCTGGTAAAAGCCTAGGAATTGTAAACAAGGTTTTTGAACTGGAAATGTATTAGGAAATTTGTTATATCAAATAACCTAACACATAAATTAAAATAAGATAATCTAATAATAGTTATGTGTAAACAAATTTGTAAACTGTAGGAACATAGGGCTAAGTAATTACTTGAAGGAGAAAGTGAACACGTTTGTAAACAAAAGAAAATTGAAAGGTTATGTTTATGAAAGACCAAGCAAAACACACACAATTCAGAACTATTTCAAAAGTAATAGCAGGGATAAAAACGGAAGGAGTACAAGTAGGGTGCAATGTAAAGATAAAGATAGGTATATTCTGGATGAGCATAACAATATAAAAAGGGGAAATATAATTTGGAAAAAGGTGAATTTGAAAATAAAATGAAATATATAAATAACGTCGATAATATGTGAAATAAAATAAATGTCTACGTGAATAAGGGTGTTAATGATGTTGATGTCGTCGAAAATATGTTAAAATAAAATAAATGTCTACGTTAATAAGTGGAGGTAAGGTGAATTACCGTCATATATATATGTAACAAAGTATATAGTATAATAAAGAGTTTAAAAAAAAAAATAAAATAATAATAATAAAATAATAGTAATATGAAATTGGGGTTAAATTTAATATAGTTGTGTTCAGATAGAGTTGATAGATTTATAACTGAAGTGAGGTTGAGGCAAGGTTAAGACAAATTAATTTTAATTGAAAAAAAAAATTTATGATGAATAGTTGGGAGGATGCGAAAAAAGAGATAGTAAATAGAATAATAAATAACAACATATAAAATTAATGAAATAGTATTATGCGAGTTTTAAACTAGTATAAACCATGTAAGACAAGTAGCTTGAAGTGTTCAGCTCAGTATTTGATTGTTAAAGAATTAAGATAAAATTGTGTCGTAGGAATTAAGTATAAATGGACAATTTAAAGTATAAATGTTAATTTAAATTTAATTTAAAAAAAAAAAAAATAGGTATATTTAATCAAGCTTGTAAAATGTAAAGAATGTGTAATGTAGAGATTAGTAATATTTTTTTTTGTTTAAATTAAATTAGGGGACATTGTAACATTTATAGAATGGGCTATATAATATTATTTAAGAATTGGAAAATATATTAGAAATAACTCACACAAAATTTAGAAAGAAATTCATAAAGATATTGGTTAGGTTAAATTGAAATTAAATTTAGGTAAAAGCATAGAATTGTAAACAAGGTTTTTTGAACTGGAAATGTATTAGGAAATTTGTTATATCAAATAACCTAACACATAAATTAAAATAAGATAATCTAAGAATAGTTATGTGTAAACAAATTTGTAAACTGTAGTAACATAGGGCCTAAGTAATTACTTGAAGGAGAAAGTGAACACGTTTGTAAACAAAAGAAAATTAAAAGGTTATGTTTATGAAAGACCAAGCAAAACACACACAATTCAGAACTATTTCAAAAGTAAAACACAAAGACACTTCACACACTAATAATATTAATAAAATAAACACTGGAAGGTTTGTTGACGATAGGAAATTGAAACAGTAAGTTTCAATCAGGTTTAACCAAGTTAAAACGCCATTCTAAACAAACTTGTGGTATGTCAGCTGTAAAACAGATGTAGGTCAGTGTGACAATCGATTCTAGTGAAGAAAAAGAAAACAAACTAGATTACAGGCAACATGTGTTTTTTGGAGAAGAAAGGCGGCCATATTTTAAACAATTTTAGAAAAAAAAGGACGCGTAGTTAGAGTTGAGTTGGAGGTAGCGTGGGTGACGCTCTAATAGCAGACCTTGCTGGGCAGTCAAAATTCTATTTATTTGGAAAGAGTTCGTCTAAATTATACAGTTTTGTGAGTAAACTTGGCCAGATTAAACAGGAATAAGAAAATTGAAAGAGTTAATACAGTGAAAATATAATTTGAAAGAACTAAAACGGATTTAAGTGTGTGAATTGTTTAATTGGAGAGAACGGGAATTTACGTAAGCGACCAGCAAAATTTTGATATTTATTAAGTTGAGTAATAGCGCTATAAAATAACTTTAGTGGACTTTTAAGATAATAGAGAAGTTTAAATTTGTATATTAGGATATCTTATAGTTAATTAATAGTTCGAAATAATCCAGTTCAAATAGTTTGGCCTTTTTGCATTTTCAAAATTTAATATTGTTTGTTCAAAATTTATTTAATTAACCTAAGAATTTCTAAAAATATAGCCCATACTATAACCCCGAGATATCAAGAGATCTTAAACTAGCCAAGGGTATAAAAACCTTGTAACTCAAATTTAAAGAATCGAATTTTAGTATATTGTGTTAAAACTTGTTAAGTTCTAAAATTTTGTTTTGTGTATTGTTTAATGTTGAGATGAAATTGTAATAATAAATGTTAATGAATTGTTCTTGAGTAGTTTTTTTGGTTTTGGTTATTAAATAGAAATAATATATCTTCATAAAATAGTAAAACCCCGTTGCGTCTGTTTTATAATTATGTTATAATATATATATATATATATATATATATATATATATATATATATATATATTTATATATATATAATCATAGTTTTCATAATATCATTCAGAAAAGGAATATTTAATAAAATAAAACTCTTGCACATGCTACAAAGATGTGTTATCCTTGAGTACAGAGTCTATAACTCAGTACCAAGGGTCTGTTAAGACTAAACATTATAAAAACAATGACATAGTTCACTACCCACATGTTACATCATTCAACCTGCTGGTACACTTAATTCTGGATGCACACCTCTCGTCTGTAGGCAGTTTAAGTGCACTTATCCACACCCCTCATGAAAACCTTGTACAGCCCCCAGTTTGAGCACCCCTGGTCTCAAATAACACTTAAAGAATGAGTAGTAGTTAAATTGCTGCCAGATAAATTATACCTTTTTAAACATACATGTATTGGTTAAGGTATTTTGATTATTAAGGTGTGAAATATGTATTAATGTTTATAAATAAAAAACAATTGCATATTTTTGTTCTATATACATTATTATACCATTCTTCCAATAGGGAAGTACCGACTTGAAACTTTGGGAAGTTGTTGAATACACTCTTGTAAAGGTGTCTGCCATAGTATATCAATCCTGTGATTGGTGGTATATTTGTATTAAAAGAAATTGAATATTGAATTCATTTAGAAAATACTATTACTTTTCTAATCGAGCATTCAGTTACCTAAATTGAAATCTAAGAATTATTAATAATCAATAGAAGACTGTAATACCACTATGACCTCCAACTGACACTTATAGGAGCTAAACAATTTTAAATGTTTTAAACTTGCCTATGGTAGCACTTACTTTGTTTGTTGAGGACAGCCATTTCGGGAGATGTGTTCCTTTGTCAACTCAGACCGTAACTTATCTCAAGATTTACGTAGGTTAGGGTGGGGGTGGGATATTTTTGTGGTGTGGGTGTATTTTGTGTGTATTAGGCGTTATGATGTCAAAAAATGCGTGTGAATTGTAATGTAATTGTGTATTGAGTATGTGTGTAGGGTGTAGTTTGAAGTGTCTGTATATTTCGTATTGTTCGGTTGTGTAGCGTTGGTTATTTCTGTGTTGTTTATGAAGAATTTGTAGGTTAGATGTTATGTCTATGTAGTCATGTTTTGTGGAGTTGAGATGATCGGCGAAATTTGATTGGTAGTTATTGTTTTTTAGTGCTTTTATATGTTCTTGGTAACGTGTGTAGAATAACCTCCCTGTCTGGCCTATGTAAAAACTGGGGCATGAACTGCAAGTTAGTTTGTAAACTCCAGTGGTGTTGTAAATGTCGTTGATTTTGTTGTTGGGTTTAAATTGTTTGTTGAGAGTGTTGTGTGTGGAGTAAGCTATTTTGAAGTTGTATTTTCGTAATGTGTTGGTTAGATTGTGGGTTTTGGATGATCTGTATGGTATTTTCATCTTGTGTGTTTGTATTTGGTTTATTATGTTTATTTTTTAGGCGGTTGTATAATTTGTCAATCATTGTTGGGTTGTATCCATTCGTTTGTGCTATATATTTTATGGTGTTTAACTCCTGGTAGTGTTCATCTTTGTCTAGCGGTGTTTTAAGCAGGCAATATATCATGGTGTTATAAGCAGCTAGTTTATGTTGGTGTGGGTGGTTTGAGGAGCTGTGTATGGTCGTATTAGTACTGGTGGGTTTTCGGTATATGTTGAATTTATGTGTTTGTTTGTCTGTTCGTGTAATTGTGAGGTCTAAGAAGTTAAGGGAGTTTTGTTGTTCTGTTTCGATGGTGTATGTTAGTTTAGGGTGTATGGAATTTAGATGTCTTAGAAAAATGTGTGCTCTGCCCACACCAACATAAACTAGCTGCTTACAACACCATGATATATCGCCTGCTTAAAACACCGCTAGACAAAGGTGAACACTACCAGGAGTTAAACACCATAAAATATATAGCACAAACAAACAGATACAACCCAACAATGATTGACAAATTATACAACCACCTAAAAAATAAACATAATAACCCAAATACAAACACACAAGATGACAATCCCATAAAATACTTATCAATACCATACAGATCATCCAAAACCCACAATCTAACCAACACATTACGAAAATACAACTACAAAATAGCTTACTCCACACACAACACTCTCAACAACACATTTACAACGCCACTGGAGTTTACAAACTACCTTGCAGTTCATGCACCAGTTTTTACATAGGCCAGACAGGGAGGTCATTCTACACACGTTACCAAGAACATATAAAAGCACTAAAAAACAATAACTACCAATCAAATTTCGCTGATCATCTCAACTCCACAAAACATGACTACATAGACATAACATCTAACCTACAAATTCTTCATAAACAACACAGAAATAACCAACGCTACACAACCGAACAATACGAAATATATAGGCACTTCAAACTACACCCTACACACATACTCAATACACAATTACATTACAACTCACACGCACTTTTTGACATCATAACTCCTAATACACATAAAATACATCCACACCACCAAAATATCCCACCCCCACCCTAACCTACATAAACCTTGAGATCAGTTACGGTCTGAGTTGACAAAGGGACACATCTCCGGAAACGGCCGTCCTTAACAAATATAAGTAAGTGCTACTATAGGCAAGTTTAAAACATTTAAAAGTGTTTAGTGATTACTAGTAGCTCACGCGAAGATGGAATCAACAAGCTTAAAGGAAGTAGAAACACGTGATTTCATATAACAATTTTATATGTGTTTAGGTTAGTTTCTATAACAGCTGTTTTAACATGTAATTTATATTAGCCTCCTTTATTTACTGTACATTAAGCTCAAATGGTAATGAATTGTTTTTTTTTTTATTTATAAGTTAATAGAATTAATAAGCTAGTACAGTTAATTTTATAAATTAGAGACTCTGTAAGTATAGGTTAAAATTCATGAATTTATTTCTTTATAAATCTTAAAAGATAGTATGAATGATGTTGGGAGATGCGATTACCCATAAACCCTCCAATAAATTAATAGAATTGAAATGGCACTTGTTTTCCAATATCAATAAAAATGACACAATTTAAATTGAATTTGTCTTAATGGTTTTCCATATGATTTCTTTGTTCTGATATCATAGTAATGTGCGACGGGTAGCTAGTACTTAAATCAACAGAATATATATAATATTTCATTGACCTTTATTTCCTTCTTTGTGTTGACCACTACTTACTGTGTCAAGCAAGTCAAATATTTTTGAAATGAAAAACCACCACACCATTCCTGCAACCTGAAAAATGAAATTAAATAATGTACAAATAATTACAATAAAACAAACAGACTTGGTCTTTTATTTTTGACTTGAACAAAAACATATTTTATTATTTTTTTTTTGTCAAACAAAAACTATGGAAAATTTTAACTAGAATTTACTGTAAAAAAGTTCTTAACAACATTTTTAACTGTTTGTGAATTATATATTGGTGTCTAATACATTAGAATTTCGACTAACTATGTTCACTATTAATTGTGATAATAGAAAATATTTTCTTACACATATAAATTCAACTATTATATATTATTTCTTACTACCATTTCTAACTTCTGTTGTAACGTAGGTCGCTTGAATTTTAGAGACTTCATATTTCAATGTCTGGTAATGTTATAATATAAATTGTTCTCTATGTATATAAGTGTCAGTATAGATGATTTTTAAAGTACCAAATCAAAAAGGTGTCTTATGCAAGAGATTTGCTTATGGGGGAATCGCCTCCTAGGGTTAGGTTACTAGTACAAGTAAATGTGGACCTTCCCTACATAATATATATATATATATATATATATATATATATATATATATATGTGTGTGTGTGTGTGTATATATATATATATATATATATATATATATATATATATATATATATATATATATATAGATTTTTTGGACTAGGAGACTGACAGACTTACCTTGGTAAGAGTCCACACTGTAGTCTTGTTGGACTATATATATATATATATATATATATAGTTTACAGAGTAAATATAACATCTAAAGTACTATATTGTGTCTAAATTTATGGTATTGAATTTCTATTGTATTGTAATGTGTATAAATGTATAGGCCTCTAAACTATTCTAATACTGTAAATAAAATATTTTCCAATACTATGTTTTTCTTCCTTTGTTCCATTTTATGAGCAATTACACTATGATAATTTTTTTAATAACTGTAAATTCACAACTGTACTGCTAATTAACTTTTCAAAATATGGGGGAAATATAAACTGCCATTGTTATGGTATTTATTTGAAAGAGCAAAAAACCAAAATTGGGTTTAAGTCTATAATTTTTTTTGGTCCATTTAATGGAAAACCTGAGCTTGTTTGGATTTATCCAATTTTTGAAGGTTTGAATTAATTTTGCAGGGAAATAATGTTATTTTCTAATTTCAAACGATATTGATTTGGTTTTTCAAATTCACTATTATGGAAAACTCTTGTTCGCAGTTGTAGCATGTGGCAAATGGTATAAAAATGTGCCCGGGGCTAGAAAAATATTCAACAAAAAGGGGGTTACTATCTAAAAGATTAGAGCCACTGATGTAATTATACTTTAGGTCCTTAGAATGGTAGTGTTGTAAATGATGGTTTTCTGCTTTATGAAGGTCTTGAAAAAAAATCAAAATGATACAATAAAAAAAACTTATGTTGATCACACTAGTTGATATTTTTCGAAGATTTAAATCAGATTAAACTAAAGCAAGTTCTCATATAAAAAATAATTTCAGTTTTTTAATTTAGAAAAGCCTAAAAACACTTTTTTTTAGTATTTTTATAAAACCTTTCAATTTTAGCTTGTAACCAGTTTAGTTTTTATTTTATTTGTTAGTTTCAGAGTGCCAGACTAAGAAAAACAAATTTTTGTTTATTAGAATACGAAATTACTATTGAACAAACATTCTATTAATATAAGAATATTAATATAAGTCTCCAAGAATATTGAGGCTGAAGAAGTTGTTAGACAAAAATTTTACCTCCAAGTGTAAGTTGACAACTTTAACAACTTACATTAATAGAATGTATGATCACCAGTAATTTCATATTGCAATAAGTGACTAACAACCAGCTCGTCATGAGCAATAACTAATTTTTGAATTTTTTGCTGTTATTAAAAGATTGTGCCTAATGTTTAAAATTGTGTAATTTTAACTGTGTAGTTTTAATAATTATTCATAGGGAATTTACATAAAAAGACCCAACTCTCTTTGTTATAAACTTTGTTATTTTTAAAATGTATGACTTATGGTTTAGTTTTTCAAATTCAGTATTTGCTACCTGCTTTAATGTATATTTGACTTTTTATGGAGTATAGACAACGGTTAATGCACTATTTTTAGGTTACGCTATCAACCTATGTAAATCAATTTATACACTTACACGATACAATACATCATAAAATTAGCCTACAAATTTAGCTTACAGTCTATATTAGATTTATTCACCATATAATATCAACTCACATTACCTAATTCTCAAGGTTTCTATATGCTTTGTTATTGGATTTTGTCTGATGTTTCTTTACTTGTTAGATTATAACATCTTGCTTTTATTGTTTACCAATACCTATTCCAGCAGGAATAAACATCCTACGCATTCAATCACTTCTTTTAATCTGTTTCCTTTTGCTTTCACTAGTCAGGAAAAGATCTTTTAAGTTTGTTGCTTGGGTCAATACTCTTTAGTCTTTCCTTTCAGTAACTATTTTGCATCTTAGCATATATTCATGTGCCTGCCTAGATAGAAGCGGTTTACTACAGGGTTGGTAACCACAACTCTTGATTGACTCAAATAAAAAACAAAAAGAAATTACCCTGTATGCAATATATCGAAACTAATTACAACCCATATAATTTGATTTGTTCTATGCAAAATAGATTAAGCTATTTGATTACACTCTTATTACAGTTATAAAGGCTTACTAATTATGTACATTTTTATATACACCCAGTTTCCTTCTTCAGCTTCCCTCCTAATGTCCAGCAGAAGGTGTTACTTTGAGTTCTCTCCTTTCCTCTGTTCTATGCTTATTTTTATAGTATCATATCTAAATGTTATATTATTTCTTGTAGAATAAAAATAGGCTCCAGTATTGTTTCACATCATATATACTTGTACCACGTGTATAATTGCCACTGAGTTTTTAAAATCAGTTTCTGATTTTTTAATATGCTTGCTTGATTTATATTAGTAAATGTAATAAATAATTACCACCCTTTTATCTGTACCTGTTTTATTCAGAGTCCTCAGATGTAATAGGTTGAAAACAACCGGCTAAAACAAAAGTATGTATCAGGTAAAATATAGTAAATTTTAATTAATTTGTTTCTTATTTAAGTACTTACATAAACTGCAAAAGGGTCCATTGAATAATCTATTGGTTCTTTGTACAAATGGAAACGCCCAACTAACCAAACATGTAGCAGTGACTGAAAGAAAAACATCAAAATCAATTCTATAAAATTTTAAAAAAAATTATACACATGACAAAATATGTAATTTTGCATTTTAGCCAAATAATGCTTTTAAAGTATTCCAGAGCCGGCTTCAGGATTTATTTCTTGGGTTGGCACAGTTTAGCGGAGTTGTGACAACCCGGGGTAGGTCTACACTCTTCCCGAGAAATAGTTAAAATTTAAATGGTGTAAATCACTATATATTTTTTAATTTTAATTTTATATTATCTACCCTTATTATTTTCCCTGTATATTCATATGCAATTAAATATTGAAAATTAAATAATACTTATGAAAGTATGTGTATAGTTACTTTAAGTAATAAATTAGTGAATATAGATAGAGGGCCTATCCTTAACTCACCTCTAAATTCTTTGCTTTAATTGTTTTATATTAGATGCAATGCACGATTTAATAGTTTTTATTTTACTTATTGTTATTAGCTATAGTTTATATTACATATTTATTATCATAGTTTAGATTTTATCGACATAGCCTATATGGTTCAAGGTGGCCAACCGTTGTTTGTTGATTGAAGGCAGAGAGGGGGCTGTATATAGGGACCACAGGGAACGATTGGCATCAGTCTAGTTTGTAAATTACTGTATTCTAGATTGTAATTTTGTAATAAGACCCTAGGATGTTGTTGATGACATGGTCATCGAAATGTACATAAGTGTTTAATCTTAGGTAACTTGTAAAACTAGTTATTTTTTATTAAGTTTGTGGTATTGGGGTTTTTGCTAATATTTTTATTGTAATATATTACGCCACTGTGCTCTTGATGTTGTATACAAAATATACAAAGTTAATTTTAAAAATGTACAAAGTTTAATTGCAAAGTTATAAGTACATCGAGTCCCTCGTGGACACTTACTTCACTGTTATACACTTTCTAGACACCACATATTCAACACAATCTCTAATTATTTCAACACTTACACCTTCTCTTAAGGATTTTTGACTGGTCAGAACTGTTGCGCATTGGGAGTAATGAAAAGGCCAGAGCTTAACAAACTCTAGTCCGTGAAGATGATGTGAGCTTTCTCTGCTGAGATGTATACAGTTACTGGTCTGCCAGACGCTTCAGCCCTTTGTCAAGGAGTGTCCGCGGTGCACATGTGTCAGAGCCTGTGCACAGTATTACAAGTGCTCGATTGATGCCCATCCAGTCGAGCTAAGGAGGAAAGCTATAGGCCCCAGAGTTCTGGGGATTGGAAATGATCTTCATGTGATCCGAGGGTGTACCCATTCCTATAGTCTCACCCGTAACACCCGATACGATGGCTGGCCAAAAATTATTTACGGAAAACAATAATACGTCCAATAGTGTAAGAATAAAGAGTCATGTTTCACCTAATAAGCCTAAGGTTGACGAGTGGAGTAAAAAAGTTAATGGTGACGTCACAGACTTTAATATTTTCTAGTGCCGAGGAGGGGAAAGATCTTTCGAAAGTTTCTCCTTTCCTTATTAACAAGGCTATTACTGCTTGTGCTGGAGGTCCAGTAGCCTCTATTAAGAAACTTAGAAATAGAACACTGCTAGTTGCAACCTCCACTGAAAGACAAACTTGTTCTCTTTCAAAAATAACCTCTTTCTTTGACAAGGTCATGGTATCTGTGATCCCCATAGATCCTTGAACTCTTCAAGGGAAGTCATTACATGTAGAGATCTTATGAATGTGTCTGTGGATGAAATTAATTCAGAATTGGCTTCTCAGTTCGTAACGGATATTTTACCAATCATGAAGACAGACAAGGTTGTTAAATTTGCAATAGCCTCGTTTATTTTGATTATTGTTAAACCGAATTTACCTGATTACATTCATGCAGGTTACCAGAGGCTATCAGTGAGGCCATATGTGGTTAACCCGCAGAGATGTTCCAATTGCCAACGTTTCGGGCACATTAGTTCTTCTTGTTCGAAACAGGGCATATGCGGTCATTGTAGTGTAGAAGGTCATGAAGAGAAGGACTGCGTCAATTCTCCAAAGTGTGCCAAATGGGGTGATGAAAACCCTGCAACATTTTTCGACTACCCTACCTTTAAGGAAGAGAAGGCTATTCTGAGCATCATGGCCAAAGAGAAAATATTGTTTAACGAAGCAAGGAAGCTTTATAGATCTGCTCAACTGAAGGTTGATGGAAAATCGTAGCTTTTGCCACTAAAAAGTCGTCATGTACAAATTGTGCTGACCTGACACAAAAAATAGAAGTGCTCACCAAACAAGTAACACTCCTTCTTTTGTTAGTCATGAATGACCCGTCTATTAATGTTGTACAACCTGCCAGCACCTCAAGGGATTTGCTCTCTTTACCGACCCCTTCTACGAGAAGGCACGGAGGAAGAAGCAGGTCTTTAATCCAGTACTGGTAGTTTTACGCAGAAGAAATTGACATCTGGTAGTAAGCCTTTTGCGTCAAAAGTTGTAATGCCATAGAGTTCAATCATAATTGGCACCAGCAATAACAGCTGCCAAAAAAAACAAATATTCTAAAAAGAGGGAATGCTAAAACCTGCCATCCTAAATCCTAAACTTCCTCCGATTCCATTCCTGAAATGGTGGATATGGAATTGGAGGAATCTGTCAACGCCCCAGGTAAAAAAATGGAGAGCACCAATGGGTGTCATATCGATTCATTGCTAAGTTGATACATTTTTGCAATTAGCAAGTCTGTGATACAATGGAATGTCAATGATGTTAGGAGTCACTTAGAAGTTCTTAAAGTACTTGTGCAAGATGTGTATCCAATGTTTATATGTCTACAGGAGACACATCTCCATGAATCGCATAATTTCCATTTGAGGGGTTATTCAGTTTTTAGATCGGACTTCATTACAGAAGATCGAGCTAGAGGTGACGTACCCATCCTAGCCCGTGACTGTATCGATGCTGTTTCTCTAAACTTAATAACTCCTTTACAAACAGTAGCTATTCAAACAGCTGTCCCGTATAAAATCACAGTGTGTTGTGTACTTGCCACCATAAGAAAATCTGCAACAAAGTGACTTACTGAACTTAATAAGCTAGTTACCGACTCTGTTTTTATTGATAGGAGATTTTAATACCCACTATTTGTCTTGGAGATCTCTGACCAGCAACTCTTGAGGTCAACTTGTGGAGAGTGTAAGAACTGAACTGGACTTATGTCTGCTAAATGACGGTTCTCCTACTCATTTAGCAGCATCTACTGGTGGATGGACAGCTGTTGACCTATTGATCTGCAGCCCTCTTCTGGCTACTAGAAGCACATGGTCAGAGTTTAACCTCATGTATGAAATCGACCATGTGCCCATTCGTATCAATTTATGTGACGCCTCTCCCTGTCATGTTCGACATCCCCGTTGGATTTTGGGAAAAGCCAACTGGGACGCTTTTTTAAAATACTTTGTATCACTTGACACATATTATCTGACACCAACTGATGAAATTGTTAAACATTTCACTAATACCATTTTGATTTCCGCTGAAAAGACCATTCCTAAATCATTTGTTCACGCACACCATCCACCTGTCCCATGATGGAGCGATGAATACACAGAAATCTTCTGTTTACGACAAAGGGCTCTAAGGAGATTTAAACGACACCCAACAAATGACCACCTTCAGGAATAAAAAACACTCCTTCAGTAGGGTATTTGGGCTGAGTAGGATGAATTCTTGGGCACAGTTCATTAGCACAATTGGACGAACAAATCCATCCTCCACAGTATGGAGGAAGTTAAGATCAGTTTGTATTACTTCCATTCTGTTGCCAGCCATTGCGCTGAAGCAACCGGATGGAAGATTGATCATAAACAGTGGTGATATTGCTAATGTACTGGCAAAATCATTTTCTAACTTTTCTGCTACTACAGCCTATAATAGACTATTCCAGAGACATAAACTGAAGGAAGAAGCAATACCATTTACTGTTGGGTTGTCTGGGGACTCTTTCTTACTCCTCCTTCACTCTATGGGGGAATTGGAGTCAGCTCTCGCGTCAACGAGGGATTCTGCACCAGGTCCTGATTCCATTGTATACTCCATGCTGAAACATCTACCAAACAGCAATTGTTTATTCGAGGAGCGGTCTTTCCCCGATGCATGGTTAGAAGCAACTGTAATTCCTCTTTTAAAGCCAGGTAAAGACAAAACAAATCCCAGTAGTTACGGGCCTATATCTCTTACAAGCTTCTTGTGCAAACTACTGGAGAAGATGGTCAAACTTCCTTCTTGTCTGGTACTTAGAAACCAACAAACTTCTTAAAAACAAACAGTGGTTTCAGGCAAGGACAATCATCCGTTGACCAATTGGTTTTGTTAGAATTTGCTATTCATAGTGCCTTTCTCTCGTGTCAAACACTCATTGCTGTTTGGAGAAGAGGAATTTTAAATACGTTAAAATCATAGGATATACATGGAACATCCTAGCATTCATCTCAAATTTTCTGTCAAATAGGTCCTTCCGCATTCGTATTAGAGGCACTTATTCAAATAGTTACAAACAGGAGAATGGTGTTCCGCAGGGCAGCATGCTAAGCGTAACGCTGTTTGCCATTGCTATTAGTAGTATAACATCTAATATACGATCTCCAATACACTGTTCTCTCTTTATGGATGATTTCTATATGTATGTGCCTGCTACTAACATGGCAAATGCGGAAAAACTTTGGAGTTAGTTATACACAGGTTAGAGGAATGGTCAAGAACTACGGGCTTCAAGTTCCCTACTTCGAAGACCCAATGTTTAGCATTTAGGTATCATAGGCAACATCAGCAGTATATCCTTTATCTTGATGGAATTCACCTTTAAACCATGGATGGTGTTTGATTTTCAGGTCTTTTATTTGATAAAAGACTTTTATGGATTCCACATGTTCGCCATTTGAAGGTGAGATGCAGCAAGAAATTGGATATGTTAACCCTTAGCACTCGACTGTCGGGGGAGCCCCGCCAAGCTAATATTGCAGTTTACTCGTATGTTGGGGGTCACCCGACATGATTTTCACATGCCTATAACTCGTCTACGGCGAAGCCCACGACATTCAATATTTTAACGTTTGGTGCTACACTCTATTGACAATAATCTGAACGAAGTTGAAAATGTCTAGGAATATGTGAGTCATCACAAAATCTAGTTTGCCACTACGTTGTAAGCTGCAAGTAGGTTATAGTTTTGCAGGTTATTTGTTTAATCGTTGTTTGCAGTGGCTTCACGTGCAATTAGTGATTCTGAAATTCCTGGTCTTTGGCTTGATCCTGATTTATTAGAATGTAGTTCAGTTTCATAAACAAAATAATTAAACGAACAGGTATTTGTAAATATAACCAGTTTATGGGTGGTGTAGATTTAGCTGTTCAATATAATGAACCGTGCAGTTTTACGAGACGAACAAATAAATGGCGAAGGAAAATGTTTTTCTGGCTATTAGATGTAGCTGTAGTAAACAGTTTTATTATCTATAATAACAAAAAAAAGGAAATGAGAGAAAATCCTGTTAAACAAAAATAGTTTTGCCAAAACTTGGTGTGGGAATGCATTGGTGATATCAGGAATAACCCATATAGTAAGAGGGCCATCAACTACTGACAAAGAAGAAAGACTGAATGGGAAATTACATTCTTTTCCAATGATAAAAGTAGTTCTAAGGATTGTGTAGTTTGCAGTAACAGGAAGATAAAAGGTTATTATTAATTTTAGTTTATTTTTTTAATTAAATTTTTTCTTTTTATTGTTTATGTTTTTAGCGTTGATAACCAAAAAGGAGCTGGGAAATTTAATAAAATCTATAGTTTTGAAAATTACTCATACATTTTTATTATATATTATCTCTTGCTGTTATTATTATTTCTTTACTGGTGATTGTAACTTATTTGAAGACGACTTTATTCACCCCACAAAGGGGGTATCACCATTTATTAAATATTCTACATTACCATTTGTTACACATACTACAATACTAGTGAACAAAAGTATAGTCGTAAACATAGATGTAAGAAGTCCAAATGCTATGTATAGCACTTCCATGTGAGGTTCAAGAGTACTAGTGAAAGAATTAACAAACTTTCTAAAGTGAATTATATCAGTTTTCTATGTTGAACATGTAAAATATTATTAAGTAAGGATCAATAATAATAAAACTACAATAAGATCAAAGAAATAACTTTACGAACCGCTTGTACAAACCAAACATTTATTACGATGAGAATAAAGTTATACACTATCATGACTTTCTTTAATTCCATTGGTTCTCTGTTTTCCATCATCTTAGGTCCTAAGTACTTCACAAAGACATTGTAGACAACAATTATGGCAAGCATGGGAACAGGTGAACTCATCAAAGGCCAATCATTTACTCTAGGATCTGTAAAATAAAAATACAGTAAACTACCGATTATCCATGGAATAGGGTAGCCCGGCAACGCCGGATAACCGAGTTCCCCGGATAATCCGACAAAGAATATGCAAAACGATTAATAATCTATTATTATACCATAAGTTACACAAATAATGACCCCGGTTAATGCAATTTACAAATAATCTTAAGAGGACAAAATAAATACAGAAAATAGTTTAAAATGCCGATGAATTTGATGGATTATAACATGTACAGCTATTTACAATACGTACATAAGTATATGTCAAAAGTATGTATGTACATATATAATTTCCTTTACACATAATACTTTCACTTTTTAACAAAAAAATCTGTTTTTTTGTTAGCATTGATTTAGCTTTAATGTGCAATCTAAGTTTCTTGAGAACCATTTTGTCGCACAGTGAAGAGTCGTCTTGCTCCTCTACGTACTGAATAAGGCAATCGACGGACGTCAACGCAGTGTCATGGCTGATCTTAGCCTCCTCATCTTCTATATCGCCATCTTCACTCTCTTCCAAAACCTTGCCTATCAGATAAATAAATGATTTTACACAGATATATGAACATTTATAAATCACAAATTGAAAAAAATAAGTATGAATGAAGACTTACCTAATGCCGAATCGATGATTTGATCATCAGTGAAATGTTCAAAACCGGGTTCATTTGCGTCACAGTTTATCCATTCAATGATGTTTTCTTCATCTACACTTTCGCTTCCAGGAACAGAGTTCGCTAAATTAGCCAATTCATCTACCTTAGCAGTTTCTTCAACCACAGCAGCTTCTTGCAAAGCATCAATCACACTTGGTAAAATTTTCCTCCTAGACTTTGCCAGTGTGGATTGTTTAACTCCCTCCCAAGCGGTGTTTACATCATAAATGCTGTTGAGAATTGTGTACGTCTTCCAAAAGCTCTGAAGGTCACTCCCCTCTTCAATCCTTCTCATGCAGTAAATTGGTCCTATACTTTTTCTTCATGGCAGCAATTATGCTCTGGTCCATCGGCTGGATAAGAGATGTGACATCGAGAAGTAAGAACCTGACAAAAAAATTATAATCTTTTGAATTTAAAACATTTGTCCCTGGGTGTGACGGGGCGTTGTCTAAAAGTAATAGAGCTTTCAGTGGTAAGTTCTGTGACCAGAGATGCTCTTTAACTTGCAGAATGAATTTCTTTTCAAACCACTCAATAAATATTTGTTGGTCCATCCAAGCCTTTTTATGGTTGAAGTAGTCCACCGGGAGGTTTTTGCTCGCGTTTCTTTAAAAGATCTGGGTTTTTTTTACTTCCCGATTACGAGTTTTAATTTATGTGTTCCAGTAGCGTTGCTACACGGCATTATTGTAATCATCTCTTTACTGGACTTATGGCCTGGAGCTTGCCTTTCATTTTGAAATGCTAGTGTTCGTGTCGGCAAACATTTCCAAAAAAGGTCCAACTCGTCTGCATGATAAACGTGTTCAAGTGAAATCTCTTCTTGTTGGAGAAACTGTAAAAATTCATTTTTAAATTCGTCAGCTGCCTGTTCGTCGCCACTTAATTTTTCTCCGTGGAGTCCAATTTCTCGTATACCATGGTGCTGCTTAAACCTCATCAGCCATCCTGACAATGCATCAAACTTGCCCTCTAAGCCAAGCATCTCATAAAATTGTTTGGATATTGCAGCAACAATTGGCCCTGAAATTGGGGTACCCTCACTTCTCACTTGGCTCACCCACGATACAAGTGCCGAATCAAGGTTGTTGTACGTGCTGGATTTCATTGTTTTTCTTTTCCTCAATGATGAAGAACTATGAGAGGCGACTGCAAACTCCATTAATTTACACTTCTGTTTCACAATATCACGAACAGTTTGTTGTCCTATTGCAAACTTCGAGCTTAAATATTCTACGGAGGTATCATTTTCTACTTCTTTCATCTACTTCTTTGTCGGGATGCTTCCCTTTCAATGTAAAAATTAGTACGTACATATTTACATATTTATTCCCTTCATCTTAACTTCTATTAAGCCTTATATGTATTTACGTCGTAATTCACCGTTTGGAAATTTAAACACATGGATTTGATTGGAATAAAAATTGGATATTTATAAAACAATGGCAGTCCCCGGATAATCCGCAAACTGGTTAAACCTCCCACGGATAATCGAGAGTTTACTGTATGTTGAAACTATGAAGATATCAAGAAGGACACATTAATCATAAATTATTACACTTTTGGTATTAACTTGGCAAAAAACCACTACTTACTGATATTTTTCAGCAGACGTGTTTCGCACTAGCTCTGCACATTATTTATGCTGTGAGTCACGGACAAGACTGTTGCTCAGGTGTGTTGTATTGGTGTGAGTCTGTGGTGTATTGGTGTTCTGTGGTGTGTTATTGTTCATAGAGTGATTGCTAATTATATGTTCAAATATAGTATTTGATTGTGAGTGAGTTTTATCGTTTAGAATGTGTTGTGGATAGTATTTAAAGTGTTTGTATACTTCGTAGTTTTCTGTTGTGTATTACGAGATATACAAACTCATTAAGTTTGTTGCTTTTTCATGTAATGTAGGTTTTTTAGATTGGTGTCTATGTTAGTGTGTGCATGTAATGTGTTTTGCATATGTATGGCGAAATTTGATTTAGGTTTTTTGTTTTTTTAAAGTCTTTTATGAGTTTGTTGTATATTGTGATAAATGTTCTCCCTGTTTATCCTATGAAAAGGTAAGGCAGTTGTTGCATGTAATCTTGTATACTCCTGCTCTGTTGTGTTTTTTTTATGTGTTTTTGATCTGTGTAGGTGTTTTTTAATTGTGTTGGAAGTTTTAAAAGCTACTTTGTCTTTAATTTTGCGGAATAAGGAAGCTATTTTTTGTAATGTGTTGTGTTATGTAAGTGTTATGTATTATTGTGTTATTGCTTTTTGTTGTGTTATGTATCTGTTGTTTTTTGCGCATATGTTGTTTATCAAGGTATGTTTTTATCCGTTTTATAGGCTATGTGTTTTATTGTGTTTAGTTCGTTTCTTTTGTCTTTATTGTTCATGGGTATGTTGATTAGAAAAACCTCAAGATGTACAACACAAAAACTCCATAAATTGTTCTCTGTATATTTTTGTCAATGGCTACTGACAAAATTTTATTGTTATGCATAATACTTTAATAATAAAATAAAATACTCTTGAATTTTGTAGTCCATTACGTTCGCAGAAACTTAATTAACCACTTTTGCCTTAGTTTTGACCACCTGAACTTTGATTTATTTTGTAAATTATTTAGACACTGATGAAGATCGCCACGGAGCGATCGAAAACGTTCTGTCTCAGTAAGTTTTTACAAATTTACAAAATAAGTTAAGGTTTGAATAGTCAAAACTAATGTAAAAGTGATTAATAAAAATAAAATCATCACTGAACTTGTAAAGATTAACAACTTAATTAATTATTTTGCTAAGCTCAAAAACTATGATTTATGTGCATATTCGTTCTCAGATATTATAGAACCATAACCAAAGTTATTTGTTGGTGTAACTCTAAAATAATCTATTGGTTTTTGTCAAAAAAATAACAGATTGCTATAGTGTTCAGCATTATCAATTTTCTTTCTATCATAAACTGGAAAATGAGAAGAAAAATGAAGCAAGTTATGCAAAGGAAAGCTTATGAAAAATTACAGAATTGTTGAACCAAACTTAAATATTGTAAAAAATCTTTTCTCGGTAAATCATTTGTTAACTGTTTGTAACTTTTTTTGCACAACCCAAAGTGGATCAAATTTTAAATTCAGACATCTCTAAAATAATGTAATACCCAGGCACCAAAAATGAACAATAACCATATAGCAGTTTTTGAAAGCTTAAAAAGATTTAAAAAATATAAATAACTACATAGGACAGTACTGGGAACCTAAATAAAAATCTGTGAAGCCCTTTACTTTAAATTATTGTATTTGTCAATAAAATTGAAAAACTCTCGCTCTAGGGCTTCACTATTTAATTTTCCTCATACATACAAATACATGGATACTCATAAAATTTTTAAATAAAAACAAAACCAAAAATCATTATACTGTAATTTGACAAGTAAAACTTTTTCACTCTATATTTTTAACACAAAAATAATAAACTTCAACTTCAAAAATTATAAATGGTTATAAAATGTTTACTTATATTCTGTTGACGCAGCATATGCTGTCATTATATAATAAAAAAAAATTAAACATTGTTTATTTTTATTATGAATATTTAATATTCTTATAATGAAAGGTATATATTTTAAATCTTATTCTATGTACAAATATAGTTTCTGAATTTAAATTAACTTGAAATTATCCCCATGAATATTACACTTACCAGCTGCTTCCAGAGCTAAGTCATAAGCTGATTTCAATTCTTTTATAAAAGCTGCCATTTTTTCCTGAAATAAACAAATTAATTATTATATAATGAAATATTTTCCTTAAACAATTTAAAGATAACAACTATTGTGACTTTAGGAATCTAACTATTTAATATAAAGTAGAACCCTAGAGATTTCCCTGGCCTATTTTAATAATTAAAACTGAATCAGGTCAAAATCCTGCTTCAAGATTCCTAATGTCAAATGCCACTTGTGTAAAACTTAGAGCTTATTTCAAAGTATTAACATTTTCAAAATATCACTTGACGCCATTAAATAAACATCTAATCTTCTAGATTTAACAACTACTATTTGGATTGAAAATAAATTATGTAGTCTTCTTGTTAAGTTTTCTTTAATTTACATTATTATCTGCTGAATATTTGCCTTAGAAACACCAAACTTCAGTCATGTAAAACTTCATAAGTAATGTTTTAATATAAAGGGAACAGGATAGTGAGTGAAGACAGAAAGTCCCTCCACATCACTGTACATTTTATTTTCAAAATAAAGGCTGCAGTGATTGGTAATTGGTGTACAGATAGTTGAAAATCTACAACAAAAAATTATGAAAATCCTGCCTCATAGCTATGAAAGTCTAGCTATATTTCCCTCAAATTTCACAGAATTTATTGCATAAAATATTAGGAAAAATCCATATCGGTATAGGTTTTGTGCTGGATAGTTGATGTAAATCTTGACCGAAGACCACAAAAACTGTTTTATTTTTGACAAATAAATATATTACTAAAGACACTTGTAAATATGTTACAACTTGCCTATAGTAGCATTTGTTGAGGACGGCCGTTTCGGGAGGTGAGATCAATGGGACACATCTCCCGAAACGGCCATCCTCAACATATATAAATAAGTGCTACTATAGGCAAGATGTAACATATTTAAAAGTGTTTTTAGTGAAAATTAGTAGCTCAAGTGAAGTCGGAATCAACAAATATAAATATATTAATTAAAAATATACAGTATTTAATATTATAATTATATACCTATTGGTTTTTGAAATAACCAGTCCTTTTCATATTTTAGACTAACTTTATTAATCACTTTAACATTAGTTTATGACTATCTGAACTTTAAATTTTGTAAATTTGTGAAAACTTACTGAGACAGAACGCTTTCGATTGCAATGTGGCAATCTTCATCAGTGTCTCTGAGAGTCATTTAAACCGTCACCACTTGACCCGACGTCTCCAAACAGAAGACACTGATGAAGATCACCACATAGTGATAAAAAACATTGTGTCTCAGTAAGTTTTCACAAATTTACAAAATTTAAAGTTCGGATAATCATAAACTAATGTTAAAGTGATTAATTAAGATTCACCGAACGTAATGGACTACAAAATTCAAGAGACTTAACTTTATATATTAAATTAACTATAATTGGATTAGTTAAATTATGTCATCCTGTAGCAGAAAAATAACACCTTGTTAGAATTAATTCATCACCACTAACTTTATGAATGGCATCACCTTCATATTCATTTGAATCAATCCTACTAGGATGATCATTAGTATCTCAAACTGCATTGCCTTTCCAATGAACATAAATACCATCCATTTTTAAGTTCCTTTTAATGATTTTAGAAGTATTTTTTTCAATTAAAAACAATTCATTCATAGGTATTTTCAGTTGGTGGTTTTTATATTTTTTTATTTTGGTTTAGGTGTGGTTTCTACATGCCACCCAGTGTAACCTTTTCATGTTATCCTTAAATGGCTTATTTATGGAGACTTTAAGCAGTTGAAGAATAGATATTAGCCCTTCTGGAATAATAATAAGGTAAGTATTCATTTGTAATATTTTTTTCCCACAGCATTGACAAGATGTCCAGAAACAATCTAACATTTGTATTGCTTTTTTATACGCTAAAGCTAAATAATTGGTTCAAACTGAACCTAATATTAGATTCTTTAATTTTGTAGTCCATTACGTTCGGTGAATCTTATTAATCACTTAAACAGTTTATGACTATTTGAACTTTAAATTTAGTAAATTTGTTAAAACTTACTGGGACAGAACGTTTTTGATCTTGAACAGAACGATGTGCCGATCTTCATCAGTGTCTTCTGCTTGGAGATGTTGGGTCAAGCGGTGACGGTTTTAAAGGTAGGTTTTCGATAGTATCAAAGAGTATGAGTGATTTGTATCGTGTCTGTTTGTTTAATATGTTTGTACTTTGTGTTTTTGTGAGTCTGTAAATTTCATATTGTTCTAGTGTGTTGAGATGTGGTCCTTTTTTGTTGATCTGTAGGATTTCTAAATTATGATAAATGTCTGTGTATTTGTGCTCTGCTTCTTTTAAGTGATTGTAAAATGTTGAGTTGGTGTTCTGTTTGTGTTCTTCGACTCTTTGTTTAAAGCTGCGACCTGTTTGTCCAATGTAGAATTTGTTACATTTGTCGCAGTTCAGTTTGTATACACCTGGTGCTTGTAGTTTATCTTTGTTGTTGGTGTTGCGTTGTATTTTGTATTGTAACTTGTTATTGGTTTTGTATGCTATTTTGTAACCTATTTTTTGAAATTTGCGGGCTATTTTGTTTGTTGTTTTGTTTATGAATGGTAATGTAATGTATTTGTTTTCCCTGTCTGTAGTATTAATTTTAGAGTTTTTTTGTATTTTGTACCATAGTTTGTCTATTATTGTGGTGTTGTATCCACTAGTGTATGCTAAATATTTAATTGTGTCTAGTTCTTTGTATATGTTTGAACTTTATGTTTTTGAACTAGACACAATTAAATATTTAGCATACACAAATGGATACAACGCCACAATAATAGACAAACTATGGTACAAAATACAAGAAAAACACTAAAATTAACACTACAGACACGGAAAACAGATACATCACATTACCATTCATAAACAAAATAGCCCGCAAATTTCAAAAAATAGGTTACAAAATAGCATACAAAACCAATAACAAGTTACAATACAAAATACAACTCAACACCAACAACAATGATAAACTACAAGCACCAGGTGTATACAAACTGAACTGTGACAAATGTAACAAATTCTACATTGGACAAACAGGTCTCAGCTTTAAACAAAGAGTCGAAGAACACAAACAGAATACCAACTCAACATTTTACAACGATACAGGACACAAATACACAGACATTTACCATAACCTAGAAATTCTACACAACAACAAAAAAGGACCACATCTCAACACGCTAGAACAATATGAAATTTACAGACATACATAAACACAAAGTACAAACATATTAAACGAACAAACACAATAAAAATTACACATACTCTTTGATACTATCGAAAACCTACCTTTAAAACCGTCACTGCTTGACCCAACGTGTCCAAGCAGAAGACTCTGATGAAGATCAGCACATAGCGATCGAAAATGTTCTGTCTCAGTAAGTTTTAACAAATTTACTAAATTCAAAGTTCGGATAGTCATAAACTATTGTTTAAGTGATTAATAAATATTTCTTATATTTTCTTTATTTTTAAAACATTTTGCAAAAAATTCAAAATATTTAATCTAAAATAATATTTAATTAATATTATATATTAATTTTGTTAAAGAACACATTTAATTAATATTATTTGTTTCCATCTTCAGCTAGCTTTTATCTTCTACTAGTTTACACATATACATTTTAACATATATTATTACTATAATTATATAATACGTAACTAAGTGAATCGCTTAGTTACTCATAGTTTAATCAGTTAATTCAAGATGATTACAACAAGCAACTTTATATATTATTATGGTAGTACTGTGTAATATTTTCCCCCCTGTATTGTAAAAAGTCTGCTGCAAGAACAGCATCTCTTTCAAAACACTATACACATGGCTCTGAGATTTTTCTTACCTTTTCCTGGTGAGAATGTGTGACTCTTTTTGATAATGTTGTTTTGTCAGGGGTGTTATACACTACCCAAGTCTTATCCCC
Organism: Prosapia bicincta; assembly: GCA_036971475.1. Classification (NCBI taxonomy): domain Eukaryota; kingdom Metazoa; phylum Arthropoda; class Insecta; order Hemiptera; family Cercopidae; genus Prosapia; species Prosapia bicincta. The sequence goes on from JBAIZL010000006.1 coordinate 116,968,308, forward strand.
AGTCTATAATGCTAATGGCGTTGTCATAGTCATCATAATAATATGTCAAAATCCCAAGTGCTCTATCCATGCATTTTTTGGTTCTTCAGTAAAAATGTTTGATACCAAATGGGCATAATTTTACAAAATATTTTTTTTGATAAACAATTTTTTGAAGAAGTCATTAAAATTGTTGTAGTTCCTTAGAAAGGACAGAAATTGTAAACCTGTGGTTTTTGTAATTTGTTCACCCAATGCAAGAACAAGTTCCTTAATAATCAAAGATGGACACTCACATCCATGCACATTTTCACGTTCATAAGCCTTCCCAATCTTATTGCCATTGATTCACGCATCACTTTTTGTACACATAACTCACATATCTGTTGATGAAATTGAACTGGTTCAACATTTGTTACATTAAGAAGGCTAATTACATAAATGATTTTGTACTTTGAGCGATTTTCAATAAACATAGCTAGTACATACACTATGAAGTGTAAACAAATATCACAATAAAAATATGTTTACTCCTTCGGAATAAGTCAACATTAATACCGTGCATGTGCACAACACCACTATAATTCCAACACTGGGCAAGAACACAAACACAACTTACTTCATCGAAATACTTTATACTTTCCTTTATTAGCATTGGTTTACAACATTTTTCCATAATGAACAAATATAAATCTTTTTATTAAATGTAAAATAACTCAAAATAATCAAACAATGAAATGTAGGTTGATTTTAGTGTGTTTCCAATAAAACTAATATACTGAGGCAGTACAGAAACAATATGTGAGCTTAAGAACTATTTTTCATTGTGCCAAAAACTTTATGAAGAAATTGCAGATAAAGTAATCAAATTTCATTGCCATATCATACAACAAAGGCAAGACTATAATTTTCTTGCAAAACTAAACAGCAAAGGAGCAGTTAGTGTACTTTTAACAATAGGGGCTGAACAAGAGTGTACTGAAATGTTGGAAATTACTGAAAATTGTAGCAAATTTCCTCCCTACCTTATCTTCAAAATAAAATCTTTACACAAATATAATTAACTCCAATCAGGAAAAGAGTGTGTTATTTTCAATCTAATATTAGGTTTTTTATTTATCACTTAAACAATAGTTTATGACTATCCGTACTTTGAATTTAGTAAATTTGTTAAAACTTACTGAGACAGAACGTTTTCGATCACTATGTGCTGATCTTCATCAGAGTCTTCTGCTTGGACATGTTGGGTCAAGCAGTGACGGTTTTAAAGGTAGGTTTTCGATAGTATCAAAGAGTATGTGTAATTTTTATTGTGTTTGTTCGTTTAATATGTTTGCACTTTGTGTTTATGTATGTCTGTAAATTTCATATTGTTCTAGTGTGTTGAGATGTGGTCCTTTTTTGTTGTTGTGTAGAATTTCTAGGTTATGGTAAATGTCTGTGTATTTGTGTCCTGTATCGTTGTAAAATGTTGAGTTGGTATTCTGTTTGTGTTCTTCGACTCTTTGTTTAAAGCTGCGACCTGTTTGTCCAATGTAGAATTTGTTACATTTGTCGCAGTTCAGTTTGTATAAGCCTGATGCTTGTAGTTTATCCTTGTTGTTGGTGTTGAGTTGTATTTTGTATTGTAACTTGTTATTGGTTTTGTATGCTATTTAGTAACCTACTTTTTTAAAAATTTGCGTGCTATGTTGTTTGTTGTTTTGTTTATGAATGTTAATGTGATGTATTTGTTTTCCCTGTCTGTAGTGTTAATTTTAGTGATTTTTGTATTTTGTACCATAGTTTTCAAATATTTTTTGGTTGGCTTTCATGTATACGCTGAAATTATTAATAAATTATGTTACTTAAATTAAATGTTTGTTAGACATATGTTGAAATATTTAGTTTAGAAAACTGGCATTTTTCTTTATACTAATTTTATTATTATTTTGCCTAATTAATACTTTTAATGTCTTCTGTCATTTTTAAAATTAATAAAATTACTTCTTTTGTTTATATTTCCTAATTTAATTACTGACCTGTGTTTGAATAACAATTTATTTTTCACCTCTAAGAAGCACTACACTAAAATACAAGTCATGATATTAATATTCTGTTTTGATATTTCCCCGTTGACCTAATCACCATTACTGATGAAAGTTTATTTGGATTACATTTAGTTCTATTCAAAGTAATGAATATTCATTTCAACAGTAGTTTCAGTGGATGTAACAGGTCTCTTTAGAAAATAATTGATGTTTGTCAAGTTCAGGAATGCAAACTATGTAAATTAATTTCAAACAAATCATTTTGCTCTTACAAAATTTGTATTAGTTTAAATTGGCATGATTAAAAACAGTTTAAGTCAAATAGTTTTTTAATATTCTATATAAAATGTAATACGGTTTCAAAGAAAGACTAAGATGGTTTCTCATTTTATTGAATGACATATCGGTAATATGCAAGAAAATGATATATTTTCATTTAAATTGATATAAATAATATTAAATATTCATCCAGTACATTGTAATACATTTAAAACTAGCTTTATACATTACAAAATTTTGTAATAAAAAATTGTCATAATTTATAAGTACATCAACAATTTTATTACAATTACTCTACTAAGGGAAATAGATTTTTTTAACTAATCTAATATGTAACTAACTAGAAACTCTACCTATATTTCTTTCCTTGATATAATAACCCATAAAAAATTAAATGTATATGTTTGAAATTTATTTCAAGATGCCAATAAATCTGTTACTAAATAATATTTAAAAAACATTTTAAAATTCAATTTCTACTTAAGTCATCAAAGAAAGATTTTACTTAAGTTACATTATTTTTAATTAAGTATTTTTAATTTTTAAAAGTTTATGTCTTTATGTAGAGTGCTAAATTTCAAACCAGTAGTCAATCAGTTTGAATCTAACTTAGACGTGATTTAAAAAAAATAATTTATGAATTAATATATGAAGAAAACTATATTAACTTCAAGCGTCAACCACTACAACTTTAAAAAAATGTTTTGAACTTGAGTGGATGAATAAAAAAGTATTCTATTAACAATTTTAAACAATATTAACGAACATGTAGACAAGGTATATAAAAGATTGTGACAATGGAAGATTGTGAAATAATAGTAGGAATTGAAAAATGTAAAATATTTAATCAATACTATGAACTTTGAAGTACTTTTTTCTTAGAAGTTATAAGGGAGTATCTTTAATAAATTTCTTGTTGTATATTTTATTTATTTTGTACGTTTTCAAAAACAAGTATAATAGGAAAAAACAAATGTTATCAAACATTTTTGCCAGCAAAATGTCATCTGTTATTTGTAACCTAAATAAGTTTATAATAACTTATTTTTAAGTATATCCAACTTCTACCTTACTTGTAAGTATTAAATTATTATTAATGAAAAGATTATATTTTTACAAAATTATTACAATAAAACCCTTTTATCTACGTAAGTTGATTCTTCTTTAGTCATAAGATGGAAACTATCCTTTATGTAGATCCTATAATAAGTAAAATCCCATAAAATGGGGTTCACATGATTAACTTGAAATCAAATTCGTAAACTTAGTTTGTTATAAGCAGAGATGAAAGAAAGCAGATTAATTCATTTTTAATAAAATATTGTTACTATTTGATTCTACTTTCGCTTGAGTTACTAGTTTACACTGAAACTCAGTAATTGAGTTATGACAATAGGGTACTTCTCCTGAAACGGTGGCAATCAATAATAAAAAGTAAATGCTACTATAGGCAAGTCTAATTTATAAATACTTGTTCAAGTGTTTTATTGTAAAATATTTCAGTTCTGGTGGTTCTGAAGCCCTAAAACACTACAGAAATGCATGAATGAGGAAGTGAGAAAATAATAATATTAAGTGCATAAAATTAATTTGTTCCTGAAATTATTAGGGGAATTAATTAACAATTCATAAGCAAATTGCAGGCATACATTTATTACAAAAAAAATACAGTGAAAGTTAACAGAAAACTGACTATAATCATAGTGACATCTATGCAATTACATTTTTAATATTAAAAATAAATTTATGTCTTTATAGTTGTCTATATATAAGTCTTTGAAACTTCCTTAAGTCTACGTAGCATGGATGACCACAGAAAACATAAACAAAGAACTAGACACAATTAAATATTTAGCATACACTAATGGATACAACACCACAATAATAGACAAACTATGGTACAAAATACAAAAAAAAAACACTAAAATTAACACTACAGACAGGGAAAACAAATACATCACATTACCATACATAAGCAAAACAACAAATAAAATAGCCCGCAAATTTCAAAAAACAGGATTAAATTGCATACAAAACTAATAACAAGTTACAATACAAAATACAACACAACACCAACAACAAAGGTAAACTACAAGCACCAGGCGTATACAAATTAAACTGCGACAAATGTAACAAACTCTACATTGGACAAACAGGTTGCAGCTTTAAACAAAGAGTTGAGGAACACAAGCAGAATACCAACTCAGCAATTTACAATCACATAAAAGAAACAGGACACAAATACACAGACATTTACCATAACCTAGAAATCCTACACATCAACAAAAAAGAACCACATCTCAACACACTAAAACAATATGAAATTTACAGATACACAAAGCATAAACATATTAAACGATCAAACACAATACAAATCACACATATTCTTTGATACTATAGAAAACCTGCCTTTAAAACCGTCACCGCTTGACCCGATGAAGACACTGATGAAGATTGCCACATAGCAACCTTCTGTCTCAGTGAGTTTTAATAAATTTCCAAAATTTAAATTTCGGATAGTCATAAACTATTGTTAAAGTGATTAATTAAGATTCATCGAACGTAATGGACTTCAAAATTCAAGAATTTAATTTGTTTATATAACATCTAAGTTTTTTTTTTAAAGTGAATTCTTTTAACAACAATATTAGGTACATGCTATATTAAGGGGACACTAGGAAGTATTTGTATCACTTTGATAATGATCTATTTCAAATCAAAATTCATCATTTACATTTTAGTTTTTTGGTAAAGTGGTGATATTACAGATCCTAAAATTAATCTTTCTGTTATTGTTACTAAACAGTTTATAGTGTAGAAAATTAATTTAATGTTGGTTTTTTTTATGATCTCTGGCTTGTAGGTAGCATAATATTTAGCATATTGGTGTTAAGGAAACAAACACCATCAATAAATTTAAAATTCCCTAGTCTGTTGAAAATATCTACCTCTTTTAACAAAAATTTGGCCACACTTTTAAGCTCCACGTTTTCCCTTCTTTAACAGGCATTAAATCTATTGAGGTTTGGTTTATATTCCTCTTCAGAATATATATTTAGTATAGAATATAATAGTGATTTCATTTGGGGATACTATTTTTCTAGTAATTTTTAAGACATATCATTACTTTCTAAATATGTTTATATCATAAATATTCTAATATCCACTAGAATCCTAATGATTTGAATTTAAAAAAGTTGTACAAAATAAAAATAAATACATTTTATACCACATACTGATATTTTTCAGCAGACACGTTTTATTATTCATGCTGTGAGTCACGGACAAGACTGTTTCTCAGGTGTGTTGTTTTGATGTGAGTCTTTGGCGTATTGGTGTTCTGTCATGTGTTATTACTCATAGAGTAGTTGTTAATTATGTGTTCAAATATAGTATTTGATTGGGAGTGTGTTTTGTCATTTAGAATGTGTTGTGGATTGTATTTGTGGTGTTTGTATATCTCTTAGTTTTCTGTTATGTATTACGAGATATACAAACACCACAAATACAATCCACAACACATTCTAAATGACAAAACGCGCTCGCAATCAAATACTGTATTTTAACACATAATTAACAACTACTCTATGAACAATAACACACCACCGAACACCAATACACTATAGACTCACACCAACGCAACACACCTGAGCAAAAATCTTGCCCGTTACTGACAGCATTGAATAATGTACTTACCTAGTGTGAAATGTGTCATATGAAAAATATCAGTAAGTAGTGGTTTTTTTTGCCAAGTTAATACGAAAAGTGTAATTGTAGAATAACCTCAATATGTACAGCGCTAAAAACTGCAAGTATTAAATAAATATATTGATAAATTATATATGAACTTCTTTGAGTTTCAAATAAGGATTGGATAGCCAATTAATTATTTATTTCTTCATGTGTGAACACTAGATGTTTTCTACAATATGTTTAAGCATGTACATACAAATTAGGAATTTTAACCATAAAAATGAATTTGTTTGCACATATGATAATGGCATAAACAGCTGTGTGTTCTTACCAGTGAAGAATGAAATTTAGATTATTCAACTGTATTACTTGTTTTCAATTCTTATAACTTTGTGCGTATTTTAAGGATAAACATTTGTACGAATTTAAATTACTCTGTATTAAAAAAAAATTATGAATTAGCTAGGTATAAAAAACATCAAATTTGTATCCAGTTTAAAACAGGCTTAGTTCTTATGTTTTATTGATCACTTTTTGTTTGAAAGGTCATTGTCATAATATGATAATTACAAACATTAATTACAGAACAATAGTATTCTTTCTTTCTCATATGTAAAAATTTACATAGATTATTTATATCAGTTGTCATATGGCAACTGATTTTATCATGAGTTTAAAGCTTTGAATTCATTATTTACAGTGGAATTGGCATAGATACTGTTTATTCTTTGACATTGAATATGTTCAACAGAGTGATTTGAAATTATTGTGAACTTTGTATATGTTACTTGTTTCAAACTTGCAGTGTTACTAGTGTATATGTGGTAATGCTGATGCCCAAATATTAGGAATAAACTGCTGCTACCAGTATCCAGTATTTAATTTTGTGGTATATGTTATACTATATTTTAAAAAAAAATACAACTGATATTTAAAGACTAAACATATGTAAACCTGATTTATACAATCTAAATTTTTATTGGTTTTTTTAAAACATTTTTGCTGTAAGGGTTTTGGTAGTTGTGATTTTTTTGTTTTATGGAGATCTGTCTATTTATTCTTGATAATGAAACGATTTTGATTAATAGAAGGATTAATGTAATGAAGTAAAACTCCTTAGTGTGGATGGCAAGGAATGGTTTAGATGCATGTAATCTAATTTTTCCGTAAGGTGTTTACATATGGGTGTCTACACCCTACGAGACATGGGTTTTATCTAGCTCAAAGAATAATTAAATTAATGAATTTTACTGCCCTTGATGATGACAGAAAGACCTAAATTTGAACTTAACATCTTACTGAACTTATAATGAGTGAATTTATATGAGTGATCTTATTTCATGTTGTGTTTATGTATGTGAGTGTGATAAATTTCCTATTTCTCATCTATTGTGTTGTTTTTGTTCGATTTTTATAATTTGAGTCATAGTCTATCAATTGTTTATGTTACGGTATTCATTTGTGTATGCTTAAATTGTGTTGTATGAATTTTTATTGTGTTGATTTTTTCTTGGTATTTTTAATATATAGTAATTCCGTACTTACGCTATAGGTGGGACCGAGCAATAACCGTGTAAGTCGAATTCGCTAAGTCGGGAGGTATAGTTTTACATACAGTCACATAGGAATCATGTTTATTAATTGGGACCAAAGACTAAATAAACTAATAATTTAGAAAATAAGTATCTATGTATTAAAATTTTAAATACCTAATATAACAAAAAATTATATTATATACATACATATTACAAATAAGTAAGTAAAAAGATATTATTTTGACATGAAGGCTACATAAAATCTAATAAATTCTATTGCAGAATGAAAATTTTATTCTCACTCAGAATTTCCTCGTAACTCGCTAATTTTTTTATGAGGTGGCAGAAATTTGCTCATCGTTGGAGTTTATAATTTCCAAAATTTGTGAGCCTTGATCAATTAAATTAAGGTTTTTTTGTCAAGTTTTTAACTGTCATTTCATCTTCTACGTCTACAACTGGGTCTAAACAATCTGCGTTTTTAAGGTCTTGCTCACGCATTTCTATGAGCTCATTAATTAATTGTCAGCTCCTAGTTGTGTAAATCCAGCAGTTCTTGAACGTCATCATTATCAACTTCTAAATTTAGTTGTCTGGCAAAATCGACTTTTTCAATCACATCAGCAATTTCATCAGATTCTACAACTGATTCCGCTTGAGTTTCAGTGACAAAAAAAGATAGACACACCTTTAACCAAATAACATTCAAAATTTTTTGTGAAATTTTATTCCAAAATTGTCCAATGATTCTCAAAGCATCTAAAACATTGAATTGTTTCCAAAAATCTTCAACAGAGAGCTCGTTGTTCTGTCTCATAGCTCCATGCAGATGCACAAATGATCTTCTTGTGTGGTAAGCTTTAAATGTTTTGATGACTCTCTGATCCATCGGTTGAAGTAAATTATTTGTGTTTAGTGGCAAAAATATCAGTTTCACGCTTGTGTCGAAATTAGTTAAAGTAGTAGGAAGATAGCCAGGTGTATTGTCAGTTAACAAGAATTTCTTTAAAAGGAATTTGTTTAGACCGACTTTAACATTCGACTTGAGGCAAGAAAGCTGTCACCCAAGCCTTCCGTTTTGACCTCCAAATCACAGGCAAGCTAGCTTTAATATTTTTTAATGCTTTGGATTTTCTGAGCGATAAAATATGAGGTGGCAACTTACAGTCACCACCTGTATTTGCGCCAACCATCACTGTCAGTCTGTCTTTGGCAACCTTAAAATATTTTCTGTTCATGAGCTATAAAGGTTCTCTTAAGCATTTTCTTCCAGAACAGACCAGTTTCTGTGCAACTCGGACAGCATGATTTAAAATCGCGTATTTTGGGAATCGCATAAGACGAGGTAGCGTAGGTCGAGGTATTACTGTACTTCTTTTGAAATAATTAAAGTTGGGAGGAATAGAAATGTAAACCATTGAAATTTTAAATTTAGATGCTTGTTTGCTTGTTACTATTTGGAGCTTTGATCACAAAACTATTTCATCCTCTGTAACCCATAGTGTAGTGCATATGCTATAATGATAATATTGTCGTTAGAGTTGGAAAGATGACTGTATAAAGTTGAGTTACTATTTTTCATCTTTTCTATTATTAAAAGGTTTATAAATTTGTTGAGCACTGTTGACTAATTTCTTAACTAAATAAATAAAACCCACTAACCACGATACAAAAATCTTTATTATACTTTATGTACATTTTGATTACATGGTTATCAAGTACTTCTGAAGATGATTACCATATAATCAAAACGTACATAAAGTAATTGTAATAAAGATTTAATTGTTAGTGGGTTATATTTGTCTTAAAAGGTTGTTAAATATTGCAAAATTATCATTTTTGTATTACAAGATTTGTTGGAAAGTATCTCGACATTTTTTAAAAGGTGAAATTGCTTAGTGTAATAAGGCATATTGGTGAATGAGATGATTTTTTGCCCATAGAGTATCCAAGTTTGTTAGTGTGTTAGCAAATTAAATGCACTTGTCTTTACAGTTCCCTATGCAACGTTCCCTATGTTCGGCCATGTTAACTTAGGTACATTGATCTCATGAACCACTAAAGATACAATTATCAAATGTTGCACAGTTCTTATATGGTTCTTTTTACATGTCTTTACCAGAGGATATTTTAAAATAATGTTTTGGTCATGAGATATGATTTTTTTTCTAAACCCTTTTAAAATTGTAATGTTTTTATGTATACAAATATTTATAACCAAAAAAATATTAAGATTTTAGGAAAACCCTCTGGTCTGTTTGTTTACAATAGATATTAAAATATGTTTGCCAGATTGTAGCTTGAATGGTTCCTGAGAAAAGTGTACCTAAAGTTTAAAAAACAGGGATTTCGGGAATCACGGAAATAAAGTTAGACATGCACTGAACAGGTAAGTTACATACTTTTAATAATGTCCTGCTGCATATGAGGGGTTGTCTAGTCCTTCCTTCTCTTCGAATTCATCTTCCAATTGTCTGCTTTTCAAACTTCTCTCTTGTCTGCACTTCTTTTTCAATTCGTCAATTGCTTAATCTGCTTTCTGATTTGAAATATTCCCCTTGTTGTAATAAGCAATTGCATCATATACACCAAGTTTTAGTGTGTTGATCCTCACAAAAACTCTTTTTGGTATGCGGCTCCAAATTACGTTATTGAAGGACTCACTTATGTTCTGAGTTCCACCATGCACGCACTTACTCAACAGAATGGGGTTTGACAGATCTTTGAATACCTTTTTGATTTCAAACAAAACAGCTTTTGGTAGGTGAGTGTGTTCTGCATGTTTATATGGAACACCATCTCTTACTGATTGTTGGTATTTACACCAGGAATTCTCATCTTTTGGACATAAGCAATGTTGCGGTTCTGAATCAGTTGAGAGTAAATGGAAGTATTCTGCCCATATGGCTTGCCTCATTGCTTCCACACCTATTTTACAATTTCTTCTTATAGCAAGGCCATAGTACAGTTGTATGGTGTTTATAGCTGCCTCTTTAAGCCTTCCCCGGCCACCAATAGTTTTACTGTCAGATAATTTTTTTTAGAATTTTTCAATTTGTATGCTCTAAGACGAGTCCCCATCCGTTTTTGAACGTGATCCACGCTTTCCATTTTTTTAACTACAAAGTTTGTGCCATATGGTTTTGATTCAGAAACTGTTTCAAATCCTTTGCAGTCTCCATCTCCTAAATAATAAATTAATATATATTGTGATGTACATGCTTTTACACTGAGTGTAGCAGGAGCTCAAATTTTGTCGTGCAAAACTTTCATGAACGCCCGAATATATATTTTTATTACATAACGAAGGAACAATGCAAATGATGCATGTTGTATTTCATTTTAAAGAGTAAATTCTAAACTATGTTTTAATGCAAAAACCCAAAAATTGTTTTTTTTCACCACGTTACTCCCCATCACGCTACTCATAAAAAATGTGATGCTTTACAATACTGCATCAAGTGTTCCCTGGAAAACACTTTGTAATACAAAAACAAAAATTATTCATAAGGCTCAGAAAGCTTTTAGAAATTACAAAAGTTAAAATGTGATATAACAGTTTGATTGTGGCTTGTGTACTGATAGGTTTTTGACATGTTAATATCAACATTTTATAAACAGTCTGTAGTTTAAAGACAAAGTTGTTACCTAATCTTCTATAAAATTAAGATTAGTGATGAGGTTCTGTAACATTTAAATATTTTAAAACCTAATAAAAACAGAAAGATAAACTTTGTAAATCAATATATATAAATGAGCCTAAACTATAAATTTGTAATAAATATTCTTTGTCATTATTTTTAAATATATTATAACAGATTCTTAAAACACGGATTGAATTTTTATATCAAAGTTTTTAAAATTCATAATTAAAGTGAACAACTTTAGGAAAAATTTGTTCAAACGAATAAAACCTAAATTAAAGAATACAAAAGATCGAAATCTTGTTGCTGTTCATGACGAGCTGGTTGTTAATAACTTATTACACTTTTGATATTACTTGCGACTAGCCTATTTGTTAACTAAAGGTTGTTACATTTCAACTTACACTTGGAGAAAACATTTTCGTCGTACTACTTCTTCAGTCTCGTATTTTTGCCGCCAGGATTGCTGCAGTTGTGCTTCTTTGGTACCAATTTTTGAAAATTAGAAGTGATGTGATCGAAGAGTATGTGTGATCTGTGTCGTGTTTGTTCATTTAGGATGTCATTTTTATGTGTGTTGCTATGTCTGTATATTTCATATTGTTCTAGTGTGTTTAATTTATGGCCTTTGTTGCATGTGTGGAGGATGCTAATTTTATTTTCTATACTATTGCATGAGTGTTTAGTGTCCATGAGGTGATTTGCGAAGGTGGATTCAATAGTAGTGTGCGTTGCGCTTTTGTGTTCTTTATATCTTGCGGCATAAGATCTGCCTGTTTGCCCAATATAGAACTTATTGCAGTTGTTGCATTGTAGTTTGTATATCTGGGTTATTGTATGTGTTGGTATTGTTATTAATGCTGTGTCTGATAGCCTTTTGGCTTTTATTTATTGTTCTGTAAGCTACATTGTATCCTGCTTTTTTTAATTGGTGTGCTATTATATTTGTGAGTTTGTTTATGTATGTGAGGGTGATGAATTTGTTTGTGTTCGTGTTTTTGTTGTTTGTGTTGTTGTTACTGTTCTTATTGAGTATTCTCTGTGTAGTTTGTCTATTAAATAATTGACATATCCATTTTTGTGAGCTAAATATTTTATTGTGTTTAGTTCCTCTGTGTAGTTAGTTGTGGACATAGGTATTTTATTTAGTCTGTGTAGTAAATGTTTGAATGCTGCGTGTTTATGTTGTATTGGGTGGTTCGAAGTGTTGTGTATCAGTGTGTCTGTCGTGGTTGGCTTGCAGTATATGTTGAATTCATGTATGTTTTGATTTTCTGTTATGGTGATATCTAATAAACTCAGTGTTTTGTTGTTTTCAAATTCTGCAATGAACTGGATATTTTTGTGTATTTTGTTTACATGTGTTTGGAGTTGTTAGCATTGTCTTATTTTTCCTCGGTATAGTATTATAACGTCATATACATATCTGTGCCAATATATTATCTTATCTGCGTGTTTGTTGTTATTTATGATTTTATTCTGTTCTATGTGTTGTAGGAATATTTCTGCGAGAATGCTTGAAATCGGTGAACCCATTGGTAAGCCTTGTTTCTGTGTGTGATATTTGTTGTTGTGCGTGAAGTAGTTCTGTTGTGTAATGTTGTTCTAAATGTGTATGATTTCTTTTGTGATTTTTTCTGGAGTGTTGTTAAGTCTTAGATTGTCTCGTAATATGTTTAGTGTTTCTGTGGTTGAGATATTGGTGTAAAACGATCCTAGGCTTGAGTTATGAGGGATTTCAATGTTCTTTATTTTGTTTACTAGATCTATTGTGTTTTTATATTTGTGTGTGGTCTAGTTTATGTATTTTCTAATAGTTCTATCCACATGGCGTGCTAGTTTGTGTGCGAGGGATTGTTAGCTGTTGATTGTTGGTCTTATTGGTGTTTCTTGTTATATGTAGTTTAGGAAATGCTTGTAGGGTAGGTGCAATAGGTCTTATTGCTTCAAGGTACTTTTTCCGTGTTTTAGATATTACGTGTTTAGTTGAATTAATTTTGTGTTTAACTGTGTTATGATATTTCTTTGTTGGGCCTTTATTTGTTTCTGGGATGTTGCTTGTCGAAATGAATTCATTAATTTTATTGTTTAAATCCTGCGTATGCATAATAACTGTAGTATTATCTTTATCTGCTTTTACGTATTTTAAATCGTATTCTCTGGCTTTTTGTTTTAGTGATTTGGCTGACTGTATTTCATTGGTGTATGTTATGCTCTTTTGGGTCTTGTGTGTTCTTTTTATGTTACTAATTAAATGTCTTAAATGTTCTTGATCTTGTATTTCTGGTTTTTGTGTATTGGTTTCTGTGTCAATTATATTTGCTGTTCTTATTTTATTGTTATCATTGTAGTGTATATTATGTTTTAGGCCTTTTTTTAGTAATTCTATTTCTTCAGTGGTAAATGTGATGTTAGTGTTGTTTATTGTTTTTTCAATAAAAGAGTGTTTTGGCTTTTTTATTGCTGGATTATTATTTTTCTCATTTAAAATTTTATTTATTTTTTTAATGTGTTTTATGTGGTGTTTATAGTGGCCCATTTGTGTGATTCTGTAATTAGTTCACATGTAAATTCATGTTCGTATGTATTAGAAATGTTTAAATGTAATTGTAACAATTTGAGGTTAAGTTTATCCTTCTTTACATAAAGTTCTTTTATTGATTGTTTGATGTATATTGTTTCTGCAAATTTAGTGGGCGACGTAATATCAAAGTGTATCAAGGGATACAAAAGAATGAAGGGAACTTAGAATTAACTAAGTTAAAGAATGAAAGCATCTCAAGGAAATCTAAACATGAAGGAAATATTTTCAAGAGTTTACTTTAAAACTGGTAAATCATGAACTTCATCCTCTTTCATCTATTCATTCAAGCCAACACTTACAACCAGTAATGTTTTGGAGAAGATCGATTATTTCTCCATTTGTTTCACTAACAAGTTCCCAATTGTAATTCATTTTTAATCCCCTAATTGTTTTATGATAATAGTTTTTGCCCGATTGCATTCCATACTGTAGCAGTCTATAAAGCGACATCTAGTAAGTCTGCGTTTCTTAGGTACTCGGAAATACTTCTTCCCACATCTAAACCCGCAATTATAACTGTTAGTAACTTACAGAAATAACGAAACCAGAGTTTTATATAGATTTTATATTGTAGATTATAATATTGTAGATTACAAGTTCTAGGTAAAATAAGTAGCTAAATTACCTAACTACACACAATCCTGTAGAATATATGTAAACTGAACGATATGGAGACTTGAACACAAGTGGATGAATCAGGTAAAAACAAAAAGCTGACTGTTAGCGGTAGAGAACTAGCGTGATGGGAAGGTGCTTCACAGAATATAGATGCTTACTTCATTTTCATATAAAGTTCAGATATCAGAGGTTCCGGCTGTGAGAGGCCCGGATATGAGAGGTTTTACTGTAGTTGGTTATCCATTTATCCAGAAAAGTTGTTCTTTGAACACTTTTCTTTTTTTACCTGTGAAATAAATAGGCTCAATTCCAATGAAGTAATATAGTATAAACAAAATTTTTTTAAAGTCAATTCCTACTTAGGTCAAGAAAGAAAAATTGTATAGGAACTTTTTATTAAATATTTACAATTAATATAAATAAAGTAACATAGGCTATGCATTATAACGGCAGGTCAGGCACATAACCTATAACATACAATCAGCTGTCTTATGGAATCATATGTTACCACATATAAGTCAAATAAGACTAAAAAACTATATTACATACCTTGCCCCTTTTGTGAAAAGTTTTTCTCCCATATAAACTAAAATTAATTAAATAAATTTAATTAATGAATTAATATTTGAAAAACTGTATTATCATTAGTTGTCATCCACTACAAGTTTTAAAAAATGTTTGAACTTGAGGGGATGAATAAAAAGTATTTGATTAGTGATTTAAAATTTGAACAATACACACACACACACAGATATACACAATATATATATATATATATATATATATATATATATATATATATATATATATATATATATATATATATATATATATATATATAATTAATAAATTAAAAATATTTCAAAAACAAGAATACTTTTAATTCATATATTATTCAAAGCTTTTCACCGATAAAACAGTACCAGCATCTTCAGGAAAATAATTATCTCCTGAAGATGCTGGTACTGTTTTATCGGCGAAAAGCTTTGAAAATATATGCATTAAAAGTATTCTTGTTTTTGAAATATTTTTAATTTATTAACTATATTACAAGAAAACATATCACCATATTTAATATATATATATTTATATATACAGTACAATATATATATATATATATATATATATATATATATATATATATATATACTGTATATATTGTACTGTATATATAAATATATATATATATATATATATATATATATATATATATATATATATATATATATACATATATATATATATATATATATATATATATATATATATATATATATATATATATATATTCTTGAAATTTAATATTATCCATTGTTTTTCCGTTGCACTGACTTTATGAAGTTAATATATTACTAATTTTGAGTAATATTATCCACCATTAAGTGCAATAATTTTACCTTGAGTGATGAGGCACCTTTCGGTCTTTGACCATTGTCGAATCACTCTGTGTGATTCGACAATGGTCAAAGACCGAAAGGTGCCTCATCACTCAAGGTAAAATTATTGCACTTAATGGTGGATAATATTACTCAAAATTAGTAATATATTAACTTCATATATATATATATATATATATATATATATATATATGTAAAATACAAATACAAGAATTATAATTTAATTTACAATTATAATTTATAAATCCAGATTGGATTTGGCGTAGCTATTTATTTGATCTAATTTCCACAAATGTTAATTTTAATTGTTTAATATTCCTGATGATGTTGGTACTGTTAGCCAACGAAAAGCTTTGAATTGTAAATTCAATTATAATTCTTGTATTTGTATTTTGACTTAGTTCTTCATTAATAGACAAGAATACATATAGCGATATATATATATATATATATATATATATATATATATATATATATATATATATATTATTTAATAACTTCAAAATTTTTCATAATCAAGATGTATTTTATTCAACATTTACAAATTTGCTGAAGATTTTCCCTGGTGTACAGTTCCAGCATTCTCAAAGTCTACTAACATGATTTATAAAACTATTCAAACATTAGTCTATTTGATTGCACTATGTACATAAACCACTGATAACTTTATCCTTTAATCTATTTGTTTGACATTAAATGAACTATCTGATTAATAAAATCTTAAATTCTATCCAAAACATGAAAAATTGTGTTGTGTTTAGATTTACACAACATAATTAATATTAATATGTTTTTAAGAAAAAAGTTTTATTATTGTTACAGATTATTTTAGCTTTAGATATTTATTACTGATAGAATTAATATGGACAAATAAATTGTAACGGTAAATGAATGAATTTATTTACAATATTTTATGAAATAAATATATAAAAAAGTTTTTATTAATAATTACAAAACTTTAAACTATTGACTCTAATGTAATAATTTAGAATAAGACATTTATAAGTGTTTTATATTAATGTTAGTACTGTGCTGAATTGATTGCACTATGATTTCTATGAAACAAAATAATTTTAATTCAACTAAAATACTAAACTTATATCAAAAAAAGAAAATTAAATTAATGAACAATAACTGTAATATTTTCTTTAACAAAAAATCTATACAATATAATATAATACCTAAAAATAGATTATGCTAAAATATACATAAAAAGTAAAAGTACAGCAGCACAAAAAAGTAATATTATGGCAGAAACAATTTGGATAAAAAATGAAATTAAAGAACTATATAAAAAGCAAAATTATTTAACAACTGATATATATAAGTTACATTTGGAATTAACAAAATCTACATATATTGAATTGGAATAGGAAATATCACAAAATACATGAAACAATTATAAAACTTAGGAACATAAAAATAGAAAAAATTAATAAAAAAATTAATATTTTATTGAAAAATAAAGAAACAAATAGGACTCCTATAAAAATATTTCATAAGTTTGCACCTAATCTAATTAATTTACCAATATTAAATCGACTCATAAAATTACATAAAAATGACAAACCAATACGACCTTTAATTAATTTCAAACAAGCACCATCATATAAAATATCTAAAATTATATCATGCATATTAAAAGACAAAATAAAATTACACAATAGATATACTATTAAAAATACATATGATTTAATTGAAAAAATTAAAGATATAAAAATTGATAATAAAACTAAATTAATTTCTTTAGATATTAAAAATATGTACACTAACATACCATTGAAGAACACATATAAAATAATACATAATAAATTAAATTTAAATTTAAAAGACAAAGAAGATATTCATGAAATAATAGATACCGTAAAAATAATATTAGAACAAAATTATTTTACATATAATCAAAAAATATATAAGCAAATGGATGGTTTGGTAATGGGTTCTCCATTATCATTTATAATCTCTCAAATATTTTTACAAAATTTAGACAATGACATAATTGAAATCATAAATAAATATGACAAAAATGGAATTTGGTACAGATATGAAGATGACGGAATTTATATTTCTACAAATAATGGCATAAATTTAGATTTAATAGTTAAAGAAATAAACAACTTGCATCACAATATAAAATTTTCCCACGAAATTGAATGTAACAACACACTTAATTACCTTGATATTACAATATATAACCAGATTGACAAATTAGATTATGCAATATATAGAAAACACATGATTATTGATAATATTATACCAAACCATTCCAATCATCCATATAATCAAAAGATGGCATGCTTGTACAACCTATTGTATAGGATGTATAAAATACCATTAAATAAACAAAATGAATTAAACATAATATATCAATTAGCTTCAGTAAATTGTTATAAAAGGAAGACTATAGACAAATTGAATAGTAACTTTCAGAATAAATTACTAAATTATAACAGACAAATTATAAGTAAAAATGAAACAAAGTGGACTAAATTTATTTACACGGGTTATGAAATTAAATCACTTAAAAAGTTGTTTAAAAATACTAATATTAAATTTGCGTTTTATACAAACAATACAATTAATAATCTTATTTTGAATCAAAGTTATTACATTAGTAAATTGGATTTATGTGGGATATATAGTATGAATTGCCAAGATTGCAATAAAAATTATGTAGGTCGAACGAAAAAGAAAATAAAGGATCACTACAAGGAACATCTCAATGCTTATATAAAACCAGATATATATAAATCGAATATGGCTACTCATAGTATTACAAATAACCATAGTTTTCCAGACATACAAAATATGAATTTAATCAAACATATTAATAAAGGTTTGAAAATGAATGTTGTGGAAAACCTATATATCTACAAATATAAATTAAATAACATACTCATTAAAGAACAGTCCCAACTTAAATCTAAACACAACACAATTTTTCATGTTTTGGATAGAATTTATGATTTTATTAAACAGATAGTTCATTTAATGTCAAACAAATAGATTAAAGGATAAAGTTATCAGTGGTTTATGTACATAGTGCAATCAAATAGAGTAATGTTTGAATAGTTTTATAAATCATGTTAGTAGACTTTGAGAATGCTGGAACTGTAGACCAGCGAAAAGCTTCAGCAAATTTGTAAATGTTGAATAAAATACATCTTGATTATGAAAAACTTTGAATTTATTAAATAATTATAATAAATCAAGAAAAATAATCATCTTTATTACAATATATATATATATATATATATATATATATATATATATATATATATATGTGTGTGTGTGTGTGTGTGTGTGTGTGTATTCTTGTGAAAAAATGAAAAAAACAAGGAAATAAAAATACAAGAATAATTTTGAATAGTTTCTTTATAATAACACAAAATTTAATAATAATAATCCTTAGAAAATAATAAATTGCTAGGCGCCAGTTAGAATTACAAAATAATTGTAACTCTAACAGTAAAATTTAGACTCCTATTACTTTTATTTTTTATTACTTACCATTTATAGTAATAAATAAAACACTTTCTTATAATTCGATTAATTTTTGATTAATTTAGTTTAAAAAAAAATCTTATTCTAGTTACAATATTTTTGTTAATACACTTTCTCTATTTCCTAATTTAGTTAAATATCGCAAGACTCCTTCTTTCAGGTTATTCGGTGGGTGTTATGACAAATTAAAATTTAGTTTATGCAATTAATGTTGTAATAAATTTTATAAAAGAAACGCCTAGGCCTAAAGTTATTAATTTTGAATTTACAATATCATATTAATTTACAATCTTTTCTTAAATTCAATTACTTATCTGGAGTTTAATGTTTTTGTCAAAATTTCTAGGCTTTTAAATTTATTTTTATAAACAAATCTTTCACAAACTATGTTTTTCTTTATGCTTGAATTCTTCCTTTAATTAAAATTTTGGCCAACTAAGTTTTTACTTCCAGTTCCAATGCTTCTCTAACAAAGACTTTTTTTTAATTGAAATTTCTAGAGAAAAAATAAAATTTTGTCAATTGTTGAAACATCTGTTATTTAACCCACTGGTTATTTGATCTTCATGTCCTTACCTGGGCAGTTAAGTTTTATCCTCTATGCAATATTTTTTTAGGTCTTGTACATTTCTACATTTGGAAAACATCACCTGTTTCATAATTATACTAGCTGTCATCTTGATTTTAATATTTTATGATTATTTTTTTAGGTTATGGCGCCATTGTTTACATTTTCTTTTTTTTTTCGTCCATTTTTAATTTACTTCTTTCATATTCTGAATTATTATTATTGATTACTTTTGTGTTTTTATGTAAAAACATTACAATATATATAACGAGAATGTGAAGTAATCAAAGGAAATGAATAAAGGAGAATAATACAGCTCTGTCAGTTTGAAAGGATTTGTGTTACATGGCTGGAGGGGACGTCTAAAGTACATTGTATTGTCACCATGTCATATTGCTTACATGATTTCAAAAAATTCCCAAAATAGTATATTTTTTATTTAAAGAGTTAAACAATTTTAATTTTTTAAATTTGTTCAGACTCAGAGGCAACCACACCTAATTTGGTCATTCCAGGCCTACAAGATTAGGAAAAATATTAAATGGAGGTAGTAAAAATGTTAAGCAGTTGGACCTATATTGGTATAAAACTATATAGTTTTTAGATTGATTTAGAAGTAAAAACTACTTTAAAATAGAAATTTCTTAAATTTATTATTTTTTTTAACTATGATTACTTCACTATAGTTTTAATAAAGGTAACTGAGTATATTTGGTCTTCGGTTATAATATAATTGATTTTTTAAATTTTCAAGTTTGTACACTCTTAATTTATGATTCTAAATTGTTGACATTTATTGAAGTATGGAAAACTTTCAATTAGTGTACTTATATTTCAATATTAAATTAATAGTGCTCTAAATCAATAAATCAAGATTTTAATTGAAATTCGAATGGTAGGGTTATTGATTAGAAAAGACTATTGACCTGTCCTATTCGAGAGATAGAGTTCAAGAAAAATACAATGAAAGCTAATAAAAATTTAAAACAAAAACTAACATATTGAATATAAGTTTCAAATTTTATTGCTTAAGAATTGTGTTATCAAAACTATATTAACATTAATTTTGTTAATGTATGACCTGTTTCTTATCAAGTTTTCATTTGTTTTTTTCCAGAAAACAAAATGGCAGGTCTTTTGAAAGAACTTCATTCATGTTACACTTCCATTCTGTCTACAGCAGGTAAATATTTTTGTCAGTAACCATTTATTATTATTATTTTTAATATTTGTGTTTAAACTTTAAAATTTAATTGTTAACAATAATTGACTACAATTGGAGGGGTTGTTGTGTAAGTCATCCATTATTTTATAATTTTAACTATGGTCAGATTCCTCTCACAAACCAACAAATTTATTTCATGCAATATTGGAGTGAGACATTTCAAAATTTAAATGCTAGGTAACAGCATCAGAGGAAGTATGAACACCTTCCTGAGAATTAGAAGTAAACCTTTCTGTTTTGAAAAAATATTAATTTTTACTTATGCCACTTATATATATATATATATATATATATATATATATATATATATATATATATATATATATATATCACTGTTATTTTAAAGTAGCAATAAAGAATTTCTGTAACATTTTTAACATCTAAATAACTATGCCATTCCCTTCCATTTAATAAATTAATTTATTGTTAAAAAAGTTTATTAAAAAAAAAAACATTTTAATACCAAAAACGTAAGTAAAAATGTTCACAGAACATCCTTCAGCTGCAGCAGTTTCTTCCATATTAAAAAGCAAGACAATTAAATTATTGCATTAAATGGGTTTAGCTTCTAGTGGCATACAATTTTATCAATATATTGAACTCAAAGGATGATCAATGCCAAGTTTATTATTTTTAATAATATACAAGCAACATTTCGGTCACATTTTTAGGAGGCCCTTTTCAAACTTACAAATCTGTAAACATAAAACAATAATCATTATAATTTAAATATTAGATTCATAATAAATTGCAAGTTTAACCAAAAATAAATCTATGAAATTCTTATAGAAACAGAATCTAATAGGACTAAACTTAAAATGAAAATATCCAGGTAGTCCGAAATTAACATTTTGAGGCAGAATAAAAAGATATTATTTCAAATAAGAGAGTTTTTTTTAATATTTATATGTAAGGTGGCTAGGTACTGATTGCTGAGATGCTTTCACCACAAGTTTCATATTGATTTTATAAATCTGAAAGTTTGAGTATTGTTATCTTATTAATCACTTAGACAATAGTTTATGACTATCTGAACCTTTAAATTTAGTAAATTTGTTAAAACTTACTGAGGCGGAACGTTTTCGATCGCTATGTGTCGACCTTCATCAGTGTCTTCTGCTTGGAGATGTTGGGTCAAGCAGTGACGGTTTTAAAGGTAGGTTTTTGATAGTATCAAAGAGTATATGTGATTTTTATTGTGTTTGTTTGTTTAATATGTTTGTACTTTGTGTTTTTGTGTGTCTGTAAATTTCATATTTTTCTAGTGTGTTGAGATGTGGTTTTTTTTGTTGATGTGTAGGATTTCTAGGTTATGGTAAATGTCTGTGTATTTGTGTCCTGTTTTTTTTATGTGATTGTAAAATGTTGAGTTGGTGTTCTGTTTGTGTTTCTCGACTCTTTGTTTAAAGCTGCGACCTGTTTGTCCAATGTAAAATTTGTTACATTCGTCGCAGTTCAGTTTGTATACACCTGGTGCTTGTAGTTTATCTTTGTTGTTGGTGTTGTGTTGTATTTTGTATTGTAACTTGCTATTGGTTTTGTATGCTATTTTGTATCCTATTTTTTGAAATTTGCGGGCTATTTTGTTTGTTTTTTTTATGAATGGTAATGTGATATGTATTTGTTTACCCTGTCTGTAGTGTTAATTTTAGTGTTTTTTTTTGTATTTTGTACCATAGTTTGTCTATTATTGTGGTGTTGTATCCATTTGTGTATGCTAAATATTTAATTGTGTCTAGTTCTTGCTTATATTTTCTGTGGTCATTCGTACTTCTTTAAGTCTATGGAGCATGGATCTGAAGGCTGCGTGTTTGTGTTGGATAGGGTGGTTTGAGGTGTTGTGGATAAGTCTGTCTGTCGTTATTGGTTTCCTGTAAATGTTGAAGCTGTGTTTTTGTGTGTGGCTTTTTGTTATGGTTAGGTCGAGGAAGTTTAGGGATTGGTTGGTTTCAATTTCTGAAGTGAAGTGGAGTTTTGGGTGTATTTTATTAGTGTAGGTGAGGAGTTTTTCACATTGACGGGAGTTGCCTCTGTATAGTGTTATGATATCGACGTATCTGTGCCAGTAAATAATTTTGTGTGCGTGTCTATTGTTTGAGAGTATCTTGGTGTTTTCTAGAAAAATTGAGTGTTGTATTGTTATCTACTGGACAGATTGAGAATAAATTTGGTATGAAGATGAATTAGGGGCCTGAAATGATCATAGGTTTATAAGTTTTAAAATCTTAATCCCTGTTATTAATTGTTGCAAAATTATTGTCTAAAATATTACATTTTCAAAATTGTTAAAGTTGAAAATTTGATAAAGTTTTTCTTATTTGTTATTTAGAGTTCAATTTTTTGTGTTCTAAAGTTGGTGTTTAACACCAAATTAAAAAATCTCTTTAGTTATTACTGCAAAAATTGACTGCAATTTGTTGGTTTAAGTTCCTGAGATGGGCATAGACCTATAATATAAATTATAATAACAAACTTATATAAAAAAAAATCCGACTACGGAGGTTTTGTTTAATGCTTGTTGATTGTGTTACAGATCCTAGGTTGGAAAAATGGCCTCTCATGAGTTCTCCAGTAGCTATGATAGTTATACTTGTGGCATACCAGTATTTTTTTCGAAGTTTAGGGCCTCAAATTATGAAAAATAGGCCTCCGATAAATCTAGAAAAGTTTATGATAGTGTATAATGCTTTCCAAGTATTATTAAGTGGTTGGTTTGTGGAAGAGGTAAGTAAACTGATATGTATTTTGATATAATTATTGGTCTACAATAAATCCTAGCTAGAGATTTTTAAGAAATATCTATTGTATTCTTACTGTTGCCTGTTTGGTTGTTCTCACTTTTTACAAAATTCTTAATAGAATAGATCCATTATGTTAGTGACCTTGGTTTAACTTCTAAGAAAGAGGGTGTGACCTTGACTTCCATGGGATCAATTAGTTTAATTAATTCCCTATTTTCATTTAAAAAAACTAATTAGAGCAAATAATCAATGTGCTTGTGTCCCATTTTGTGGTTCAGATGTAGAGTCGTTTTTAGGTTCAAAGTTTTATGGAATTCATTCTCTTAAGTTAAACAGGATGGAAAGGATGTATTATTTATAAGTTTTTATATTATAAAATGAATTTTTTTCCAGGCAAAAAACCAATTAAGGTTATCATCGTCTAATTATAGAATATAGATTAATAGAATGAAAATAATGTGTAAACTCCTTTCATTTGAGCCAAAACAAGAAAATCTGATTTGTATAAACAAATCATATTTTGACAAACTTAAAGTTAATTTTGCAATGTCATACAGTCCTGACCTATGTAGCCTATGTAAAATTCAAATCTGTAACTCTTCTTGTTTAAACAAATTTAACAGATTTAAAAATTTGACAAGGAACAGAAGGAATATCAGGTTATTGTTCAGTTCTGACATATATTTGAAAAAATTCCACCCAAATTCAATTTATTTAAACAACTATTGTTTAAGGAAATGTAGAGACAAGAAACCAAGTGAATATTGCATTGTCATCTAATTCTGACCTATGTTTGAAATTTTAAATATTCAGTCCATTTGGAAGTTAGTTTAAACTCAATTATAAAATTCTACTCAACAGATAAGATGAAAAAAGAACTAATAAAAACGTGGTAAAAAGAAAATTTTTGTTTCACTTTAATTGTTTATAGTTCTCTAATTGTAGAAGTAGGTAAAAGTGTTAAATGTACAAAATGTTCAATGATTCACTGAGATAAAAAAGTGTTATATAGATATTAGGAATAGGTCGATTCCGATTTTCGATTCCAGGAATTGTCGATTCTAATGGTGTCGAGGAATCGTTGATACTCCATTGATTAAAGTGCCAATTCTGATTCTTGTTTTTTAACCATTAAAATACGCGTGTGGTGTAATTTATAAGAACTATAATTAATAATCAACTGTTTCTTATTCAAGTATTAGTTACTTTGAATGAATTAAACCATTAAAGCAAATGTCTATTTGAGATCACAAAAATATTATTATTATTTATGATACAACAACAAAGACGATCGGAAGCATTTTTTGTTTTCTTGTTTGTTATCACTCTTTTCGTTCTGCTATCTCGCTACACTCGGGAGGGCTTGACACTCTTTCTCTCTCTTCGTTTCTGGCTGCTACTACTCCACCACTGCTGCATTGATGTCGAAACAAAACACAAAGAAAAAGTAGTTCTAATTTCTCCAGTTACACAAACTGAAATGGCTATTACTGAAGTTATATTGTAATTTGATTGAAGTTCATATTTTTAATTTTAAATAAACTATTACTTTTATCCAGTATGTTTATCACCCTTTCAGAAATTCTTATTCATAAATCAATGTCAAACGTTTTGTATAGCCTATTACGTTAAAACGGAACTTTTAAAAGATTTCACCATGTGACCAAGATGGTAACTAAATTCATTATTACAGAATATCATGTAGGCCTATATAACTTTAAAGAATTGAGAATCGACTTAGAAATCGAGAATCGAAAGGAAAATTTGATAATCAAAATTGGAATTGGAATCAAAAATTTTAGGTATTAACCCATCCCTAATAAAATAGTACATGTAAAAACCACAACTTGGGTATATGAATTCTTTTCTCTTATAAGCAAGTTCTAAATAAAGTTAGTAAAAATGAGATTGAAATATAGTATGGGCCTAAAGATTTTAGGAGCACAGTTGATACAGGAATTTTTTACGTAATTTCATAGTCAATACTTAGTTCCAGTTTTTAGGTTAGGACATGAACCAAAATTTGGACAGCACATTGAAACGCAAGGAGTGTACTGGAGTCACTGTATCTATAATCACTATAACTAAGTTCTTATCACTGTCACTATCCCTACTCTTACCGTCTGATATCATTCCTCTGATTAAAACATGTTTTTCATTTTAACTTGAAACTTTCCCTCCAACCTCAAAGATAATAGGAAATGAACATAGGTTAATTTTACAACAACTGTAAAAACAAAAAAACAAAATATGACAAAATACGACTTTGCATACTTCATACAACAGAACCTCCTATTAGATTGAAGTGTTGCAAGTGTTAGTGACTGGAGTTGGTTTTTGTATATTACAAATGAAAATAATACTTGTCAAACAATGTTCAGCTAACTATGTAGAAATAAAGAATGAGTGGAGAAAGATACTTCAGTATGTTTCATTGACATGGGTTAACCTGTTTACCAGGAGTAAGATACGAAACTAATAATTCTAGAATAACCAAACTATTGGAATTCTTCCATGTTGTCTTCTACCATCTTTAGGGCGGAAATGTTTTGTACTGTGCACCTACTAGCTCATCGAGGGTTAAATAAGATGAAATGATACTGAGTTTTATGTAATTATTTTGGATAAAGTTTTACTAAAAGCTACTTGTCTTCACTATAAATATTTAAAAAATTAACTAAATGTGTATTAGCTATACCTTTTAAACAAATAAATGTTAAAAAGGAGAAGAAAGATTTAACTATTTATCCTGAGGTACAAGCATGTGTACCTTCGATATATTTCTACATACAAATTTTTATGTTAAAGAATTTTGAGTTTATGTTCTAATTCCAAAAACAATCTTCAGACCAGTGGCGGTTTGTCCAAAAGGGCTCTGGGGCGCAGCCCTACCAATTACAAAAATTAATTTTTAATTGATATTCATTTGTCTTAAATTAGGTTAAGAAGAGCTTAGAATTATATAAGCAATGTTAAAACCATAAAATATTTAGCAGTTGACGCACGAAATTAGCAGAGAGCCCCAGACTAGTGTATTGAGTGTGCGTGGAATAAGCTGAAACAGCCAAAACCGTGCAGTGACGTCACTCAACGTGCGTGTTACAGGTGGCCTGGGAGGGAGTCCCGTAGTCATGCACATGCGCTGAGAAATGACTAATCAGTGCTGCTACTACAATTCTATATGATTTAGGAAGCAACATTGTAGGCTTATTTGTAATGTTCTCACAATGTTTCCATTTATAGATCCTTTGATGCACATACACAGTGCCCTAATATACTTTTAAAAGTAAAACTTGATTCACACTACTCGTTGAGTACTCGACGCTTTAGCATAGGCAATCACTTAACTACCCAACCTAGCAACATTTTGTAAATCACACCGTAATACGTCTATTAGTTATAGCAATGTTAATTTATTAATCAATAAGTATAGCATAATAAAAGTTGTAGGTGCTTAGAATGTAAAATGAATTAAATGGGTATCAAATTTCAAAATTGTCTCCGCACCTCGTAAATCTGGCTAGACCCCTTGTCATGAGCCCTACCAATGTAATTGGACAGGAGCCGCCACTGCTTCAGACTATTCAAGATTTGCAAGTTCCCTTTCCTTAATAAAATCTCTGTTAAGTACACTGACTTCAGTCACACGATGTGGAGATTTATTTTCCTGCGTATTTTGTGTCCAAAAGTATATACCTAACTCAGAACTCCTGAAGCAAGCAGGTTACAAATAAAATGGCAGTGAAAATCTGTATTATCTGACTTTGTATTTGCAGTAGAAAACTGTTTCCTCATAAACTGGTGAGGGAGAAGAAAATTGATGAAAATAAGTTCAAGTAATCATAGATACTGTTACTCATTTATATATTTGTAAAGTTTAACATTAACTGTGAGATATATACGGCAGGAATTTTATATTATACTATAAGTAATTATTGTGTAATTAAGTAAACACTGTTGAACTTACTTGCTGACATTTTTGCATTAAAAAAAGTTCTTATAGTTCATAAAATCATATTAAAACCCCATTTATTGAAGAGTTTGTGAAAATATATTAAATTACATGTTAATAAATTGTAATTTATAACAATATACATTTGAGATTTGAAAAAAATTAATGTTTTTAACGATTTTTAGAACAGTTTATTTCAAGTTTTTTAAAAATCATTTTCTATAAAGTTTACCTCTTGCCTGTATTTTTTAGACACTACTAATAGAAAAATTGTTGAAGAGTGTAAGTTATTAGAAGAAATATAATATTCAGTGGGTAAAATCAAATTGTATCATTTGACATTTTTCCTTTACTATTTATAAAAAAATATTCAAGAAGCTATTGGGTTCCATAATCTTTCCTGTAAGAACCACCATTGTCATGAGTTAAGAATTTGGCATGCCTTTCCTTTTTCTAGACAAGTTATGAAAAGGAAGTGTGCACTGAGGTTGCTCTACATCTTTCTCACCACATGCTCTTTCACTAACAAGTCTGTGTTGGCTGATTCTTGACAAAATACCCATCCTGATTGTGGTTATACAACTCATCAGCATGTTGAGTAATTTGAAAGTCACATTTTCAAAACAACTGTATGGTACACTATATGTCAATACAGTCCCAGCTTTAAGCCATTTAACTTCAAAATTTCCCCCTGAATTAAAGAAGTGGCTAAAACAGCAGTGCTTCCAAACTAAACATGAGCTTTAACAAAATATCAAGTCTAATTTAAGTTCATTAATGACCACATTTTATAAAAAAGAGTAGTGGAAAGTTTGTCCACTGTTTTGACAAATACCTCAGTCATTAAGGTGATTATGTAGAAAGTATCCTTAAGTGTATGTAGCTTTTATTAACAAAATAGTTTATTTCTTGAATTTTAGTCCATTACGTCCGGATCTTAACTTAAGTGAATCTTAATTAATAACTTTAACAGTCGTTTATGACTATCCGAACTTTAAATTTTGTAAATTTGTTAAAATTTACTGAGACAAAACGTTTTTGATCGCTATGTGGCGATCAGTGTCTTCTACTTGGAGATGTCAGGTCAAGCGGTGACGGTTTTAAAGGCAGGTTTTCGATAGTAACAAAGAGTATATGTAATTTGTATTGTGTTTGTTCATTTAATATGTTTGTACTTTGTGTTTTTTGTGTCTGTAAATTTCATATTGTTCTAGTGTGTTGAGAGATGGTCCTTTTTTGTTGATGTGTAGGATTTCTAGGTTATGGTAAATGTCTGTGTATTTGTGTCCTGTTTCTTTTATGTGATTGTAAAATGCTGAGTTGGTATTCTGTTTGTGTTCCTCGACTCTTTGTTTAAAGCTGCGACCTGTTTGTCCAATGTAGAATTTGTTACATTTGTCGCAGTTTAGTTTGTATATGCCTGGTGCTTGTAGTTTATCTTTGTTGTTGGTGTTTTGTTGTATTTTCTATTGTAACTTGTTATTAGTTTTGTATGCTAATTTGTATCCTGTTTTTTTGAAATTTGCGGGCCATTTTATTTGTTGTTTTGTTTATGTATTGTAATGTGATGTATTTGTTTTCCCTGTCTGTAGTGTTAATTTTAGTGTTTTTTTGTATTTTATACCATAGTTTGTCTATTATTGTGGTGTTGTATCCATTTTTGTATGCTAAATATTTAATTGTGTCTAATTCTTTATTTATATTTTCTGTGGTCATTGGAACGTCTTTAAGCCTATGGAGCATGGATCTGAAGGCAGCGTGTTTGTGTTGGATAGGGTGGTTTGAGGTGATGTGGATAAGTGTGTCTGTTGTTATGGGTTTCCTGTAAATGTTGAAGCTGTGTTTTTGTGTGTGGCTTTTTGTTATGGTTAGGTCAAGGAAGTTTAGGGATTGGTTGGTTTCAATTTCTGAAGTGAAGTGGAGTTTTGGGTGTATTTTATTAGTGTAGGTTAGGAGTTTTTGCATTGTTGGGTGTTGCCTCTGTATAGTGTTATATCATCGATGTATCTGTGCCAGTAAATGATTTTGTATACGTGTGTATTGTTTGTATCTTTGTGTTTTGTATGTGTTGTAGAATCATTTTGCTTAGGACACTACTGATAGGACTTCCCATGGGTAGGCCATCTGGTTGTTGTGTTTACAACTAACCATTTTCTGCTTATTTCCTGAAAACATCTTTATTTTAAAAATACAGTAGCTTTTTTCCTAGAAATTTTCCAAAGGTCTTGTTTGTTGCAACTTGCCAAAAAAATCCAGTAAACTTTAGAAGACGGTTGTGCTCGCCCCTGTGCTGTAGCAAAGTAATGAAAATATTCTCCAACTCTGGGGCCCTGTCTTAAGTAGGGATGGTCGACCTAATGCCTTTAATGGATCGATGATTTTAGTGACAGCGACAGGTTTGGATGAGTGACTTTAGTACCGGTGACAAGAGATACTGAGACTGCTGTGTAATTGCCAATAAAAGGCAGGTTTACCATACTGGTGAAATAATTCCACACGCTTTTTCTGTTTTGGAATTCTCATTTTATATAAAAATAAACTCCAATGAAATTAAGAGCAAACTACCAACTGTGAAATAACATCTACTCTACACATCACTGTTACTATCTTAAAACCTGACTCAAATCGAGCACCCACACACAACGTAAATGAGTAGGGCGAATGACAGCCGTTTCATCCAGTAACTGAGACTTTTTGCCCAATCACACAGAGGCAACTTCCAATCGATTCATTGTCACTGGAACTGGTATTTTTCATATCTTGTGCCTGGTATCACCAGCAACAAACGAATATCAGTGACAAGTCACCGTGACAGGAAATATTGACCATCCCATACTTTTGACCTTCAAGGTATTTTTGTGGCTAGAACAGTGCATCTAGTTAACAGTGAGTTAGGAGTCATATCTCTGACATCACAATTCCACCATATCCACCAGTCCCACTTGAACATCCATATAACTTACCCTACTCATTAAAAACTTTAAAAAATTGTTCTCTAATTGTACAAAGCCCGTGAAAATAAAATATCTTCTTGAATTGCATTGTTAACATGTTCAGGAAAATTTAACTTGAGGTAACAAATAATCTATGTATTAATCAAAATTTTTTTTGTCTATCTGGAGTTGATAAAATGTATTTCAAATTAATTTATGTGATTAATCACTTAAACAATAGTTTATGACTATCCGAACTTTAAAAAAAAATATGTGAGTTTTTTAAGGGTTTTCTCTTTTAGTTACTGAACCTGGATTAGAAATAACTTTAATTTATTTATTGATTTTTCCATAAATCGTTCAGTATTTTCAACAGCTTTACTTTGTTGCAAGGTTTTGTCTCTAAGAGCCATTTCAGTTCAGGAAGCTTTTATGCATTCATTTGAAAAAACTTCATTACTATCAACCAATAGAGAATTTGGTACAACCTCATCATCACCCCAAGTGAATACAATTTTCAAGTAACTAGTTTGTCATATTTACATTTTTTTAGAGTAGCTACAACTAGGACTAGATATTTAATTTTTCTTAGAACAGCTACTATTAGATAATTCTTTAATGACACTAGAATATTGATATTAATATATTCACACACTGTATTTGAACTATTAGCACTCTATAAATGAAGTGTATCATTATGTTCATTTTGTTTTAAAAACACGGTTTGAAACCAGTTTTCTATTATGTGTAATGGACAACTACAAGCATGTACCTTAGAATAAAGACTTCAAATTTTATTGTGATTTCCAGTAAATCGAAACTAAAATTTGGCACTTTGGTATAAATAACCATTTCTATGTACAGGCAGCATAGACATGCATAGAGTTTTGTAAAACTATTTAAATACTTTAAAAGAAAATCTAGTATTTTGGTCCTCTACAGTTATGAATTTGGGTGGTTCCTGGTTTTGATACAGGCAAGGTGCAGAAAGGAAGTTAAGAGTCACTTGGTTATTGTGGTTAAAAGACTTTTGTTGGTGAGAGTTGGAGTAAGAGGAATAGCTTTTATAAAACTATAAATCGGTATTAATCATTTTAACATTAACAATGTTAGAGTGATTAATTAAGATTCAACAAACGTAATGGACTACAAAATTCAAGAGTATAAATCGGTAATTATTACGTAACTAAATGAAACCTCTTGAACTTACTTGCTGATGCATTTCAAAACAATCATTTCATTTACGAAGCTGACTCTACTCTGCTGTTTTTAAACATGTCAGCAAAGAAAGTTCAAAAGTATTCACTTAGTTAAGCAACAATTACCGTATTTATAGGTTAATTTGTTAATTCAAGATGATTGCAACAAGCAACTCTTATAAAACGTGAGACTACTGGGAAAAAATGTTACTTGTAATTTTTAAACTCATAATTTCAAAGAAATTTTCTGCTACTAGTATGAATATTATTTCATTTTTTAATATGTTTAATACATATTTTTGTATGATAATTTTTTTTCTTATTAAAAATTAAATTTATTATAATTCAGATTTTCTATAACGAAATTTCCTTATGAACTATATTTTTTGTGAATGTGTTTTCAATTTGATTTTTTTGACCAATTGTATTTTCAATATGTATCTTTAATCTATCTTGAAATTTTACTCAACTTAGTGAAACATAAAGTTGACCTTGTGTAAAAATAGGTTTCATCAATTGAAGCTCTACTCTTAAGAATGTTTGACCCTGAGCTTTATTTATAGTTATTGAAAATGCAAGTGTTAATAAGAAATTGGTTTGTTTTAATTTACAAAACTATAATGGCTATTAACAAAAACCTACACACATAACCTTTAATACTGTTAAAATATTTGTTTGTTTACAAATCATAATCATTTGTTTTTCATTGCAATGTATACACATATCCTGCTTTCATTATGTTAAAATATTTGTTTACAAATCATACTCAGCTGATTTTCATTGCAATGTATTTTTTACGGAGATTTTTGAAGTTCCTCTAAGATATATTGTATATAGTATGTAATATAGATTTTTTTTTCTCAGAGTCTTCGTATAGTGTGGTTGTCGGGAAAATACAGTCTTTGGAATCAACCTCATGATTTTTCAGATGATCCGACATCACTACGAGTAAGTAATAGACAGTTTAAAAATTGTGTGCCTCAAATTATTTTAGATAATCCTATTAAGATTGTTTGCTCACAATCAAACTGAGTAGGAATTTATATAACAGTTTTTAAAATTATTTCTCAACTGAGATAAGTATTATATCTTGGTAATTCTTTTCTTTTCGTATCATTATATTATTTCCATGTCTGAATTTTTTACCATAACAAGGTAAATGAAATTTTTAGCTTAAATCCCTTGTTAGAGTTAATAAAAAAATTGCTATTAAATCTATTATTTGCTTTTTTAAACTTGAAACTTAATAAATATTTCAAAATAATAAAAACAATAAAAATTCTTGTAAATATTTAGTTTGAAATTTGAGGATTACATTTTAACTGTGCTTATATTACAAGCTATTTATTGATAAATGTTATGTGAAGTACTTTCAAATAACAATTTCTAGTAACAAGTACTAATGGCCATTTGGATATGATAAATAATAGTCTAATATTTTTTTATGTATCTAAAATATTTATAACAATTCATAAAAAATTTTTCTTGAATTACTTTATTTTTAAAGATAAAATATACATCATTAGAGTGTATTAATTGT
The DNA here is from genome assembly GCA_036971475.1 of Prosapia bicincta. Classification (NCBI taxonomy): domain Eukaryota; kingdom Metazoa; phylum Arthropoda; class Insecta; order Hemiptera; family Cercopidae; genus Prosapia; species Prosapia bicincta. The sequence continues at coordinate 117,001,729 of JBAIZL010000006.1, forward strand.
CATAATTTGTACTTTAAACAGTTTTTGAGTTTAATATATTTTTAAAACTTAATGTATTTGCAGATAATCTTTTGTAAAAGTTTTAAATTTATGGAGCATAATATTTTCAGTACTAAGATATTCAGAAAGTAAGGTCTGTTTGTTTTAAAAATATAAACCATCATAGATTTTTAAAATTTGCAAAGTTGTTTTACTCACATTTAAAAATTCCAATGCTAAAACTGAATTTGTTATTCACCAATCTTTACAAGTATTTCTATCTAAGGTATTGATCAAATCTTTTATGATCACTGATGATCACACTAATAATTGTCAATCATGGACATTTTTCTGCCATTCCTTCAAAATGTTTACTCCGCATCAGCATTTTGTTGTCACTCATCACATTGAAACCATATACTCGAACATCTGAGTCCCAATATTTCAAGCTTCCATAAAATTCGAGCCTATTTCTATTTGAGGCTATTTATCTATTTGAAAAAAATGATGAGTTAGCCTTTCAAGAAATATTTATATCAATACAGTATGCAAAGGATATAAGTCGGGCTTCCAAGAAATGTTTATAGCCATACGGTATGCAAAGAAAATGAGTCATGCTTCCAAGATATGTTAATATAAAGCTCTATAAACTTATTTAGTGGATTTTTAATATTATAGTTTTAGGATTTATTAAAACTCCTATTTTTTATAATGCACAGAATCGTACTTCCATGTATTTTGTTAATCTGAGGGGTTCTCAGTCCATCTACCTTAAATTAACAAGACTTTACTTATCTATTGATGAACTTCCTCTGCTGAAACGTTATTTACTGTTAAAAATTGTATATCACAGTTGATAGTTTAAATTACTTGTTTTAAATATTTTAAAATGATACTGTAAACAGCAATCTGCAAAAATACCTATTTAAATGGAAATGACGTTGTTTAATACACAAGGTATACCAGGTTGCATGTGTGTTTCAGTGCTGGTAGGACATTTGATTAGCTACAACGATTCAGGTCTTACTTTCTGAATAACCCAGGTATGAAGTTATTAATTAACTTTTTTTTAATTTCAGGTTGTTTTTGTCTGTTACATTTTCTTCTTATCAAAAATTCTGGATTTGCTAGACACGGTAAGTTTTATTTTGCTTAACATTCTAGAATTTGTTTACACTTCAGTTGTTGCTTATGCATTTATTTTTATTATAATTAAATAATATTTAACTATGGGAATAGGTGAGGGCTTACTTACTGACACGTTTCGAAACAATCGTCCCTCTACTGCAGAGGCTTTGCTTCGTAAAAGGAACAATTGTTTCCAAATGCTTCAGAAAGTAAGCCCTTACGTATTCACTTAGTTGAGTATTATTTAATTATAGTTTAATCAGTGAATTCAATTATTACAACTTTAGTTCTTTTTGCTCAGCAAATTTAAATGTCAATGTGTAAAACCTCAAAAAGACACTCATTTTTTCCCTAATTCTACTATAACAGTCATTGATGCTTCATTTGCATGCAAGAAGCAAAAAATCACGTAAATATTTTTGGAAAAGATTAAGATTAACCATGATGAAGGTGGATTTCCATTCTATAGTAGAACTGGTAAAATTAACACAGATAACAATGCAGATATATCAAATATTAAAGCCTCTCTGCAACTAAAACTTCAATTTGAGACATACAGAAAAGACTGAAGTTCTAAAACAGGCTTAGTCCTGAACATATTTTACCTAAACAAGAGTTCCTGCAACTCACTTTACATCATACCTTGCACAGAAAATTTTAAGATGAGATTAAGACTTGCAAATACTATAAACATCTTGAAAACTATTCCATAACACAATGTATACACTTTTCTTTCAATTTCTGACAACCACCTTTTCATAATATTTGAAATAGTTTTAATACACTTTCATTCATGTAACTTTATAGCTCTTTATTAAATATCAATTAAAGTGACTTATTGTTGATTTTCCAATTTGCAGGTATTTATTGTTTTAAGAAAGAAGACTAGCCAGAACAGCTTTCTACATACATACCACCATACCGCTATGGTAATCGTTATTTGGATAGCTGTCAAATTCATGCCAGGTATTAATTTCAATAATTCATACAACACATTTACTGTTGTTTCAACGGTTTTATTATCACTTACTTCTATTCTACAAGATAGATACTAATCACATAGAAATGAATATAACTAAATCAACAAGCTATGAAAAGATTTTTCATAACTTGTTGATTTAGTTGTGATAATTAAATAACTAATTTTTTTTGATAATCAACAAGTTATGAAAATATCAGCTGAACTTTATGCTGTTGATCTCAGTATGTTAAATTTATTCTTTACCACTGTTTACTAGCTGTATCTGGCTGATTTGATGTAGTGCAGTCTGGTTAGGTGAAAAAAAAAGATTGAAAACAGATTGTAGGTGTACAATATTTTGTTGCTCCGTTGTTTCTTAAGTTAAAGCGATCTAGTTTGCTAACTCTAAGACATAGTGTGTATGTCCTAGAGAGGCAATGTAAGTGTTTATCTATGTGAGAAATAACTCTCTAGATCTAATCAGCTTAATACCACAATTGAAATATCAAATTGGGAATTGTAATATCTTAAATTGGAGTCGCATATCTGTTGGACTCAAGATTGTTGCTTGTCTATAAGTATGTAGTTCATTAATCTTTTTATTACAAGCTATGTGACATTACAAAGCTTTGGCTGGTTGATATTTTGCGACATGGTACAACACTATCTGCCAACATGATTTCAATTAATTACAGTTGGCGCAGCATCCCTAACAAATTAAAAAAAAGGTCTGTTCAATAATTAATGACAAAAAATAGGGGATTGTTTTTTTAATTACAAAAATGCAAAAATATATTCACAAAATAGTTGATTCAAAGTTCAAATAATTAAAACTTGCAGTTTTTGTGTTGTACATCTTGAGGTTTGTATAAAAATTATACTTGTTTGTATTATCCTGGCAAAAATACCATTTCTTACTGATTTATTCAGCTACCCATGGGATTCCCCATTTTAAGCATATTGTTAGAAATATTCATACACAATTTAGAACAAAAACACATCATAAACAACAACAAACATGCCCAGAAAATGGTACAGATACGTAGATGACATCCTAATCCTATACACGGCAACATAAGACAGATACCTTTCACAATTACGTAAACAAATTACACAATAACATAAACTTCATACTAGAAACAGAAAAACAAAACAAAATCAACTTTTTAGACCTAACGATAACAAAACAACAAACACACATTCAAAATATACAGGAAACCCACCACTACAGACAGAGTTATACACAACACGTCCAATCACCCCTCACAACAGAAACATGCTGCCTTCAAATCCATGATACACAGATTAATCAACATACCCATGAGCAATGAAGATAAAACAAACTAACTAAACACAATTAAACACATAGCCTAAACAACGGATATAACACATATTGATCGACAACATAATGCGCAAAAAGCAACGTACACATAACGCAACAAAAACAATAACACACAAACACAAAATATATAAAACCTACATATCACAACACATCACAAAAAATAGCTTCCATGTTCCGCAAACTTAAATACAAAGTAGCATTCACAACATCCAACACAATTAAAAAACACCTACAGAGTTCAAAAACACACCAGGATAAACATGACAGGGCAAGCGTATACAAGATGACATGCAACAACTGTCCCAGCTTTTACATAGGACAAACAGGGAGAACATTTACCACAAGATATGAAGAACATGTAGAACAGACAAAAAGACACAACCCACATCAAATTTCGCCATGCACATACAAAACACACTACACTCACAGACTGACATAGACACTAATCTAAAAATTCTACATTATATCAATAAAAGCAAAAAACTTAACACAGTAGAAAACTATAAGATATATAAACACCACAAATACTATCCACAACACATTCTAAATGACAAAACACACTCACAATCAAACACTATATTTGAACACGTAATTAAGAGCTAATCTATGAACAATAACACACCAAAGAACAGAAATACACCACAGACTCACAATAATACAACATGTGTGAGCAACAGCCTTGACAGTAATTCACAGCATTGGAAAACGTCCTGACCTAGCGCAAAACGCGTCTGCTGAATAAATCAGTAAGTAGTGGTTTTTTGCCAAGATGATTCAAATACATAATTGTTACTTAGTTAAATAGCATATACAAATTTATTAAACCTTCAGGTAATAGTATGGATTATTTGTAAGAAACTACCAGAATACTGTCTTGTTTGAAACTTGTTTGTAGGTAAATTTGTCCTAATAGTATAAAATATTAATTAATCTCATATAGTATAATTTTATTATGCTTTTGAAATATTATTTAAACGTTTTTAAAAATCAAATTATAAAAATCTTGACAAATGTTAAATATAAAGAAAACAATAATATCTAATAATATTAAATTAGTATTTTAATATAAATTAATATAAATAAATAATTAGTGAAACAATAAGGCTTTATGACATTTAACTAGTAACATAAAAACAAGTAACACAGAAAAATCTTTTTTAGTCAATTCCTACTGAAGTAAACAAAGACAAATTAGATTTTAGTTACTGTTATTTTATAATTACAATTAATATAAGTATGTATATACATATGACACAATAATAAGTGCCAAAATAGAAAGTGAATTCCCTTGCAATATTCCATTTCTTCTCTATACAGTATATGGTGTTGGAGAAATGTTTTTGTTTGTTACTATTTATTTGCTTTCTTTTTTTTCGTTTCTAATTATTTAATGAAGCTGATGGTGATCTAAAATATCTCATTATAACCATCTCTTCTATTCAGGCGCGTATCCAAGGGGGGGGCGATATGGCGATCGCCCCCCCCCAACCCTCAAGAACTTTGGGTTAAAAATCGACAATATATTATTAAATTAGGACTTTCTATTAAATTAGACTTTTAATTAAGTTTATTCGTCTTTTATTGTAAATAAAAAATATAATTTTAATTTTTTATTTGAAAATGTGACGCGTTCCCTCGGCATAACCTCGTAAACGTCTAAATGTTTTAACAACAGATAGCGCTAGTGAAGCTTAGTCTCGAACATATGATTTTCAATACGTAATTTTGCAAGCGTAATATTTGCAGTTGACTCCGGAATTGATCGTGTTGGAAGAATAACTACTAATAGTAATTAATAAACCAATTTTATAATAATAGCTTATTATGAAATTAATAATATTCTCTAGCCATAAATGTTATCGAAACTGGAATAATTATTTATTAAAAAGTCTAATTTGCTACGAATCTTTATCATGTTACCGATTCCTATCGCAAGCGTAGAAAGAACTTTTTCTGTTCTATGTTTTTACATACACGCACGCGCGTGCGCACACACACACACAAACACACACACACACACATATATATATATATATATATATATATATATATATAATCCATCGCCTGCTATTGCTTCATTATTGTAAGGGTCCTTTCTCTTATAATTTCATATACATCATTAAGTAATTGGTTTCTAGTAATGGGAAAGTTGGCTCAGTGTCAGAGTGCTGGATTTCAAACATGTAGTCATTCAGTTAGAATCCGACTGAGAGAACAGCTATTTTAAATTTTGATTAATAATTCAATATTTGAAAAAACTGTATTAAAATCAATTGTCATCCACTATAAGTTTAAAACAATGTATTTGAACTTGATTGGATAAATAAAAACATTTTTATTTTCAATTGCAAATTTGCACAAGATATATATAAGGATTGTGTGAGCTAATGAAAAGAATTGAAATAAGTAAACTAAACCCTATCTAAATTAAAGCATGATATTTAATTTTGTCATGGAAATAGGATTTAAATAGAATTGACATTTAACAAAATGAAGTAGGGAAGAAAAAGAGATATTCTATCAAGATCTGTAAAATTGTTAATAATAGCAACTTAAAAATCAGTTATTTGTTAGAGCTTTAGTGGGACTTAACGTCTCACTAGTCACAGATCCGGCAACACCTCTGAGGCGCAGGAATCGATCCCTATGCCTCATCTATGAGTCCCCATGAAGGTCGAACATCTAAGCGCCACGCCTTAGAAAATTCCAAGCCTAACTAAATCTGTCCAACCAACAGTCAACATTATAAAATTGCTCTGCACCAAACAACCAAGTACAAAATGTAAATGTAGATGACACTCACACTAGCCTCTAAAGCTATCAGTCAACAACCAGCCACTGTCACAATAATGTCAAGTTTTAAAATAACAAACAGCTGTAAATTAGTTTTTCAGAAACAGCAATCCACAGGAGTGAAAAAGAGAGCTCCGTCGAAGAGGGCAAGGATTTTTAGTAGTCAGTCTACTTTTGAAATCCAGAAGATATTCAAATCATTTTAGTACAGTTGTCTACATTTAAAACCAGACAGTTTGTAAAGTAAAGAAACTTATCATTTTATCAAAGTATGAAATGCACTAGCTTTCAAATTACTTATGTATTTTTAATTTTTACAGGAGGAAATGCTGTAATTTTTGGAACAATAAATGCATTTGTCCATACTGTGATGTATTCATATTACTTACTAACAACTATCCGTCCAGAATTCAAGTCATCTATCTGGTGGAAAAAACACATTACAGAATTACAATTAGTAAGTTTTATCTTTATATATTATTATAATTTGTATACAATAATTGTTATTTACGGAAACATTTTTCTCATACATATAGTAAAATAGTTTAGAGTTTGTTATAAATATATCTGTTTAAAGGTCACTTAGGTACAAAAAAGTTGTAAAATTAAGTATCCTTATGGCTGAAAGAATCAAAACCATTGAGCGAGGAAATAGAAAGAGAGAGAACAGAGAATCCGAAATAGTTACATATAATTTCAGAGCTTGTAGTATATAATTAAGTTGTAGCACTAAGTAAATAATTTTCTCTTTGAGTAAACAATTGAGTCACATTGTAATAATTTACACTTTAAGATTATAGAATGGTTAAACAATAAAAACACAAAGGTAAATTTACTTTGTATTACAAGTTCCCTGTGATATCTCAAGTGGTTTATGATTAATTATTAAAACTTTGAGAAACACAAGAAAATTAAACTAATAAAAACAACATAGAGTTACAAATTTTAAGTCAAATTTACTGAGATAAAAACATTGCACCAGTTAAGACATTTAAAATAGAACTTTAGTGTAGAGTTTAGAAAGCTTTTGTTTCTTAGACTTAATAAAACAATAGGGAGGTTAGCGTCCTTTATCATGCTGCTCGCTGCAGCAGATAAAGTTATGTAGAAAATTTAAATTCAACCAAACTGTTGCTTTTAGATTAGTACTAGTATATTGTAAAATAGATTAATTTCTTTATGAACAGGTCTTATCTATATTTTTTTCCACAGTTCTATATAAAACATTTTTTATTTTACAATTACATTTTCACTTCAGATCTTTACTAATGCCATTACTTATAGCTCATCTCATCGATTTGAGGTTTTCCAATTTTTCGACATCCTCATTCATCCAATTTCATTGTTTCCTTGCTTCTCTTCCTAAAACAATTCCGTTCATCTTTGAACGAAAAGACAGGAAATTTGAATGTTTAAATCTTTTTTTACAGGCTCAGTTCGTTATAACCATTGCTCTTGGTGTCTTCTACTCCACCAGAAACGATAGTAAAACAAGGCTGTTGGCAGTTTGTATAATACCCCAGGATGTGTTTTTTCTCTTCTTGTTTTGGGATTTTTATAAAAAAACTTACCTGACGAAACCTAAAGTTACTAAGTTATCATAAACTAATAAAGTTGTGACTTGATCAATTCATTCTTTGAGATATAATTATCAACATTTATTGTACAATCATCTCATTATATCATTCTCATAACGGTTATTGAACACTTTTAAAATTTATTTGTTCAATAATATACAGTTGATTTGTAATTTTTTAAAAAACATTATACAGTAAATCCCTGCTTATCGAAAATATAGAGGGCAAACTAGATTTCAAATAACAAATTTCTGTATAACGTGGAGAGATTTTTTTTAAGGTTTGAAAATAGAAGAGGTGAATGTACATTATTTGTTAGTACATACTATCTTACTTATAAATAAAAATCCAGCAATTCCATAATACCAATTAGGGAACAAAAAATGTATTTATTTTAATTATAAGGGAGTATTTACCAAAGTTTAACTTTGCTGGAGAATCCTGTACATAAAAAAATTCTTACCTATACTGTATTAAATCCTTCAGCTGTCACATGATTTTAAGTTCTTTTTACACATAAAATCACCATAATTTGTTTCAATGGCACATATTACAGTATTTACTATATCTTCATTTCTGTATTCATTTTCAACAGATGTAACAGTATGTCCCCATTCTTTACTAACTTTTCACAGTAATGGGGTTTTCTCAGTAATGTATAGACAATTTCATAATCATGATATCATTACATTCTTCAAAGACGATATTATAAAAAAATTTATTTTTAATTTTCTTTAGTATGTTTTGAAATTTTTCCCAAACACACCAGTAAACAGCATATCTGAGGGTTGATTTGTTTTAAAGATATTGTGATTCCTTTTAATATAATGGTGTACTCAAAAAAGCGTCTTTAGGATCTACGATAATACTTATGTAAGCATACAAAAATTCCAATAAAGCTTAGGATTTATAACTAAATAAATAAAACCCACTAATCACAATACAAAAATCTTTATTACAATTACTTTTTGTGCATTTCGATTACATGGTAATCATCTTCAGAAGTAGCTCTCCCGAGTGAGAATGAGGCAAAAGAGGGAGAAGAGCGATGATAAACGGACTAGAAATGCTTTCGATTGTCTTTGTTGTTGTGTCATAAGTAAAATAATAATATTTTTGTGAACCCAAATAGATATTTGCTTTAATTGTTTAACTTATTCATAGCTACTAAAGACATAGTCGATAATTATTTTATTTCCTATAAATTACCCCACATACGTACTTTAACAGTTTAAAAAAACAAGAATTGGAATCGGCAGATTAAACGATGGAGAATGGAGTATCGACGATGCCTTGATGCCATTGGAATCAATGATTTCTGGAATCGAGAATTGGAATCGGCCTATCCCTAATATGTATATGTATATATATATATATATATATATATATATATATATATATATATATATATATGAAGTTAATATATTACTATTTTTGAGTAATTTTATCCACCATTAAGTGCAATAATTTTACCTTGAGTGATGAGGCACCTTTCGGTCTTTGACCATTGTCGAATCACTCAAAGTCAGTGCAACGGAAAAACAATGGATAATGTTAAATATCAAGAATATATATATATATATATATATATATATATATATATATATATATATATATATATATATATATATATATATATATACACACACAGTTACAGTTAAAGACTGTTACTTCGACACTTTCAATAAATAATCTGGCATCTCCGGAAGTAGTATACACAAATAAAAGTTCGGGTCCAATGGGCAATAATAACAATGATGCCTAATTTTGTCTAATTTCGTCCAATGTCTAGAGCTTCTCAATATCAGTTCTATTTGTTTTATTGCATTATAATTTCCTTCTAAGTATAACTGTGTTCTAAAATTGAAGATAACATTAATGTTTTGTGTTAAAAACTATATTTTTTTATTCCTTCAGACCTAAGTGATCACCATCAATAGAAAACCATACAAAAGTCCCGTGGCAACAAAAATTGTTTTGAATTTCCCAGGCAACATTATATTTTCAACAGCATTTTGTTCCTTTTGTATTTATAACAGCAGGGCGGGTATTTGTAGAAAGTAGTAACAATAGACAAACAAACAAATTTAGAAATTCCTTAAAAAATAAATAAATTATGTTGTCATTATCATTAATTTTTTTTTTCATCATAATCCACCTTTTTCACCATAGCTGTTTCCTCTAACGGTGTATTCTTCTGCAAGAGATTCATTAGTATTTACAATCTTTTACACATTGGCGTATCGATTTCTCCAGGCAGTGTATTGCACAGACAATTTAATGTAAATGTTTTAAATTCCTTAAACAATAGTTTATGACTATCCGAACTATAAATTTTGTAAATTTTTATAAAACTTACTGAGACAGAACGTTTTCGATCGCTATGTGCCGATCTTCATCAGTGTCTTCTGCTTGGAGATGTTGGATGAAGCAGTGACAGTTTAAAGGTAGGTTTTCGATAGTATCAAAGAGTATGTGTGATTTGTATTTTGTTTGTTCATTTAATATGTTTGTTCTTTGTGTTTTTGTGTGTCTGTAAATTTCATATTGTTCTAGTGTGTTAAGATGTGGTCCTTTTTTGTTGATGTGTAGGATTTCTAGGTAATGGTAAACGTCTGTGTATTTGTGCCCTGTTTCTTTTATGTGATTGTAATGTTGAGTTGGTGTTCTGTTTGTGTTCCTCGACTCTTTGTTTAAAGCTACGACCTGTTTGTCCAATGTAGAATTTGTTAAATTCGTTCCAGTTCAGTTTGTATACGCCTGGTGCTTGTAGTTTATCTTTGTTGTTGGTGTTGTGTTGTATTTTGTATTGTAACTTCTTATTAGTTTTGTATGCTATTTTGTATCCTATTTGTGTGAAATTTGCGGGCTATTTTGTTTGTTGTTTTGTTTATGTAGCATACAAAACTAATAACAAGTTACAATACATAATACAACACAACACAACATTCCTTATACTTCAATTATTGAATTACTTCAATAGTAAATTTACTTACAAATTACACTTTTGTTATTACTTGCGACCTTGTATTTGTAATTTACAACCAGCTCGTCATGAACATCAACAAGATTTCGGTAAACTTACTGTTATTATGACACTTTGACATCATTAACATAATACAAAATCTTATTCATAATCTAGCCTGTTGTGTTTAGTATAGAAACCCCAAATAAAATCTGTAGCTTAAGAATAGAAAAAAAATAAATAAAAAAGCATATGCCTAAGTAAATAAGTTAGAACCATCAAAATTAGAAATAATATATTACAAATTACAGAGATGTTTACTCCAAAGTCTAGTTTCATCATATTAAGATGTTTTAAAGATATGCTTAATATGTATAATATTGATGTGTGTCATTAAGGACACAAGTTTGTTTGACGTATAATATGCTTCAATATTTCACTGATAAACAATTATATAAAATAGTGTAGTTAATATTTAATTTATATTTGTTTATTGTGCAAAAATACAGTATTTTTCAGTTTGCTCAGCTTATCTTACCATAGAAAATTGGTCCACTAACCAATTTTGCTAAAGGTTACATTGTTTATAATTTCATCAATATTTTCCATATGTATTCGCACATAAACCAAAAGTTCATTTTTCACTGGTTCATTTTGTTGTTAAAACAGAGTTTCTTCAGTATTTGAAAAATGATGTTTACATCTAGGCTAATGAAATTGATATTACCTCTAAATCTACCAATAACACTGAAACTTATCTATTCTTACAGTTTTAGTATTAAGTTGGGAATAAAACCACTTCTTACTGATATTTTTCAGCAAACAAGTTTTGCACTAGGTCAGCACATTATTCAATGCTGTGAGTCATGAACAAGACTGTTGCTCAGGTGTGTTGTGTTGGTGTGAGTCTGTGGTGTTTTGGTGTTCTGTGGTGTGTTATTGTTCATAGAGCAGTTGTTAATTATGCGTTCAAATATAGCATTTGATTGTGAGTGTGTTTTGTCGTTTAGAATGTGTTTTGAATAGTATTTATGGTGTTTATATATATTGTAGTTTCTGTTGGGTTAAGTTTGTTGCTTCTTTGATGTAGTATATTTTTTTTGTATTCTTCCTCAATACGTCCACTATTATAATTACTTACAAACTCTTCATCAACATTTTCTGAAAATAATTCATCATCAATACTGGCTGAGTCACTCAAATAAAGTCAATCATCATTATGATCAATTTACCTACTGTCCAAAAATTTGCACTGTGCCATGCCCGCTTTCTACCTTTGCTTATATGGTCAACTATTTCTGACCTGTCATTTGTTTTGCATTCTATTCATATGTAAGGCTACCCTTCCAAATTTAATTGTTGACAGATTACCAAAAAGGAAATTCTTTAATTCTGAAAAATCTGTGGTTTTAAAGTGGTATTAACCAACTATTAAAAAAAAAACTGCAACTACTTTATAGCAAGATAGCCTTGTAAATGTATTTTATAGAACACAGCAAAATAGCGAAGAATTGTTAAAGTAGGGTAGTGGGCTGCGTACGTTTGGAAAAACTATACACATCTGTTACAGTTAAAACTGATTTGATAAACCGATATATTCTATCATACTATTTTTATTTACTGTATTAAAATGTTTTTTCTAAGTTTACCACACTGGCTTTATAGTTTTTTTTAATATAACCTTTGTTTATAGTATAATGTTAAAGGATCTATAATGTTCAACTTTAAAATTACGGATCTGAAAGAAATAAGGAATAACATTGTTTTCATCTTGAACTTCAGTTACTAATGAATGCAGTTTTACATGTGTAAGAAAATATTCTTACTGATATCCATAGGCAGCGTTACAAGTTTTGTTCTGGGGAGCACAATATTGCCCTGGGGGGAATCGAATGGGTAACCCTCCCATTAATAATAAAGAACATTTAAAAGGTTGGCGACATTGAGCCAGCATCCAAATATTTACATTGTGAAGTATATGTTTTAAACTATTTTTTGTATTAAGTTAGGGTATGGTATTCAACGCTATGTTTCTCATAAAGCACAAATCGGCAGCTTTTAGACTTATAGGTTTGCAAAATTTAAAATTGTTAAATTTTTTCCAATTTTGCAAAGTCATAGATCCAAAAATAGGCCTGATTTTGTTTCTGTGAGAAACATAACATTGAATGTCAAACTTCTTCTGAATCAATTCCTAAAATTTCATTTTGCACATCATGATTTGTAGAATTAAAATGAAGTTAATACTTTTCTTTGATATTACAGTCATATTTAGAAAAGAGCTCGCATACGATCAAAATAACAACTAATGCTGCTGACTATATTTCTTGTCAGCACTATTATTATTTTTGTAATATTTTAATGAGTTCATTGTCAGCATTTGTAAAATAATAATACACCCGTCCAGAAAGTTGGGGGGGGGGGAGCAATGGCCCTTCGCCCTTGGCGATATCCATATGGGTGATATGAATGGTTATTAAGAAGTATGCTACTGTAGTCAGGAAAAATATGATTCAATATTTATATGTATAACAATTATAATGTCAACCTACATTTCTTTCACTTTTTCACAAAGTACAAAAACAAACACCATCATCTTTAGAATTTATTTATTTAAATATATATAATTTCTTTTGTGAAAACTAGTAGCTCACATGAAGATAGAATCAACAAATATGGATAAAATAATAAATGCTACTATAGGCAAGTTTGTAAATATTTACAAGTCTTTTAGTGAAAACTAGTAGCTCAAGTGAAGAAGGAATCAACAAATATGAACATTTTTTCTTTAGGTATTGAAATTTGTGATTAAAATTTTTGTTTTTTAAAATAGTACAAATATTTAATAGGTATTCTAAATTTAAATGTTTATTAATTTAGAACTATGTGAGTTTAAAGAATTATTAAAGGTTGTTAATGTAAGCACGATATATACTCATACAAAAAAATAATTTATTTACTGTCTGCTGTAAATAGGTACATGTACAGGTAACTATGGATTGTAGTTTTTTAAATATTAAAGTATGTTATTTACAAAGGATTTCTTTTAGAAAAATTTAACCGCTTGTACTTGCTTGTTGAATTCTTCATCTTTTGGATTTGGTTCACAATTATTGTCATTGTTTGGAGGCCGTACTCTGTTGTATTGAGTAAAGTCTCCTTTGCACAATCTCCAAGGCAGAATATCAATTTTATCATGAAGAACTGCAGAAACATCAGGACTTACAAAATTGGGGTTCCCTGCTCCCGAACCACGTGTAATTAGTCTTCTATGTCTGAAATTTTAAAATGAAATAAAGAAAAGTTATTGGTTAGTGTTCCAAAAGTGCTTATTTTAAAATATATTAGTGATAAAATTATATTTATTCAACGTAAAATTAAATTTTAAGAGTAAATTAAATTTTTTAGTTCATTAATTATATTGGTTAAGTTAATTTCTCAAGTATTTCAGACATTTTATTTACTTATTACACAACAAGCATCTGTCTAACAAGACCTTTTTTTTGTACCCCATGTTTAGAAGTGCATAACATCTTAAAATTTCATTTCCAGATACATTGCTAGATTAAAGATTATGCTAAATCCATCTATAATTTCTAGCGACTTTATGTAAAGAAAAGTCTTACATTTTATAAACAGCTATATATACATGTCGACAAATTACTATAAAAACTGTAAAATTTGGAAATTCCTATTTTGTAACTTTTCATCTACCCTAAGGGTTCAACAATAACAACACCCCCTTTCAATAGAACTAGAAGGGTTAATTGAATCAATTACTACTAAAAACTATTAAATGGTTTCCTTGCTTACCTATCATAGCAACAATGCTGAGCCGCCAATGTGGTGCTACCTTGTGCTAGGAGACTACGAATACAATACTCTGCACCAGGTTTATAAACATCTAACCTTTCACCACTTGCATCACGCCAGCGAAAGTGCTGATCATGTCCAGCATCCCACACTTTATCTTCATAGAAAATACCACTTGGGTATTGACAAGGACATGCAGGCAGGGATCCTAGGAACGCTTGTTAAAAGGTGTCACGACAATCTATCCACTGAAAAGTAGGCAAATTTGTAAAACTTTAAAATTAATGCAACCTTTTACTACTTCCAAAAACATTCCTAAAGAACATATATTGTTTAATTTGTTCCTTATTGAAAAATTGTATACATGATGGTTGAAAGTAAGACATAAGAGCCAGTGATAATAAAACAATTAATATACAGTGATCCCTCATTATTCGCAGGGGTTACGTTCCCTGAACTTACCGCAAATACTGTAACTGACTGTATATGGAAAGGGGAGGGTTACAATCCACATCAAAAATGTTAACAATAATTACAGCTATACTATTATAACAAAGTATTACGCTTATAACACAGTATGGTTTATTCATGTACTACATAATTACATACATATTTTCATTGTTATTTACATTTTTTTTCAATCCGGAAACACAAAAATTCTATTAAATACTCACACACACAGACACATCCATTCTTTATTGTTAAACACTATCCACTAAATTTTTAAACATCTAATTTTAGACAAATAAGGTTTTAAACACTGTTAATTTTATTTTTAAAAAGCTTGATATTTTACTTTGTGCTGGGTATTTTTCTAGTTCCTTATACACTTCCAATAGGTAAAGGTAACACCACTTGTTATAAATAAGAAATGTCTATATTTTGAGGAGTAGGCGTAGTAGTGTACAGTATAACAGATGTTTCAAGAATAATTATATTTCTTAGTGATAAATAACTACAATACCGTACAAAATAAATAAGACGAGAACACATTATCTACAACTTGCACAGTAACCATTCTGTTTTTCTTGCCTTTTATTTAGGATAAGATAGATATTAGTGGGATATCCTTTAACTTTGCCAACCATGAATAAGCGAAACCACAAATACCGAACCCGCAAATAGCAAGGGTCTACTGTAATTAACAATAACCCTAAGATGACAATACAAGAATAATAATCAAATAACTAATTTACAAATTCATATAACATCAAATTCCTATAAACCTTCTGATGACCAGGTAATGATCGTCATTGGACAGGGGATGCCGAGAGGCCTGTCCTTATTGAAAAATTCAACAAAATCATATAAGCCAATTCTAACAAATTTTGAATGGGTAATTAAAATGGGTCTTGTTCTGAAGACAAATATTAAAGACCTATAGCATAGTACATAAAATACAGATATAATTAGTTACATAAAATATTTTATGTTAATAATTATTCTCTGAAATCTGTCAGAACATTGGCTCTTACCACTTCAAAATCCAATTTAAGTAAGCAACTAAGAGATATAAAATACAGAAAAATCAAATCTAATACAGAAGTGAGGGTTATAAATTCGGCGAACACAGGCCCCATTGCATGTTGTGATTTCAAACCACAACCAAAACATAAGTAAAATAAATTAATGCTTTATAAAGGAGACTTTAGTTTAATTTAGGGCATTAATGTACAGGGTACATTCTTTAAATTTATATGAAAAGGCCGAAGTAACTCTAACAATTTGTCAAGAGTGGGCACTGTGACATGAGCCGAATTCCCTATGTAATATATTGAATGTAATTCCATACCAAATGGTGTATTAAATTTGGTTGTTTATTTTCCATATTGATTAACTTTGTTAATGAAAAATTTTTTAATAAACAGAAACTTATAAATACCCTATATTAACATGAGCATGTAATGTTTAAGCTTAATTATTAATTTCGAAAATTACGTAAAATCCTGGAACAGCATTACCAAATTTAAAGTGCTACCTGATTTTTCCCTAATTAATAGGTCCATTGGACTGTCTCTGATTGAAGACCATACTCTAAAACCCTTTGCACAGTGGCGGCTCCTGCCCAATTACATTGGTGGGGCTCATGACAAGGGGTCTCCCCAGATTTACGAGATGCGGAGACAATTTTGAAATTTGATACCCATTTAACTCGTTTTACGTTCTAAGCACCTATAACTTTTATTAAGTTATACTTATTGATTAATATATTAACATTGCTATAACTAATAGACGTATTACGGTGTGATTTACGAAATGTTGCTAGGTTGGGTAGTTAAGTGATTGCCTATGCTAAAGCATCGAGTACGCAACGAGTAGTGTGAATCAAGTTTTACTTTTAAAAGTATATTAGGCCACTGTGTATGCGCATCAGAGGATCTATAAATGGAAACATTGTGAGAACATTACAAATAAGCCTACAATGCTGATTCCTAAATCATATAGAATTGTAGTAGCAGCACTGATTAGTCATTTCTCAGCGCATGCGCATGACTACAGGACTCCATCCCAGGCCACCCGTAACACGCGCGTTGAGTGACGTCACCGCACGGTTTTGGCTGTTTCTGCTTATTCCACGCACACTCAATGCACTAGTCTGGGGCTCTCTGCTGTGAGCCCCATGCGGAGCTTGCGGCTAATTTCGTGCGTCAACCGCTAAATATTTTATGGTTTTAACATTGCTTAAATAATTCAAAGCTCTTCTTAACCTAATTTAAGACAAATGAATATTAATTAAAAATTAATTTTTGTAATTGGGAGGGCTGCGCTCCAGAGCCCTTTTGGACAAACCACCACTGCCCTTGCACCAGGGGTTTTTAAGAATGAATCACCCAGGGCCCCACAACATCTAGATCTGCTACTGTCAGGTGGGTATAATGAAAGTAAAAAACATGTTTTAAAGGTTTTGAACATTTGAAAACATACTTTGATTTTTTATAAATACAGAGTTTTGTACTTATTTCTAAGACCTTCTAAATATATTATAGTATTGAGAAATACCTGAAATAAATAAAAGTTTCTTGAAATATCTGAAGTAAATTAAACATAAGATAGCTAGGAAAGACAGATAAACTTGTTATTGTGGTATAAATATATTGTTCACTGTAACTCTATCATTTACTAAAGTTATTTATTAGGTTAGCTACACATATTTGTTTTAGCATATATTAACAATATTTTCGGTTACACTTTTGGTATTAATTTGGCAAAAAAACCACTAATTATTGATATTTTTCAACAGATGTGTTTCACGCTAGGTCAGCGCATTATTCATTGCTGTGAGTCACAGACAAGAGTGTTGCTTAAGTGTTGGTGTGAGTCCGTAGAGTAGTTGTTAATTATGTGTTCAAATATAGTACATGATTGTGAGTGTATTTTGTCGTTTAGAATGTGTTGTGGATAGTATTTGTGGTGTTTGTATATCTACTAGTTTTATGTTGTGTTTAGTTTGTTGCTTTTTTGATGTAGTTTAGGATTTTTAGATTAGTGTCTATGTTGGTGTGTGAGTATAGTATGTTTTGTATGTGTATGTATACACTCACACACCAACATAGACACCAATCTAAAAATCCTGCACTACATCAAAAAAAGCACCAAGTTAAACATAACAGAATACTATGAGATATACAAACACCACAAATACTATCCACAACACATTCTAAACCACAAAACACACTCATAATCAAATACTATAAATACACATAATTAACAAACTACTCTATGAACAATAACACACCACAGCGCACCAATACAACACACCTGAGCAACAGTCTTGTCCATTACTCACAGCATTGAATAACATGTTGACCTAGTGTGAAACGTGTATACAGAAAAATATCAGTAATTAGTGGTTTTTTGCCAAGTTAATACCAAAAGTGTAATTATAGAAAAACCTCAAGATGTACAACACAAACACTGCAAGTTTTATTATTTTCAGGCTGTTGTAACAGAAAAATACAATACAATATTGTAAAATATTTAAGTAAGTTGTGTTATATGTAAAAGTTATTTTAAAAAATATTTCACCTTTGAATGATAAGTAAAGTTAAAATCCAAAATGCATTTGCGATTCAATGTAAGTAGTAATAAATCCATCTTTATTACAAGCAAAGCAATTAATACAAGCAAAATGAAGAAGAGGAAAATAAATTATCCCTTCTTAAAGAAAACCTGTTTCTTGAAGAATATAATAGAAACAAGTAATGTAAAAAAACACATTTCAAGTAAATTCCTACTAAGGTAACAAAAGAAAAATAATATTTTATTTTAGGTTCCCTACTGCACTATTTATGAAATTGTGTTGTAACCTTGGCAACAGTTTAAGGTTGTACAATGATGGTTTCAAGGACAACCAGAAAGGGGGATAAAGTTCATACACATTTTTCAGAAATATTCTAAGAATTGGATAGTTGGCGCAGTGCCAAAGTGCTCTAGACTTTGAACATGAAAAATCTCAGCTTGAATATGGCTGGACTCCACCGATGTTATAATTTAATTATTGAATAAATATTTGAAAAAAACTGTGTTACCATCAATTATCATCCACTACAGGTTTAAAAAAATGTATTTGAATCAATTGCATGAACAAAAACGTATTTTATCAATGATTGAAGATTTGTAGAAGATATATATCAGGAGAATGTGAGTTAATAGAAGGAATTTAAAAAGAATCTGTTAAGGAACAAGATTTCAGGACTATTATAATTATTTTAGATTACAGTAAAATTTATTGATCATAATAGTTTATTAGTGGTAGTATAAGATGGTAAAGAAGAGATACTTTAGGAGAAAATGTGTTTGCAGTTAAGGTCCTTTGGTGAGGAAAATCATGAATAAATGAATTTAGAATTTGGTATCACATTATTTTATAGTAGGTTCCATCAGACTAAGAAACCAAATGTTGTCATCAAAGATGTTTGCCAAATGCTATACAGTTGAACTTTGTAATTGACCAAACCTATAATTAAATATTTTTTTTTTAAATTTACTAGTCTCTGGGATGATGATTAGGTAGTGTGAAGATATTTTTCTCAATATGTTCTAAACAATATTAATTAATAAAAGGTTTGTCAAATCATTATAATACAACGTTTGAACTTGAAAGGTAATCAAATAACAATTTTGTAGACATTAGATTTTAACTTGGTTGATTTAATTGCATTTTATCAATTTTTTATTGTGGTATAGATGTTGTTATTTACATAGTAATATATATTTACCTTAGGTTGTATTTGAATAAATGAAATTTATCGTTAGTGTCAAATTTTAAGAAAACTGTTTTCAAGCCTTATAAAGTAACTTAATTTGAAAACAGTAATGTTAGTTACCTGTTCGCAAGGAGTTTCATCAATATTCCTTTCTATTGAAGAGTTTTCTAAAACATCAAGAAGTCTAGATAAAGTACTTTGGAAATTAAGTTGATATTGCTCCACGTCATCTTTAAGTGTGAAAGTTTCATAATCATACTGATACTCCAAAACATCTTCAATTTTATCAGAACTATTTACACCCGTCTTGATTGTTGATGACAGCGGTAATTCTGTTGGCACTACACTCAAATTTACACTACTCAAATTAGTATTTATAAGAAAAGATTGATTTAACATTGGTCCTTTTATTGTACGATTCAAGGTCTTTGTGTACCAACTGGTGAATGGTGATTTTCCAGGTAGCTCTGAATTCACCCCTAAGATTCCTGTAGAACTGTGAAGAATTTTTTCAACCTCATCACCTATAAATGATTAAAAAAAGTGTGTGAACTGATGTAAACATTCTTTCCAAATATGTAAGTATGATACTTAGTTAATTGCATTAAAATTTTAATAGTAGTAGTTATCAAATATGCAACAAAACAAAAATAGTTAAAAACAGTTAATGTTTACAAATTTTATGACGATATGAGAAATGAAAGTAATTACTCTACTACCCATGTGAAGAAATAAAGCTATATAGAATGCAATTAAATACAGTAGAGCATCATTCTCAGTAAAATGGATGTCAAACCGTACTGAGGAAGTAGTCACTGTAGAGAAACATTCATTTTCTTAAAAAGTGGTAGACTCCAAAAACATAGGAACTGTAATAAAAGATAGATACTCAGAAAATTGGTGTAAGGGTAGGGCAAACCTGTTTTTTACACAATGATTTGAAGTCTGTGCTGCCCAATTTATATAAATTGAATACATCATTCATTAATAAATAAACAATTTAAATAACAAGTTTAAAACAAGGTTATTAGAATTTCCGTAGGCATCCCCTAACACTCTTCCCTCTTACCTGGATCATTTAATACACTTAGCATCATTATTTTGGATACTTCAGAAAATTTAATCTTCTTCTTCCAATGGCTCTCACTTGGCCCATGCCATTCGAGATATTGCCTCCCAATACAATCCTGGTAAGTCCCTTCGTTGTTCTCTTTCCTTATCTAATCCACTGCAGACCAGGAGTCGGTCCTTGTCCATAATAGAGATGCTTGGCATGCACGTATTGTGCAACTGTTGGAGTCCAATATTTTCATTGTACTGAGATGTCCTGCGAGACAGTCATGACCTGTGCCCAGTCTGAAATTAGCAACAGATTTTTTTCTCGGGAGTGTTCTATTCTCCTCAAACAGCTCAAACGCATTATAGGCCTTGCCCTTCAATCTGCTAAATGATCAGCAATGCTGGCGGAAGCATCCCAAAGTCATAATTATCAAATGAAAGTAACAAAATTTAATCTTAGGCCATTTGTATAGTATTGAGAACAAACTCTTCAACTACTATATGAACACAACTCATATGCTGTGCTATCATTCTCTTATGAGTAATAAACTGCAGGCAGCCAGATGGAATTCAGATAGCAGAGAATGCTCATATTGCAAATACTGGGTATATTTTATTCAAACTTCTCACCTACTTAAAGTGTGGGGAATCCCTTGATGACTTTAACATGTATAGTATAAAATTATGTATCTCCATTCAGTGTTGGTCTATCTATCTATTCTCATTTGAGTATTCCATTTTCTCTATATAAAATTACATCAACAATCAACATTGAGAGATTCTACTTCATTTCCTGACAACATTGCATGCATGATTAAACATCACCTATCGTCAGGAGTCTATGCTATACAATTGCATTTTTAAGGTGCACTTTTTCCTCGATCAATGGTTAAAAGGAACAGTAAATTTAACAACGTAAAGAATGGTATAAGCAACTCTTCTAAACAAGGTAGATAAAACAAGTCAAGTAGGTCTCAAAAAATCTCTCTCATAGTTCTTTGTGTTACTTATTAAAGAAATAATCAACTATTGTTTTTTTTTTTGTACCTAGAAACCTTCTTACTAACAAACAAGCACTGTCATCAGTTAATCATTTGGTATTGTTGATCAGTCTTATAAAATGAAAATTATTGTGTGAAACTCTTGTTACTAGCTATATTTTTTCAGTCTGTAAAGGCACATTGTTGTTTAGAATAGAGTTCTTTTATACAGAATTATGAACCATGTTAGAAAATATTTAGCAGATACTTTCTTGGGACCTTAAAACGTCCATTAATAAAGGTAATAGTTATACTGTAATTCAGAAAACTAATAAATTTTTTTAAGAATAAAAACAATTTTAAAAATATTTAAATTTTACAATTCTAACCTTATAGAAGATATTTCTTTCTTGAATTTTTTTAGAAATGGTTATATGTATTATTGAATAATTATAACTTCACGTTTGTTGATTCCATCTTCACGTGGGCTACTAGTAATCACTAAACACTTTTAAATGTTTTAAAATGTTTTTAAAAAACTTGCCTATAGAGTTACGGTCTGAGTTGACAATGGGACACATCTCCTGAAACAGCTGTCCTCAACAAACAAAGTAAGTGCTACTATAGGCAAGATTTTTAAAAACATTTTAAAACATTTAAAAGTGTTTAGTAATTATAACTATTTAGAGAAAACATTCTTATTGCTTCAAAATATCACAACACTTAGTTATTACTTACCTAACAATGCCAGGGTTCTGTTCCTGACCAGAAGTTGTTTCTCAAAATACCTCTTTGCTGAAGCAAATCGATTTCTGTTTTTCTGTTTGTGTTTTCTGTGGTGTTTACCTCGGCGCTTTTTACCATGTCGTATATTTAATCCACTGGAGGATTCTTGTTTCCATTGGATCAAAGGGTTCACCTGGCAGAGATAGTTTTGTTACAGTTATAAAGTTCATTATATGGTAAAACATTAAAAAGAACCAGATATCATAGCTACTATCTTTCTCATAATAACTGGATTTTAAAATCTCATAGGTGATTGTATAAACCTCCCCTGTAGAGCATGAAGGCTCCTGATCCCAGGGAGCATGTTATACTTACAAAACTGTTTTCAGCTCTTGGTGGGTCATTTAATTATTAAAACTCTTTAAAATGACTAGAAACTAAAATAATTTTTATTTTTAATATTGTATTATGACAAACTATTTAATTACACCTTTGGTATCAACTTGGCAAAAAAACCAGTATCTACTGAAATTTTTCAGCAGACATGTTTTGCACCAGGTCAGTGCATTGTTCAATGCTGTAAGCCGCGCTGTGCATTGTCAATGTTTGTGTGTGATTCACAGTATTAAACAATGCACTGCTCTAGTGTGTAATGAGTCTGCTGAAAAATATCAATAAGTAGTGGTTTTTTTGCCAAGTTGATACCAGAAGTGTAATTTATAAGAAAACCCTATAAGATGCACAACACAAAAACTACAAACTATTTAATGTTATGTATGCCTATTGTATTTTTTGAACTATATCTAACTCATTTTACTTGATTTGGTCATATGTGACCTGGTTTTAATAGTCATCTGTATATGGTCCCTATTTACTGAAATAATTCAGTTTCAGTTCTGGACAGATAAACCTTTCCTTTAATAACATTAGAGCATTTCCACTTTACTTTGTAAAACATTTACACTTAAACATTGTAACATTTCCACTTTTCTTGGAAATGGTCACACAAGAAAATCTTTGTACTTAATACTAAGCTAATTGAATTATATTCAATTAAGCTAAGAATTATTACTACTAAGCTATTGAATTATTATGTAGGTTATAATTAAATTTTTTGTTTCATAATTTTATGCTAGTTCATGTGTCCCTAAAACAAATTAGCATATATATATATATATATATATATATATATATATATAAGAACGACAACTGCTGTTCAATTCACTTTTCAATTCTACCTTGGTCAAACAGGTCGCAGCTTTAAACAAAGAGTCGAAGAACACAAACAGAACACCAACTCAACATTTTACAACCACATAAAAGATACATGACACAAATACATAGATATTTACCATAACCTAAAAATCCTACACATCAACAAAAAATTACCACATCTCAACACTAGAACAATATGAAATTTACAGACACACAAAAACACAAAGTACAAACATATTAAACGAACAAACACAAATCATACATACTCTTTGATACTATCGTAAACCTACCTTTAAAACCGTCACCGCTTGACCCAACATCTCCAAGCAGAAGACACTGATGAAGATCGGCACATAGTGATCGAAAACGTTCTGTCAGTAAGTTTTAACAAATTTACTAAATTCAAAGTTTGGATAGTCATAAACTATTGTTTAAGTGATTAATAAGCTCTTCAACTTTTTTTGGGTTCACCTTGTCAATGCTAGATGAGATTCTATACACTGCAGAATGAACGAATGTACTCCAGATAATGGAGCACTAATCATCATATTTTTCCATCAGTGAAGGAATACGTATCATCATCATATATATATATATATGTGTGTGTGTGTGTGTGTATTTATTAACAAATTTCACGATGTTCTTACATTGACCATTTCTTTTCCTCCATCGCAATCATTTCTTTTCATGCTATTTTTTTTACCATTATCCAAAAATTACTTTCTATTATCCTACTACTATAATCTATTGATTAATCTTCAAGGTAGTCTAGAATTACAACTTATGTGTATGTGTTATATCAATATACCTCTTCTTTACCAAGATAAACGGAGATGAATATTTGTTATTTTCTTTTTCCAAATGAAATAGGATTCTTTATAATCTATCAAGAAAAGAATAATTTTTCATTTTGGTCACAAAGTATTTTTTCCTGTAAATTCTGTTCTAGAAATTAAAGTAATTTTTTTGGAAAATTTTGAATTTACTATTAATCATACTAAATAATACGTATGGAATGTTAAAATATCAACTGTGATTTACATGAATACAACAATCAAGCTACATTATAAAGTAAAATAAAATTTCATGACGTTATATCTTGTCAAAGGAAGCTGAAACATACTTTGAAGAAACTTATTTCAACAATGCTAGTGACTCTCCAACTACCTGGCTCTTGAAATATTTTACTGAAAATACTGTAGTGAACCCTAAAAGGAAATATTTAATAAACTGGATGTTTAGAGCATAAATCAATGTTGACAAAAGCTCTTGAGAACATAAATGCTTCCAAACATAAATTATACCTTTAATTCTGTGGTTTACAACCTATAAGCTGTCTTACTTTTACTAAGAGAACTGGCCTATTCATATTATAAAGGCATTTCCTTCAATTTTGATATACAACAATGGGAATTTTCCCCTGTGGGTTTCAAGATAGTTTTTAACTTGTTTTTAATCTACATAAAAAAGGCACCACATGCCAGCATGTGTGTAAAAGAAATCAAGAACTAGTGGTTTCACCATGTTTATCGCAAATTATTTGACAATTCTATTTAAAAGTAAAAAACGCAATGTGTGACCTTTTGAGCAAGGTTAACAACTTTTGCAGCTGGTCTGGTTGCCTAAAGTTATAAACTGCCTAAAGTATAGAGTGTTGTGTCTGGATAGGAGAAACTCTGTATAGTCCTATAGATCCGCAATTGATGTTCAATAATCAATCAACTAATCAAGATAATAAAGTCGAACTCCTCTTTCAAATTTCTAGAAAAGTTTATCTACCGTCAAGCCAGAGAAGACATCAACTATAAAATGAATTAAATCTTTAAGTCTGAGATTAAAACAGTAGAGCCTTCCTTTGTCTGGGGACCTAGAAGGGCTTAAATTTACAAAAATACTCTTATCCCAAATCTTGCATGGCTTCTTTTAGTATATGAATGTCATAAATTAATAATATCTCAACTGCAAAAAGAGGTAGCCATAACACTTATGTTTTGACTGGGATTGAAGGAATCAATTAATCAATCATTCTATATTGTTCTGAGAACAACTTTGGATTTGTTCTGAAGAAGATAAGTGTCATCAATAGGCAGTTCTTCATTACTAGGAATCATAGTTTAACCTCTACCAAGGATCCAATGATACTTGCTTCGACTTGTATTTTTTAAGTATTGTATGAAGGATAGGAAGTGTTATGTACTATCACACTTCCTAAATGCACTTTATTAAATGATAAATGCCCTCAAAATCCTTTCTTCATAGTAAATCCTAGATTGATGAGAAAAAAAACACTGTTACATAAGCATCATAGAAAGCATGGAGGTTGGCTTGCTTTTAGTAAAAATAGAGCATGAAAGAAAGTCTGAACCGCTGATGTACAGTCACGTCCCCCCCAAAACCAATTAATTTCAGCAAGAAATAATAACATATAAAACAGCACTAGTTTTTGAATCACTTTACTAAATTTTTTAGTAAAACAGCTTCTCAACAAAGACAAACAACAATTGCGTAATTTTAAGTGCCTAAATAGCATATAATATGATTTATAGAGATAAAAATGTACAAAATTTCCCCTTGGAGAATCTATCCCCCCACCCAGACCCTCCAAGGTCATGCCCCCCAATTGTTCTCCTGGCTATGCCCTTGCAAGGAGTATTTACAAGCTTTATTTTCTGTTTCAGAGTTGTTAACGAATTTCTTAAAATAATTAAAATATGCAAGTTTTAAAATAAATTATTCAAAATATCAATTTTGGAAATATAAAAAAAACTTGAAAAAATAATTTGAAACTGTTATAGACATTTTTAATTTTGTCTCTGTAAAACACTTATTATAACTTTTGCCGCTTGACTATAGCAATATTACTAAAAGTTATTTTTCTTCGTTAATTAAAACGCATTTAAATTGCGTTCATAGCTACACCAAAACTGCTTTTTCCAAATTTTATACTGCACCATGGTCTCAGCAAAACCTTGATAACAACGGCGCCATATAGAAACGTATTAAACAAATTAACACAATAATAAAGATTTTAATAAAAGAAGGATCAAAGGTAGACCGACGCGACGGTCGACTGAAAACGAGACGTAATCTAAGAGGCTACGGTTCAAGTGAGGCAATAAATAAGAATGTTATAAGAGGCCATGGCGGCACTTTGAAGTCTCGCAGCGCTCCAAGCGGCTAGATGGCTAATTTGTCCTGTTGATAGGTGCTACCGGGCTTGCCTGCTGATTGTAATTTAGTAGATTAACTCGTACCGACAAAGGCAGTGTTTAATAGATTATTACACATCACAGGTTGAACATTTCGACTAAGTATCAGTTAATGTACTGTCCGTTTTTGGAATTGGTAACTTGGTTTTTAAGAATTTTTGTTTTCTGACGTTGAAAATCTTGTGAATGGTTTAATTAATCTTTGTTAATTAGGTAATTGCTATTCTCTTATGAGCTGTAGCTTTTGTAAAAGATTTTTTTTTTTTTGTAACCAAGACTAAGATGTAAAGATCAAACTAAAGAATTATGGTATAGAAATAGGCTCGGTGAGGTAGTAGTTGTGTATTTTAATATGAATACTCTTGAAGAATCTTAGAAGGATTAAACTAAATCTTGTGAACAAAATTCTTATTTTCTGAAGGAAATACTTTACGTGTCAGTATGTTTTTCATAATTTTATTTGAAGTATAAGTTCGTCAAATCGTTATTTATAAAAGTTCAGGGTTAGGCATTTAGCCGATCTTCCGGGCAATAAAATATATTAGAAATGTTTTTTTATAAATTAAAAACAAGTATTTTTGATGTTCAGTAAAATTTAATTAAAACTAGTGAAATTAATAAAACAATAAGTACAACGAATAATAAGCACATATCAAAGTTGACTTTTAATTTTAAATATAATCATAAATATATAATGTGTGTGTTTAAATAAAATGTATACCAAAGCAAAATTTAGGTAGCTACTTTACTATTACCCCTAGTAAAGAATTTACTTCAAATAAATATATAGCCTACCAGCTTGTGTCAAAATTTTCTTTTACTCCCGGTTACAGAATGCAATTATCTCCTTAGCTTGGTCTTATCTTAGTTCACCTTTCTTACCACTCTTCCTTCGGAGGTGTAGCTAGATGTCACTTCTTTAAGACCTTAGTAAGGAAAGAAGTGTGAGATGGATATTTCCTATTTTCCAGATCAGAAGGTTTTCATAATTATCACTGAACTCACGGTATGATTATAAGGTTACGGAATAATGTTAAATGCAAGTCAGGCTTGCAGGTCATGGGATAAGTGGGGGGGGGGGGGTTAAAGGGAATTTTCAAGTAACGTTATCTGTGGGAACTCATTTAAAATAATACATTTAATTATACGTTTTCCTTA
The DNA here is from genome assembly GCA_036971475.1 of Prosapia bicincta. Taxonomy (NCBI): domain Eukaryota; kingdom Metazoa; phylum Arthropoda; class Insecta; order Hemiptera; family Cercopidae; genus Prosapia; species Prosapia bicincta. The sequence goes on from JBAIZL010000006.1 coordinate 117,029,841, forward strand.
ACATGTTAAACAAATCTTGTTTAGTGCCAGAAAAGGTTTATATATATATATATATATATATATATATATATATATATATATATATATCTTTATAACTGTATGAAGCAACTGTGGCGTAATGTTTATTTTTAAATAAATAAAACCTCTAAACCACAAGTAACATTTATTTAAACCTTATGTACATTTCGATTGCCCAGCAATCATCTTCAGAGTTGTATTTTTTAAATACCTCTGAAGATGATTGCTGGGCAATCGAAATGTGCATAAGGTTTAAATAAATGTTACTTGTGGTTTAGAGGTTTTATTTATTTAAAAATATATATATATCTTGTTCAAATTTTCAATCGTTATTAAATTACTTTTTATTCATCCACTCAAGTTCAATACATTTTTTTAAACTTGTAGGAAATGACACTTCATGTTAACACAATTGTTTCGAATAATAACTCATTAATTACATTTAATTATCGGATTTTAGTTTTATATGGGAGAAAAACGCTTCACAAAGGGACAAGGTTATTTCGTCCCATTTGACTTGATAAGTTATAACATATGATTTCATAAAGCAGCTGATTTTATGTTATAGGTTATGTAGTAGAACAGCTGTTTCTGTTTTAACGCATAGGTTATGTTACTTTATTTATAATAATTGTTATTATTCAATAGAAAGTAGCTAAACTAAACTTTTCTTTGTTGTCGTAAGTAGGGATTGACTTTTTTTTTCTTTAACGTATATTTTAATTCTATAATTCACAATTATTCTGTCCCCTTCGTAGAAAATAATAAAGAGGTAACTGATCGCATTTGAAGCAAACATGTAGGTCACAGTAAGACAAATAAGAAAGGTTTGAAAAATTGCTGTGTAGGAAATACTGAGTTTACTCTAATCACAGAAAATATGATTTTGTTTCTATACAATATTGCCACTGCGCAAAGTTTGATGTTTCTCTTGTGTAGGTCTACCGTTAGTACGTTTTTCGCTATTTGTCACACAAAATGTTTCTTTGTTGAAGTCAATACACAGCCAATAAGAGAGTCATTGTCATGAAAAGTGGCGAACGTTGCTGTGTCAACTGATTACTAGCTAGTCAATGACGGCATACATTCTTTCGAATGACTAATGTTATGTCTCTCAGAGCCAACGTTATCGGGGGTTTGCGTGCGTGTTTTCCATCTGACAGCTTGATTACATTAAGTCTTACCTTAGACTTTGCCACCTCTGACGTCACGCCGCTCGCTTTGCTCGTCTGTATTGATGACGCTGGAACGGAGTCTACCGGCACACACATAGTAATACTGCCCAGGAGTAGCCACAGGATGCAGATCATTGTTTACATTCTGTCCTGGGGGCTGCCATTGAGGAGGCTGCGGTTTCTGAAACAAGTACACAAATTATTAAAAGCATAGCCACAGGGTCAAAACAGAAACCTGTTCTCACTACTTGGCACATTTATACATATATAACTCTCTTGTGAATGTCGCTAGGAAAGATTCATTTTGATATTTGGAGATTTACCTTTAGTATAATTAAAATTATAGAGATATTTTTCCTTGAAGTTTTAGGAGGCTCGTCACAGTTTTTGTCCAATCAGGAACTGGTGATTACATTCCTTATCAGGATAACCATAAATGTCAAATTCTAAACAAATATAATAATTAGCATCAATAAATATCACTTTAATATTAATGGAACTGATAATAAACATATTGGAAAAAACCTTAAAACCACAAAAATAATAAAAAATAACTAATATTACAAGTTGCCTAAGATTAAAAACTTACGTACATTGTACCACTGTGCTCTTGATATTGTATATAACACTGGTATGCATTTTTTTAAAATAAAATTGCTTCGAGAGTGAAAACAACTGATTATAGTCAATTGAGATGTCCTGAATTCTCTATTAGAGTTTTTCTCTATTACGTCAATTTTCTTTTTAATCATAAGAATAATATTTCTCAAATTTATACTTTTATGAAAAGTCTGATGGACTTCCTAGTATTGATCTACACTATAAACATATATTTATTTCGGTTCTTTATACACAAACTACGTGTTGATAGGCTTCATAAACATGCAGTTCTTAGGTAATAAATATTTCCTCACTTTGTCTGTAGTATAAATACCCCTTCGGTATTCCTATGGAGTGGCGTGAACCTCACGATCATGTAAGTGACTGTTACTTTTGTTTGACAATTATTCATGGCATAAATACTAAAAACAAACATTCAGTAAAATATCCTAATTTGAAAGGCCATTCGACCAATTCCCCATAGTGTTCAAGTGCCAATTCATCTCCTCCTCAGAATATGGGTAGTACAGACTCCTCCGAATCTGAATCTGAGCCATTGTCAAATCCTGATCCCACTTTTGTTGAGTCTTCTCATTTGCCCGAACAGTTCACACAGAGTGAGCTCTACGATTTAGTCAAAGACTTAGACCTCCTTAAAATTACTGCAGAACTTCTAGGATCACGATTAAAAGAAAAGAATTTACTATTCCCCGGCACAACATTTTCATGGTTCAGGCATAGAGAGAGGGAATTCATACCTTTCTTTGCTAAAACAGATAAACCTGTATACTGCAAAAATATAGAAGGTTTGTTTATGGCAATTGGTGTTCAATATAATCCTGCTAAATAATATTGATAAAATTGAGTATCGTAAGCATTCCTGGACAGTGTGTGGGGATTTTAAAGTACTGACGATACTTCTTGGCCAACAATCCGGTTTCACTAAGTATCCCTGTTTTCTCTGTGAGTGGGATAGCATAGCATGATCTGAGCACTGGGAAAGAAAAAACTGGCCCCTAAGAAGGAATCTTGCACCAGGAGAAAAAATGTACTGTCTTAACCCCTAATTTCTAGAGAGAAAGTTCTGTTGTCCCCTCTTCATATAAAACTTGGACTTATGAAGCAGTTTGTGACAAGCTTAAGTAATGAAAGCAATATCCATTTGTACCTTCAAACAAAATTTCCAAATAAAAGTGACGCGAAACTGAAAGCTGGTGTTTTTGATGGACCACAAATTTGAGAACTCATGAGAGACCGTGATTTCAGTTTCTCGATGAATGAACTCGAAGCTTCTGCATGGTTGGCGTTTAAGAGGGTAACCGAAAACTTTCTTCCAAACAATAAAGCCGAAAATTATAGGGAAATTGTTGAGGAATGTTTAGGACATTCCAAAGCCTTGGGCTGTAAAATGAGTGTGAATGTACATTTTCTTCTTAGCTATATCGACTATTTTTCCGAAAATCTTGGTGCGGTGAGTGAGGAACAGGGTGAAAGATTCCACCAGGACAGTAAAACCATGCAAACAAGATACCAGGGGAATTGGAATGAAACAATGATGGCAGATTACTGCTGGTGCATAAAGAGAAATTCCCCCGTCCGCCCTAAAAGAATGTCAAAACGGTAAAAGATCTCAAGTGTTATGTAAACACTAGATAAGTTTTTTTAAATTGTCACTTATAATTACATTGATTTATTTATTTATTTTATATCATCCTTGTTTATTTATAAAATATATTCCGGTAAACAAATAAACTTATATAGAGGTTTAAATTTATTATAGGTACCCATATGTGCAGTAATTGTGTAAAATATTATTATTATACTTTTTTTAAATTACGTAAAAACCTGACGTGATAGAAAAAAACTAAAAACAGATCTGAATTCAGGGCATCGCAATTGACTAAAATTAGTTGTTTTCATTCTTGAAGCAAATTTGATGCATACCAGTGTTATTGGAAATCTTTTTAAAAAATTCGAACCAGATAAATGTCAACATAATCAAGCTAAATAACGTCTATTTTACTAACTTTACGTTATTGAATTCGGTAGGTAGCTTCGAATTAAAACATTGATAGCGTATTCTATAATAATAGTGACAATATCCGGTTAAAATAAGCCGCATAAAGCCATTTCTTTAGATTAATATTCTATATTGGATGAGAGCAATTACCCACCAAAATCAAAGATTATAAGAAAATATAACTTGTGACAACTTTATAACACAGTATAAAATAATAGCCTAATCAATAAACAATTAACCCTTCTATAAAAATACATATAGGCCCAAGATGGCTAAAACAAAGGTAAGTAGCCTAATGTAGTTTCGTTAAATTAAATTGAATTTTTTAAATTAATCGGTATAAAAAAAACATTTTTTTTAGTTTTGCAAAAATTATATTAATTATAAGTTACTGTAAGTCGTACAATTTGTTTCAACATGAACGTTTCCGCAAACAACATGGGCAACAAAATTCATGAGTATATTTGATTTTCTCACAGCCATTGCAGTAGCAAACTGTTAATTATTGAATTCTAAAATAAACTGTATTTCAAGACCTTTTAAATTAGTTTAAGCCTATAATATAAGGCAAAATAACCCTAAGAAGAATATAAAATGTTCATTACACTTAAGTCCATTGATCATAATCAATATTTGTAAAGATCTAAAATGAAAGCTTCGACGATTGTCATCTACAAAAATTCGCGAGAAATTATTTTCAATATTTTGTAATGTTTAGTCAAATTTAATAAAAACTAATTCAATAATTGAAATATCAACTATTTTATTAGGCCTAGATTTATTAGTTTAGAATAAGTTAATTTTAGTATCGGCAGCTTAACAGAAAACAGAAAGAAAATACGATTAAAAAACTTTAAAAATATTATTATTGTAAAATTAAATTCTTAGAGTTACTTTAAAAAAATATTTATTATAACAATTAGTATAACAAACATAATAGTAGGCCTATTACAAACGTAAATAATTTCAAATAATTGTATTACGAATGATTATATTAAACTAAGTCGAAAGTAAATTTTGTTCTAATCAAGATTGCATCAACTTTTGAATGGCATTATTCAAAATAACCAACAAAACATAAGATAATTAAGTCACGTTAACTCAAAGATATTTTGTTTGGTTTTAATACAAACCATTCAGAAATAAAAATTCACAAAAAAAGCACAAGCAGAATTAATGGATATTAGGCCTAGATAGGAAATCATCGAAATTATTTAAAGTTTAATATTAAACTCACCGGTTTGGCCAACGATAGTGTCAAGCTCCTAGGTTCTATCACGAGTGGCAGCCGGAGAAAAATCACAAAAACTGTTGTCACGCACCACTCAGTCTCTACGCACTGACTACGTTCCGTGACCCTAGCCCGTACGTTACCGGTTCCCTTTGATCTTGCCGACTAGATACGCATAGCCATTAATTTCCAACTAGTAGAAGAAGTGGGAGAGTAAAACAATCATCACTCTTTTTCGCTCTCTCCTCGCCCCCCACCCCACTCTCCCTCTGCCAGTTTCTCTTCCACTGTTGTCAGCTTATTTTAATTCGACGCACATTTTACTATTTTTGGGGGTTTGCTTTTCGAAGGGAATGTTAAAGACGGTAAAATGTCTGTTTTTTACCAAGCGTGTTATAAGCTGTTTAAAATTTGCACGTAAATACGATTTTAAGGCTGAAGTACTCCGGCTACGAGGTAGATACAACGTGAACGTTAAAAGCGATGACGTTAAGAAAATAAAATTCATTAACGATATTTTGTGTTGAATTCGGAATTTGTTTAATACCTGTTGAGAATTTTGCTTAGTTTTATTTAACTTGATAACTGTTAAACATTTTGAAGGGTGAACCACATTGTTTAATTCCTTCCTTAATAGTTCCATTCATAGTTTCTCCCCAATCCTAGAACTTAAAATATTCCTACCGATAGCCTCTTTATTCTTCTTACATTTCTTTGTCCCACTTCAACGTGGCTAGAAACTTCCCTATAAATCTAATAGAGTACGTTCTACAAAACGTTTAGTCGGCTGTTAACAATTATTTTCGCTACCGCTAGTACCAGCAAGAACACATCCCCAGCCCTGTCTCTATTTCCACTATCCTTTGGACTGTTTTTTTAATAGAAATTACTAGTTAACTTCTATCTATGACTCCGGTTGAGAGAGAGGCCATATCAGATACACGCAAGCAACGATATTCCTTCACAATTCATCCTTCAAAGTGTTACACTCATAAACAACTCTGTAAGACTCCGTAAGAGAGTACGGTATATCAGGTAGGCATACACGTTATATAATCCTTCCTTCTATTATCTTCCTTCATGAAGACAATAATAAAAACATATCTGTGATTTCGCTAGAGAGTAAGATCATCTGGTACACGCAACTATAATCTTCCCGTCCTCTATCTTACTTTAAAGTGTTACACTCATAAACACTTCTGTATGACTCCGTAAGCGAGTAGAGTATATCAGGAGGCCTACACGTTATATGATCCTTCCTTCTATTATCTTCCTTCAAAGAAGTCACTAATTAACTCATATCTGTGATTTCGCTAGAGAGTAAGATCATCTGGTACACGCACCTATAATCTTCCCGTCCTCTATCTTACTTTAAAGTGTTACACTCATAAACACTTCTGTATGACTCCGTAAGCGAGTAGAGTATATCAGGAGGCCTACACGTTATATGATCCTTCCTTCTATTATCTTCCTTCAAAGAAGTCACTAATTAACTCATATCTGTGATTTCGCTAGAGAGTAAGATCATCTGGTACACGCACCTATAATCTTCCCGTTCTCTATCTTACTTTAAAGTGTTACACTCATAAACACTTCTGTATGACTCCGTAAGCGAGTAGAGTATATCAGGAGGCCTACACGTTATATGATCCTTCCTTCTATTATCTTCCTTCAAAGAAGTCACTAATTAACTCATATCTGTGATTTCGATAGAGAGTAAGATCATCTGGTACACGCACCTATAATCTTCACGACCTCTATCTTACTTTAAAGTGTTACACTCATAAACACTTCTGTATGACTCCGTAAGGGAGTAAAGTATATCAGGAGGCCTACACGTTATATAATCCTTCCTTCTATTATCTTCCTTCAAAGAAGTCACTAATTAACTCATATCTGTGATTTCGATAGAGAGTAAGATCATCTGGTACACGCAACTATAATCTTCACGACCTCTATCTTACTTTAAAGTGTTACACTCATAAACACTTCTGTATGACTCCGTAAGGGAGTAAAGTATATCAGGAGGCCTACACGTTATATGATCCTTCCTTCCATTATCTTCCTTGAAAGAAGACACTAATTAACTTATATCTGTGATTTCGATAGAGAGTAAGATCATCTCGTACACGCAACTATAATATTCTCGTCCTCTATCTTACATTAGAGTGTTACACTCATAAACACTTCTGTGTGACTCCGTATGAGAGTACGGTATATCAGGTAGGCCTACACGCTACTATGATCCTTCCTTCCATAATTTCCTTCAAGGAAGACCCTAATAATAACATATCTGTGATTCCGATAGAGAGTAAGATCATCTATACACGCCACTATACTCTTCCCGTCCTCTATCTTACATTAGAAAGAAAAACATGTAAGCTATGTATCTATTTGCTGTTACACTCATAAACACTTCTGTGTGACTCCGTAAGAGAGTAAGGTATATCAGGTAGGCCTACATGCTACTATGGTCCTTCCTTCCATAATTTCCTTCAAGGAAGACCCTAATAATAACATATCTGTGATTCCGATAGAGAGTAAGATCATCTATACACGCCACTATACTCTTCCCGTCCTCTATCTTACATTAGAAAGAAAAACATGTAAGCTATGTATCTATTTGCTGTTACACTCATAAACACTTCTGTGTGACTCCGTAAGAGAGTAAGGTATATCAGGTAGGCCTACCTGCTACTATGGTCCTTCCTTCCATAATTTCCTTCAAGGAAGACCCTAATAATAACATATCTGTGATTCCGATAGAGAGTAAGATCATCTATACACGCCACTATACTCTTCCCGTCCTCGATCTTACATTAGAAAGAAAAACATGTAAGCTATGTATCTATTTTCTGTTACACTCATAAACACCTCTGTAAGACTCCGTAAGAGAGTAAGGTATATCAGGTAGGCCTACATGCTACTATGGTCCTTCCTTCCATAATTTCCTTCAAGGAAGACCCTAATAATAACATATCTGTGATTCCGATAGAGAGTAAGATCATCTATACACGCCACTATACTCTTCCCGTCCTCTATCTTACATTAGAAAGAAAAACATGTAAGCTATGTATCTATTTTCTGTTACACTCATAAACACCTCTGTAAGACTCCGTAAGAGAGTAAGGTATATCAGGTAGGCCTACATGCTACTATGATCCTTCCTTCCATTATCTTCCTTCAAGGAAGACCCTAATAATAACATATCTGTGATTCCGATAGAGAGTAAGATCATCTATACACGCCACTATACTCTTCCCGTCCTCTATCTTACATTAGAAAGAAATACATGTAGGCTATGTGTCTATTAGCTGTTACACTCATAAACACCTCTGTAAGACTCCGTAAGAGAGTAAGGTATATCAGGTAGGCCTACATGCTTCTATGATCCTTCCTTCCATTATCTTCCTTCAAGGAAGTCCCTAATAATAACATATCTGTGATTCCGATAGAGAATAAGATCATCTATTACACCCCACTATACTCTTCCCGTCCTCTATCTTACATTAGAAAGAAATATATGTAAGCTATGTGTCTATATGCTGTTACACTCATAAACACTTCTGTGTGACTCCGTAAGGGAGTAAGGTATATCAGGTAGGACTACATGCTACTATGATCCTTCCTTCCATTATCTTCCTTCAAGGAAGACCCTAATAATAACATATCTGTGATTCCGATAGAGAATAAGATCATCTATTACACCCCACTATACTCTTCCCGTCCTCTATCTTACATTAGAAAGAAATATATGTAAGCTATGTGTCTATATGCTGTTACACTCATAAACACTTCTGTGTGACTCCGTAAGAGAGTAAGGTATATCAGGTAGGCCTACATGCTACTATGGTCCTTCCTTCCATAATTTCCCTCAAGGATGACCCTAATAATAACATATCTGTGATTCCGATAGAGAGTAAGATCATCTATACACGCCACTATACTCTTCCCGTCCTCTATCTTACATTAGAAAGAAATATATGTAAGCTATGTGTCTATATGCTGTTACACTCATAAACACTTCTGTGTGACTCCGTAAGAGAGTAAGGTATATCAGGTAGGCCTACACGCTACTATGATCCTTCCTTCCATAATTTCCTTCAAGGAAGACCCTAATAATAACATATCTGTGATTCCGATAGAGAGTAAGATCATCTATACACGCCACTATACTCTTCCCGTCCTCTATCTTACATTAGAAAGAAAAACATGTAAGCTATGTATCTATTTGCTGTTACACTCATAAACACTTCTGTGTGACTCCGTAAGAGAGTAAGGTATATCAGGTAGGCCTACACGCTACTATGATCCTTCCTTCCATAATTTCCTTCAAGGAAGACCCTAATAATAACATATCTGTGATTCCGATAGAGAGTAAGATCATCTATACACGCCACTATACTCTTCCCGTCCTCTATCTTACATTAGAAAGAAAAACATGTAAGCTATGTATCTATTTGCTGTTACACTCATAAACACTTCTGTGTGACTCCGTAAGAGAGTAAGGTATATCAGGTAGGCCTACATGCTACTATGGTCCTTCCTTCCATAATTTCCTTCAAGGAAGACCCTAATAATAACATATCTGTGATTCCGATAGAGAGTAAGATCATCTATACACGCCACTATACTCTTCCCGTCCTCTATCTTACATTAGAAAGAAATACATGTAGGCTATGTGTCTATTAGCTGTTACACTCATAAACACCTCTGTAAGACTCCGTAAGAGAGTAAGGTATATCAGGTAGGCCTACATGCTTCTATGATCCTTCCTTCCATTATCTTCCTTCAAGGAAGTCCCTAATAATAACATATCTGTGATTCCGATAGAGAATAAGATCATCTATTACACCCCACTATACTCTTCCCGTCCTCTATCTTACATTAGAAAGAAATATATGTAAGCTATGTGTCTATATGCTGTTACACTCATAAACACTTCTGTGTGACTCCGTAAGGGAGTAAGGTATATCAGGTAGGACTACATGCTACTATGATCCTTCCTTCCATTATCTTCCTTCAAGGAAGACCCTAATAATAACATATCTGTGATTCCGATAGAGAATAAGATCATCTATTACACCCCACTATACTCTTCCCGTCCTCTATCTTACATTAGAAAGAAATATATGTAAGCTATGTGTCTATATGCTGTTACACTCATAAACACTTCTGTGTGACTCCGTAAGGGAGTAAGGCATATCAGGTAGGCCTACACGCTACTATGATCCTTCCTTCCATTATCTTCCTTCAAGGAAGACCCTAATAATAACATATCTGTGATTCCGATAGAGAATAAGATCATCTATTACACCCCACTATACTCTTCCCGTCCTCTATCTTACATTAGAAAGAAATACATGTAGGCTATGTGTCTATTAGCTGTTACACTCATAAACACCTCTGTAAGACTCCGTAAGAGAGTAAGGTATATCAGGTAGGCCTACATGCTACTATGGTCCTTCCTTCCATAATTTCCCTCAAGGAAGACCCTAATAATAACATATCTGTGATTCCGATAGAGAGTAAGATCATCTATACACGCCACTATACTCTTCCCGTCCTCTATCTTACATTAGAAAGAAATACATGTAAGCCATGTGTCTATATGCTGTTACACTCATAAACACCTCTGTAAGACTCCGTAAGAGAGTAAGGTATATCAGGTAGGCCTACATGCTTCTATGATCCTTCCTTCCATTATCTTCCTTCAAGGAAGTCCCTAATAATAACATATCAGTGATTCACATAGAGAATAAGATCATCTATTACACCCCACTATACTCTTCCCGTCCTCTATCTTACATTAGAAAGAAATATATGTAAGCTATGTGTCTATATGCTGTTACACTCATAAACACTTCTGTGTGACTCCGTAAGAGAGTAAGGTATATCAGGTAGGCCTACACGCTACTATGATCCTTCCTTCCATAATTTCCTTCAAGGAAGACCCTAATAATAACATATCTGTGATTCCGATAGAGAGTAAGATCATCTATACACGCCACTATACTCTTCCCGTCCTCTATCTTACATTAGAAAGAAAAACATGTAAGCTATGTATCTATTTGCTGTTACACTCATAAACACTTCTGTGTGACTCCGTAAGAGAGTAAGGTATATCAGGTAGGCCTACACGCTACTATGATCCTTCCTTCCATAATTTCCTTCAAGGAAGACCCTAATAATAACATATCTGTGATTCCGATAGAGAGTAAGATCATCTATACACGCCACTATACTCTTCCCGTCCTCTATCTTACATTAGAAAGAAACACATGTAAGCTATGTATCTATTTGCTGTTACACTCATAAACACTTCTGTGTGACTCCGTAAGAGAGTAAGGTATATCAGGTAGGCCTACATGCTACTATGGTCCTTCCTTCCATAATTTCCTTCAAGGAAGACCCTAATAATAACATATCTGTGATTCCGATAGAGAGTAAGATCATCTATACACGCCACTATACTCTTCCCGTCCTCTATCTTACATTAGAAAGAAATACATGTAGGCTATGTGTCTATTAGCTGTTACACTCATAAACACCTCTGTAAGACTCCGTAAGAGAGTAAGGTATATCAGGTAGGCCTACATGCTTCTATGATCCTTCCTTCCATTATCTTCCTTCAAGGAAGTCCCTAATAATAACATATCTGTGATTCCGATAGAGAATAAGATCATCTATTACACCCCACTATACTCTTCCCGTCCTCTATCTTACATTAGAAAGAAATATATGTAAGCTATGTGTCTATATGCTGTTACACTCATAAACACTTCTGTGTGACTCCGTAAGGGAGTAAGGTATATCAGGTAGGACTACATGCTACTATGATCCTTCCTTCCATTATCTTCCTTCAAGGAAGACCCTAATAATAACATATCTGTGATTCCGATAGAGAATAAGATCATCTATTACACCCCACTATACTCTTCCCGTCCTCTATCTTACATTAGAAAGAAATATATGTAAGCTATGTGTCTATATGCTGTTACACTCATAAACACTTCTGTGTGACTCCGTAAGGGAGTAAGGCATATCAGGTAGGCCTACACGCTACTATGATCCTTCCTTCCATTATCTTCCTTCAAGGAAGACCCTAATAATAACATATCTGTGATTCCGATAGAGAATAAGATCATCTATTACACCCCACTATACTCTTCCCGTCCTCTATCTTACATTAGAAAGAAATACATGTAAGCCATGTGTCTATATGCTGTTACACTCATAAACACCTCTGTAAGACTCCGTAAGAGAGTAAGGTATATCAGGTAGACCTAAACGCTAATATCGTCCTTCCTTTCATTATCTTCCTTCAAGGAAGAAACTAATAATAATATATCTGTATTTCCGAGATAGAGTAAGATCACCTGGTACACGCCACTATACTCTTCCCGTCCTCTATCTTACATTAGAAAGAAATACATGTAGGCTATGTGTCTATTAGCTGTTACACTCATAAACACCTCTGTAAGACTCCGTAAGAGAGTAAGGTATATCAGGTAGGCCTACATGCTTCTATGATCCTTCCTTCCATTATCTTCCTTCAAGGAAGTCCCTAATAATAACATATCTGTGATTCCGATAGAGAATAAGATCATCTATTACACCCCACTATACTCTTCCCGTCCTCTATCTTACATTAGAAAGAAATATATGTAAGCTATGTGTCTATATGCTGTTACACTCATAAACACTTCTGTGTGACTCCGTAAGAGAGTAAGGTATATCAGGTAGGCCTACACGCTACTATGATCCTTCCTTCCATAATTTCCTTCAAGGAAGACCCTAATAATAACATATCTGTGATTCCGATAGAGAGTAAGATCATCTATACACGCCACTATACTCTTCCCGTCCTCTATCTTACATTAGAAAGAAAAACATGTAAGCTATGTATCTATTTGCTGTTACACTCATAAACACTTCTGTGTGACTCCGTAAGAGAGTAAGGTATATCAGGTAGGCCTACACGCTACTATGATCCTTCCTTCCATAATTTCCTTCAAGGAAGACCCTAATAATAACATATCTGTGATTCCGATAGAGAGTAAGATCATCTATACACGCCACTATACTCTTCCCGTCCTCTATCTTACATTAGAAAGAAAAACATGTAAGCTATGTATCTATTTGCTGTTACACTCATAAACACTTCTGTGTGACTCCGTAAGAGAGTAAGGTATATCAGGTAGGCCTACATGCTACTATGGTCCTTCCTTCCATAATTTCCTTCAAGGAAGACCCTAATAATAACATATCTGTGATTCCGATAGAGAGTAAGATCATCTATACACGCCACTATACTCTTCCCGTCCTCTATCTTACATTAGAAAGAAATACATGTAGGCTATGTGTCTATTAGCTGTTACACTCATAAACACCTCTGTAAGACTCCGTAAGAGAGTAAGGTATATCAGGTAGGCCTACATGCTTCTATGATCCTTCCTTCCATTATCTTCCTTCAAGGAAGTCCCTAATAATAACATATCTGTGATTCCGATAGAGAATAAGATCATCTATTACACCCCACTATACTCTTCCCGTCCTCTATCTTACATTAGAAAGAAATATATGTAAGCTATGTGTCTATATGCTGTTACACTCATAAACACTTCTGTGTGACTCCGTAAGGGAGTAAGGTATATCAGGTAGGACTACATGCTACTATGATCCTTCCTTCCATTATCTTCCTTCAAGGAAGACCCTAATAATAACATATCTGTGATTCCGATAGAGAATAAGATCATCTATTACACCCCACTATACTCTTCCCGTCCTCTATCTTACATTAGAAAGAAATATATGTAAGCTATGTGTCTATATGCTGTTACACTCATAAACACTTCTGTGTGACTCCGTAAGGGAGTAAGGCATATCAGGTAGGCCTACACGCTACTATGATCCTTCCTTCCATTATCTTCCTTCAAGGAAGACCCTAATAATAACATATCTGTGATTCCGATAGAGAATAAGATCATCTATTACACCCCACTATACTCTTCCCGTCCTCTATCTTACATTAGAAAGAAATACATGTAAGCCATGTGTCTATATGCTGTTACACTCATAAACACCTCTGTAAGACTCCGTAAGAGAGTAAGGTATATCAGGTAGACCTAAACGCTAATATCGTCCTTCCTTTCATTATCTTCCTTCAAGGAAGAAACTAATAATAATATATCTGTATTTCCGAGATAGAGTAAGATCACCTGGTACACGCCACTATACTCTTCCCGTCCTCTATCTTACATTAGAAAGAAATACATGTAGGCTATGTGTCTATTAGCTGTTACACTCATAAACACCTCTGTAAGACTCCGTAAGAGAGTAAGGTATATCAGGTAGGCCTACATGCTTCTATGATCCTTCCTTCCATTATCTTCCTTCAAGGAAGTCCCTAATAATAACATATCTGTGATTCCGATAGAGAATAAGATCATCTATTACACCCCACTATACTCTTCCCGTCCTCTATCTTACATTAGAAAGAAATATATGTAAGCTATGTGTCTATATGCTGTTACACTCATAAACACTTCTGTGTGACTCCGTAAGGGAGTAAGGTATATCAGGTAGGACTACATGCTACTATGATCCTTCCTTCCATTATCTTCCTTCAAGGAAGACCCTAATAATAACATATCTGTGATTCCGATAGAGAATAAGATCATCTATTACACCCCACTATACTCTTCCCGTCCTCTATCTTACATTAGAAAGAAATATATGTAAGCTATGTGTCTATATGCTGTTACACTCATAAACACTTCTGTGTGACTCCGTAAGAGAGTAAGGTATATCAGGTAGGCCTACATGCTACTATGGTCCTTCCTTCCATAATTTCCCTCAAGGAAGACCCTAATAATAACATATCTGTGATTCCGATAGAGAGTAAGATCATCTATACACGCCACTATACTCTTCCCGTCCTCTATCTTACATTAGAAAGAAATACAGATAAGCCATGTGTCTATATGCTGTTACACTCATAAACACCTCTGTAAGACTCCGTAAGAGAGTAAGGTATATCAGGTAGGCCTACATGCTTCTATGATCCTTCCTTCCATTATCTTCCTTCAAGGAAGTCCCTAATAATAACATATCTGTGATTCCGATAGAGAATAAGATCATCTATTACACCCCACTATACTCTTCCCGTCCTCTATCTTACATTAGAAAGAAATATATGTAAGCTATGTGACTATATGCTGTTACACTCATAAACACTTCTGTGTGACTACGTAAGAGAGTAAGGTATATCAGGTAGGCCTACATGCTTCTATGATCCTTCCTTCCATTATCTTCCTTCAAGGAAGTCCCTAATAATAACATATCTGTGATTCCGATAGAGAGTAAGATCATCTATACACGCCACTATACTCTTCCCGTCCTCTATCTTACATTAGAAAGAAAAACATGTAAGCTATGTATCTATTTGCTGTTACACTCATAAACACTTCTGTGTGACTCCGTAAGAGAGTAAGGTATATCAGGTAGGCCTACATGCTACTATGGTCCTTCCTTCCATAATTTCCTTCAAGGAAGACCCTAATAATAACATATCTGTGATTCCGATAGAGAGTAAGATCATCTATACACGCCACTATACTCTTCCCGTCCTCTATCTTACATTAGAAAGAAAAACATGTAAGCTATGTATCTATTTGCTGTTACACTCATAAACACTTCTGTGTGACTCCGTAAGAGAGTAAGGTATATCAGGTAGGCCTACATGCTACTATGGTCCTTCCTTCCATAATTTCCTTCAAGGAAGACCCTAATAATAACATATCTGTGATTCCGATAGAGAGTAAGATCATCTATACACGCCACTATACTCTTCCCGTCCTCTATCTTACATTAGAAAGAAATACATGTAGGCTATGTGTCTATTAGCTGTTACACTCATAAACACCTCTGTAAGACTCCGTAAGAGAGTAAGGTATATCAGGTAGGCCTACATGCTTCTATGATCCTTCCTTCCATTATCTTCCTTCAAGGAAGTCCCTAATAATAACATATCTGTGATTCCGATAGAGAATAAGATCATCTATTACACCCCACTATACTCTTCCCGTCCTCTATCTTACATTAGAAAGAAATATATGTAAGCTATGTGTCTATATGCTGTTACACTCATAAACACTTCTGTGTGACTCCGTAAGGGAGAAAGGTATATCAGGTAGGACTACATGCTACTATGATCCTTCCTTCCATTATCTTCCTTCAAGGAAGACCCTAATAATAACATATCTGTGATTCCGATAGAGAATAAGATCATCTATTACACCCCACTATACTCTTCCCGTCCTCTATCTTACATTAGAAAGAAATATATGTAAGCTATGTGTCTATATGCTGTTACACTCATAAACACTTCTGTGTGACTCCGTAAGGGAGTAAGGCATATCAGGTAGGCCTACACGCTACTATGATCCTTCCTTCCATTATCTTCCTTCAAGGAAGACCCTAATAATAACATATCTGTGATTCCGATAGAGAATAAGATCATCTATTACACCCCACTATACTCTTCCCGTCCTCTATCTTACATTAGAAAGAAATACATGTAAGCCATGTGTCTATATGCTGTTACACTCATAAACACCTCTGTAAGACTCCGTAAGAGAGTAAGGTATATCAGGTAGACCTAAACGCTAATATCGTCCTTCCTTTCATTATCTTCCTTCAAGGAAGAAACTAATAATAATATATCTGTGTTTCCGAGATAGAGTAAGATCACCTGGTACACGCCACTATACTCTTCCCGTCCTCTATCTTACATTAGAAAGAAATACATGTAGGCTATGTGTCTATTAGCTGTTACACTCATAAACACCTCTGTAAGACTCCGTAAGAGAGTAAGGTATATCAGGTAGGCCTACATGCTTCTATGATCCTTCCTTCCATTATCTTCCTTCAAGGAAGTCCCTAATAATAACATATCTGTGATTCCGATAGAGAATAAGATCATCTATTACACCCCACTATACTCTTCCCGTCCTCTATCTTACATTAGAAAGAAATATATGTAAGCTATGTGTCTATATGCTGTTACACTCATAAACACTTCTGTGTGACTCCGTAAGGGAGTAAGGTATATCAGGTAGGACTACATGCTACTATGATCCTTCCTTCCATTATCTTCCTTCAAGGAAGACCCTAATAATAACATATCTGTGTTTCCGATAGAGAATAAGATCATCTATTACACCCCACTATACTCTTCCCGTCCTCTATCTTACATTAGAAAGAAATATATGTAAGCTATGTATCTATTTGCTGTTACACTCATAAACACTTCTGTGTGACTCCGTAAGAGAGTAAGGTATATCAGGTAGGCCTACATGCTACTATGGTCCTTCCTTTCATTATCTTCCTTCAAGGAAGAAACTAATAATAATATATCTGTGTTTCCGAGATAGAGTAAGATCACCTGGTACACGCCACTATACTCTTCCCGTCCTCTATCTTACATTAGAAAGAAATACATGTAGGCTATGTGTCTATTAGCTGTTACACTCATAAACACCTCTGTAAGACTCCGTAAGAGAGTAAGGTATATCAGGTAGGCCTACACGCTACTATGATCCTTCCTTCCATAATTTCCTTCAAGGAAGACCCTAATAATAACATATCTGTGATTCCGATAGAGAGTAAGATCATCTATACACGCCACTATACTCTTCCCGTCCTCTATCTTACATTAGAAAGAAATACATGTAAGCCATGTGTCTATATGCTGTTACACTCATAAACACCTCTGTAAGACTCCGTAAGAGAGTAAGGTATATCAGGTAGACCTAAACGCTAATATCGGCCTTCCTTTCATTATCTTCCTTCAAGGAAGAAACTAATAATAATATATCTGTGTTTCCGAGATAGAGTAAGATCACCTGGTACACGCCACTATACTCTTCCCGTCCTCTATCTTACATTAGAAAGAAATACATGTAGGCTATGTGTCTATTAGCTGTTACACTCATAAACACCTCTGTAAGACTCCGTAAGAGAGTAAGGTATATCAGGTAGGCCTACACGCTACTATGATCCTTCCTTCCATAATTTCCTTCAAGGAAGACCCTAATAATAACATATCTGTGATTCCGATAGAGAGTAAGATCATCTATACACGCCACTATACTCTTCCCGTCCTCTATCTTACATTAGAAAGAAAAACATGTAAGCTATGTATCTATTTGCTGTTACACTCATAAACACTTCTGTGTGACTCCGTAAGAGAGTAAGGTATATCAGGTAGGCCTACACGCTACTATGATCCTTCCTTCCATAATTTCCTTCAAGGAAGACCCTAATAATAACATATCTGTGATTCCGATAGAGAGTAAGATCATCTATACACGCCACTATACTCTTCCCGTCCTCTATCTTACATTAGAAAGAAAAACATGTAAGCTATGTATCTATTTGCTGTTACACTCATAAACACTTCTGTGTGACTCCGTAAGAGAGTAAGGTATATCAGGTAGGCCTACATGCTACTATGGTCCTTCCTTCCATAATTTCCTTCAAGGAAGACCCTAATAATAACATATCTGTGATTCCGATAGAGAGTAAGATCATCTATACACGCCACTATACTCTTCCCGTCCTCTATCTTACATTAGAAAGAAATACATGTAGGCTATGTGTCTATATGCTGTTACACTCATAAACACTTCTGTGTGACTCCGTAAGGGAGTAAGGTATATCAGGTAGGACTACATGCTACTATGATCCTTCCTTTCATTATCTTCCTTCAAGGAAGAAACTAATAATAATATATCTGTGTTTCCGAGATAGAGTAAGATCACCTGGTACACGCCACTATACTCTTCCCGTCCTCTATCTTACATTAGAGTGTTACACTCATAAACACCTCTGTGTGACTCCATATGAAAGTACGGTATATCAGGTAGGCCTACACGCTACTGTGATCCTTCCTTCCATTACCTTCCTTCAAGGAAGACACTAGTAATAACATATCTGAGATTCCGATAGAGAGTAAGATCATCTGGTTCATGCAACTATAATCTTCCCGTCCTCTACCTTACTTTAAAGTGTTACACTCATAAACACTTCTGTGTGACTCCGTAAGGGAGGAAGGTATATGCGGTAGGCCTACACGCTAATATGATCTTTCCTTCTATTATCTTCCTTCAAGGAAGACACTAATAAACACATATCTGTAATTCCGATGAGAGTAAGATCATCTCGTACAAGCAAGTATAATCTTCCCGTCTTCTGTCTTACTTTAAAATGTTACACACATAAACAATTCTCTGTGACTCGGTAAGAGAGTAAGGTATATCAGGTAGGCCTACACGCTACTATGGTCCTTCCTGCCATTATCTTTCTTCAAGGAAGACATCAATAAACCCATATCGGTGATTCCGATAGAGAGAAAGATCATCTGGTATACGCAACTATAATCTTCTTATCCTCTATCTTACTTTAAAATGTTACACTCATAAACATTTCTGTGTCACTCCTTCAATCTTCAATAAACATATAAATTATATAATCTTCAATTATGTGTTAATGTATCGATTTGAAAAATATTTATTTCACATGTAACAAAGAAATAATTCATTGTTTAAAAACTAATATGTTTTAATAAATTCCCATGAAACTTTTAAAAGTAACATTAGGTAAAATTGCAATGTTATATTATTAGCCTAGTATCTTTATGTAGCTTAATCCTCTATTCGAAGCTCTAGATCTGTGGTTCCCAACCTGTGGTACGCGTACCCCAGGGTATGTAGAAGCTTGCAGGGTGGTACGCAAAAATAATACCAGTAATGGGGACATTAATATTTCATACTTTAGATCTGAAACAGATACGAGGTTACACTAGTAGTTGACAAGATACGAGTAATTGTGTTGATCGGTTGTTGCGTGGAGCTTGTATGTTTATGTGCGACTGAAATCACAGAATAGAATAGCGATGGGAAACATCTATTCCAGATTTAGGTGAACAATACAAATGCAAAAATGGGTCTACGATTTGGTGATAGGAAACTTTCAGGGAATGGTCTGTCACAAGAATATTGTATACCCAGCCGGTTGTTCCCGATCCACCCATTACTTACAATGCTGTCAGGCAACCTCTCTTTATCTTAAGCCCGTCAAGAAATACGTGGTACGTGTCATTGGGGGGAAACGTTTTTAGGGGTACATGGAATATAAAAGATTTGGAGCTTCTGCTCTAGGTAATACAAACTGAAATATTCGATCCACGTAAGTTAAAATCGATTTGTATAAAAGAGAAAATACGTTGTTACTTCAGATTCCAAGAAATCTTGTTAGCATAATAATATATAAAGATAGCGGATGTTATGTCTAGTGACGCAGATTTTTGTTTTGGAATCAGTCATTCATCTTTTGAATGTCTTTTAAAAGTCATATGCTTTCAGATATTGACTCTCTTGTTATGCAACTTTAAATAACAGTACTTTGCATCTATTTGAAAAATTGGTTTAATAGCATAAGCATAATGATGTTCAGCAGAACCGTCCTTAACAAATGCGAAGTCTGGAGCAAAAACGTTCTGCGAAAAATGTTTTAAAATGTGGTCTCTCCCGAAAGCTTTTTATAATTCTCGCGCAAAAAGTATGTTTAGAGCAATTTTTACGAAGCTATTTTGTCTCAAAACACGTCAATCGTTCACCAATTATTTAGGTGATTTTTTTCGTTTTCCAGGATTGAGTTTATTTTTTATTTTTGATATGTAGGGGCTACTATATCTTACTTTGGGAAAAGAACCGAGGTAAGAAAGAAGTATGATTTATGACCCTCGTCTAAACACTTCGAATTTAATTCTTCAATCAATGAACCACTAGAAGAATTATAATAATTTAGGTCTGGCAGGAAATAAATAAATTCGTATAATAAATCCATGTTTTTTTAAATTTTGTAACTATTATTCAATCATATTTAAGCACATTTTAAAAAATGTTATTTTTATTTGCACAAACTATTATTTATTTAGTATTCTTAAGTGAAAATCTTAAATATTGCCAACAGAAGTTCATTATAACTACTGATCAAATTAAAACAAACACTGCATTGTGAATATTTATTGCATCTTGTCATTCCGTCGCTTAGTAAATGTTCATATCTTGTTTATTTACGTTTTGGCAAATTAGGTGCAGTAGAGCTTCACTAATACGGACGTCAAAAATCCGGGACGTCACAAATCCGGATCGTTTCAGCGTGAACGGCACTCGGTGTCACTACAATACGTAGTTATATAAACTAAGTGTTATCTTTAATTATACACTAGGGCCTATATAGTACTCTCGGCAATCGGTTTACAAGGCCGTCATCCCTCCCCGACTGTCAAACGATGTTTTGCATTCTTTTGGTCACGATGCCGACCAAAATCTTTTGTAGATTTTGTCATTAATCAATAATTTAACATATTGCGCGGGTAATCAGACACTTTAGGCACGTATATCTGTACATTATTATATTGTTTTCAATCAACCAATATGTTTTACTTATTTTTTAGCGCGAGTAAGCGCGTGGCCTTCCTCAGCGCCGGCCTTCCCCAGCACGAGGCCTGGACGGCCGCTCCTCTCGCTCCACCCTAAAGACTGCTCTGATGCCCAGATACGCAACATAGTACTGACGGAGTATCAAACACTTTTAAATAGTAATCGAGGTTGCAATACTATTTTTTTACAAATAAGTTTTATTTAACATATTCAAGAAGGATAAAGTTTATTCAAACGCTACGAACTTGAATATGTTTACTAGCTACTTGTAGTATTTTAAATACTATATTATATTGTTTTTGTAGTGTCAGTAACAGTATTGCAAATTATTAAATTAACATGTGAAAATTTAAGGCTTCTTTAAATAAAAGAATTTTTACAGATTAAGTCAATAATGTAGCAAGACGATGTTTTTTGGTGAGGGCACATCCCGGGGTGTCAGGGGGGCGTACCTTCTCAGGGAAATTTTTAACATTTTAAAATCATATTTTTTGCTATTTAGGCAATTAAAATTACACAATTGTTGTTTTACTAATAACCTAGCGCTATTTTATAGGTTAGTATTTTTCTGCTAAAATTAATTGGTTTGGGGGGGCACTTGCCCCTTCTGGCTACGCTCTTAAATTAGATTAATTTCAAACTGCAAGGCCGCTACTTTCTGTCTGTTCAGATTTTATTGAATTGCACTTCAACCATGAATTAATAAAATAGGATCCAAACAGGGCTATCTAACACAAATCATTAAATTCCTTCTATTAGCTCACACTCTCCTGATATATACCTTGTACAAATTTTCAATGGTTAATTATATTTGTTTTCATCCAATCAAATACTTTTTTTAACCTATTGTGGTTGACAATTGAGGTTTATATATTTTTTTTCAAATATTTATTCAATAATTATATTATAAAATTTGTGGGGCCCAGCCGGGTTCGAACTGAGAATCTTTATCTTCAAAGTCTAACATGTCAGCACTGCACCAACTTTCCAATTCATAGAAATCTTTTTTAAAGATGTATATGAATTCCCCTCATTTAGTTATCGTCATAAATAGTGCCTAAGGTAACTAAAATAAAATTTTTCTTTGTTAACCTCAGTAGGAACTTACTTAATTTTTTTTATATCACTTGTTTTGTTAAAGTTTGTGTTCCCTTTTTAGAAAACCTATTTAACCATCTATTATAAGCAATCTAATTTTGTTTAGAGTTAACTCAGTTATGTCATAATGATTTTAGCACTGGGATTTGGCGTTATTTCTACTATATTTCAAATTATAACATTTTTATATAATTGTACATTCAATTTTTGTTATAAATAATGTTACACAATATCAAGAGCACAGTGGTACAATATATTACAATGAAAATATTGGAAAGAACCCCAATACCATAAAAATAATCAAAAATAACAAATAAAACAAGTTACTTGAGATTAAACCCTTATGTACATTTCGATGACCATGTCATCATCATCAGAGGGTCTTATTACAAACTTACAATCTAGCAAACAAGAAATTACAAACTTGTAATTTTGTAATAAGACCCTCTGATGATGATGACTTGGTCATCGAAACGTACATAAGGGTTTAATCTCAAGTAATATTTGTTATTTTTGATTATTTTTGTGGTATTGGGGTTCTTTCCAATATTTTCATTGTAATAAATAATGTTATAGTTCAGGCTTTATTGTATAAACAATTGTATATGTATTTTATTTCTTTTGTTAAAAGTTGTAATAGTATAAAAACAAACTGCAAACATTTCAGATTCTATTTGTTTTGGTTTACTAGAGAAAGGTATATGGTGATGAAATAATAATAAATAATTTCGGTAAAAAGCATTTAGAGTAAATCTGTCACATACTAATAAAATCCACTAGCAAATCTGGAACCGCTTTCTGTGTTGTTCTCTTCAAGCTTCCTATTTGCTGCTAACATCTTACTTGCTTTTTTTAAAAGTTCATTCAAATCTTTCTCTGTCTCTTGAATGCTTTCTCTGTCGATAGCCTTCATCCTCCTGATCCTGATGGAGTTTACCCCACCCGTGAGACCCAACTTCTCTGAAATAATAATAAATAATTTCGGTAAAAAGCATTTAGAGTAAGTCTGTCTACATACTCATAAAATCCACTAGCAAATCTAGAGCCGCTTTCTGTGTTGTTCTCTTCAAGCTTCCTATTTGCTGCTAACATCTTACTTGCTTTTTTTAAAAGTTCATTCAAATCTTTCTCTGTCTCTTTAATGCTTTCTCTGTCGATAGCCTTCATCCTCCTGATCCTGATGGAGTTTACCACACTTGAGACCCAACTTCTCATGAACTAGACATTTTGTGATGCCTTCTTTGAAGGATGTATTGGCTTCAACAACACCAAAACAAAGTGTTTTTAGACCAATAAACAAAAGCATACCATGATCAAAACTAGGGGGGAGCATGGTTGTTCATATTGGAGAAACTTTCGTCCACATAATTTTTGAGAATATTGTATATATAATTATAGCAGTGCTTTATTAGTTCTCGATTAAAGCAATTTCGAAACAAATTATTTTATCACTTGTTTTATTAAAACACAATTTTGGTAAAAAAAGGATGTTCAAAACTTTAATTTCAATCCAGTCCTCTATTTTTTTATTTTTTCGAAAGACCATCCAGGTCTTTACCCCTTGAAGGGTACTAAAGAATTCATTCTACTAGCCGTGTTAGATGTGTTGATATGAAAGCACATAGTATAAGGAATACATGTCTTGTTGCAGGGAAGAATTGCCCTTCTCCAAAAGTGTAGCTACTTTGGAGTCCTTTAATTTGTCTCCTTCTATTTCCTTTCCCCACAGATTACACCACAAATCTAATTCTGCAGTGATATCACCCAACTCATAAAACTCCATGAAAGACTGCAATTTTTCTAAATCTTTTGAAGCCATATGAAGAATGAAGAAGGGATAAGGTTAAAGCATTCCTTAATCCCTTGAGAATCTAACATTCAAAGATAAAGTTAGGGCGCCAAGATAAGGGATGATCAAGGACCTACTCCAGTATTCATTATACTTTTTTTTTGTTTAAACTCGGCAAAAAACCACTATTTACTGATTTATTCAGCAGACAGGTTTTGCACTAGGTCAGCGCATTATTCAATGCTGTGAATCACTGACAAAACTGCTGCTCATGTGTGTTGTGTTGGTGTGAGTCTGTGGTGTATTTCTGTTCTGTAGTATGTTATTGTTCATAGAGTGGTTGTTAATTATGTGCTCAAATATAGTATTTGGTTGTGAGTGTGTTTAGAATGTGTTGTGGATAGTATTTATGGTGTTTATTCAATTCCATGGTGGATTATTTCTGTGCATTTGCTTTTGAGGAATTCGTGGTACTGATATCCATGATATGTGATATTTAAGAAAATCACCAGAAACAGGTTTAACTCCTGGTTGATCCTTCCTAATGACATCAAGTATTCGACAAATATGTTTTTTCACATAATCAACTCATATTTTTGTAAAATGTTCAAAGTTTTTATAAAATTCCTAATAAAATGTTCATAACCGGCTCCAAAACAGCAGAGTATTTTATAACTGTGTCTAAAAATATAATGAATTGGTTTAGTTACAATAACATGGAATAATTAGTTTATTGCTTGAACAATGCAATTGATATGTAGATTTTTTGGTAACATAGTTTCCTTCGACCGAGAGATGTTCCTTCTAGTGCATTGGCAATTTCATGGAAGCTATCTGAATATTTTCTTATGCTCTTACATTTCTCAGATCATCTGGTCACACAGAGCAATAATAACTTTAGACCAAAATCCTACGGGTTTACAACTCACTAAAGAGATGTTAAATCCTTGACTGTTGTGATTGTGCTTCTTATTTCTGGTAGTTTGCTAGCACCATTGACCACAAGATTTAGTTTATTTGTTTGAATAATGGAAAAATAAAGAGTTACTCAACTTCTTCTTCAGAATGGTCTGCACATGATTTTTTTCCATCCATCATAGAATATTTGCAAACCCAAATCTAACACAATTCTCTTCTGAAAGATTCTGATCAACTAAAAAATTCTACATTGTGATAGGGATTGTAGAGGTACCTTGGGATTTCAGCTCAATATACCCTACAAATTCCTCTATGTTTCTTAATTTTTATCATAAAACCGAAATATGTTAGAAAACTTTTCTTTTGCAGCACAGCCATTACAGCATACATTTATCTTGTTTACAATCTTTAGTAATTATTTCTTTGGCAACTTCATCACATAATCTTTAAGAATAATTTCATTTTGAGTGTTTGGTGAAGTGTAGACTGCATGTTTTTAAACTTCAATTCAGTGGCATTTGTGTTTATTTGAACACTTGAGTTAACTATTTAGTAAATGATAAGCCGGTTTAATATCAAGTCAAAAGTTTATTTATTTATAGTTGTTGATTCCATTTTCATGTGAGCTACTAGTTTTCACTAAAATACTTGTAAATATTTTACAAACTTGCGGTTACGGTCTGAGTTGACAATGGGACACATTTCCCAAAATGGCCGTACTCAACAAATATAAGTAAGTGCTACTATAGGCAAGTTTGTAAAATACTTACAAGTTTTTTAGTTTATTTATTTAGTGCAACGTTTTGGAAACTAATTTGTTGCCCTTATCAAGCCTGAAAACAATTTTACATTGCTTATAAATACGCTTGTAAAATAATTTTTTATGTTCAACTTATAAGAAAAGTATGTAGAAGAAAATTGCTAATGAATTAACACGGTTTGACATTAAAAATGGTTCCTACAATTTTTTATAATTTAA
Organism: Prosapia bicincta; assembly: GCA_036971475.1. Taxonomy (NCBI): domain Eukaryota; kingdom Metazoa; phylum Arthropoda; class Insecta; order Hemiptera; family Cercopidae; genus Prosapia; species Prosapia bicincta. The sequence goes on from JBAIZL010000006.1 coordinate 117,056,180, forward strand.
GCAATTATCAAAAGAGGAAAAGGTAGTATTGATAGATTAAGTGTGAGTAATGTGGTAGGACCTATATAAAATTAACTGTCTGGAGTGTGAGGCCACTTATGTGGGTGAGACTAAGAGACAGGTTGGTGTTCATGTTCGTGAACATGAGAATAATAGTAATAAACATAAACAATCTTTCTCCCATTTTTTCTTTGAACATAGTAATAGGTTTGGGCATAAATTTCATTTTGAAAATTTTATTATACTGGATAATTAGTCCAACTAGAGGAAAAGGACCATTATTCTGAACAAAAACAACCTCTTACTACAAATTCAACAATTTTTATTTTAACCCAATGTACATTTCGATTACAAAGTAATCATCTTCAGAGGTATTTTATAAATGACTTTGTAAAATACCTCTGAAGATGATTACTTTGGTTATTAGGTACATTAGGTTAAAATAAAAATTGTTGAATTTGTGGTAAGAGGTTGTTTTTATTTAATATAAACATTTACGCCACGGTTGCATCAAGTTGTTATTATTCTGAAGTTGCCCATATTATCTTACAAAAGAATGGTATCAATAAAAAAATGATTTCGATAAGTTACATAATACGTATAAGGCATTGTTATATAAATTTAAAACATCCAAGAATTAGTTAGGGTTGCCTTGTTTGGTTGAACCTTTTATTGTTTTATGGTGTTGTATAGGGTTCATTTTGTTATTTTTGGGTGTTTTTTATATGTGCATATTTTTGTTCTCTAATTTTGTTACTGTTTTTCTTATATTTTAGATGAATTTATGACTCTCACCACTTTGGTGGATTATTGTATTAGGTTTTGACTAAAATTTCATTGTTTTTTTAAAGTTTTAAATTATTAACATTTGTTACGGTCTGAGTTGACAAAGGGACACATCTCCCGAAACGGCCGTCCTCGACAAGCAAAGTAAGTGCTACTATAGGCAAGTTTAAAACATTTAAAAGTGTTTAGTTTTAAATTATTGTTCTGAGTGTACCTATTTTTTAAATGCATATTTATTAGCAATGTAAAATTGTTTTCTGGCTTGATAAGGACAACAAATTAGTTGTTGAAACGTTGTACTAAATAAATAAACTTTTGACTCGATATTCAACCAGTTTATCATTTGCTCTTCAATTCAGTGTATTAGAATACATAATAAGAAACTATATGTAGATTATTAAAACACTACATATTCACAATAACTCAAAATATACCTAAGCTGGCAATTTTGTCTGTATAGCATTGAACAATGTACTGATCAAATGCAAAATTCATTTGCTAATACTTGTATCAATAAGAAATATTTATTGCTATGTTCAATATTGATAAATAAATGATTAAAATAAAGTACATTTCTGTGTACATGTATGCGTTTTTGGATTAGATAGAAGACGGTCAGACTCGCCTAGGTAATAGTCTGGTCCATATTCTTAAAATGTAAATGCATATGAAGACTAAAATAGTGAAATATTTTTACAAATATTATGTCAATAATACCTTGTGTTCTTCAATCAAAAAGGGAACTGAAGTGAGACACAGTGTGTTTCCAGAATATATAATTACTTTAATGTTCATGTATGGCTATTTTATGGTTAGTGACTGGACTATTACCAAGGTAAGTCTGTCTATCTCCTATCTAGTTTAAATAATCTCAAATAAGCTACTAAAACTAACAAACACACACACACACACACGTCACGTACACTACAATGTACTAAAACAAGAATCTTACTTGGTATACATGCAAGTTAACTTTTAAAGATTAATTACGGTGTTTTCATTGTTCGGCATCAACTGAAACATGAAGACACCATAATTAGTTTTCGAAAGTTAGCTTGCATATAGACTTGGATGTATGTATTAGGCTGTTTGTATTAATAATTACTGTGGTGTTGCCTTTGTCTGCTGTGGTGAGTGTGATGTTGTTTAGTTGGGTTTTTGTTTTATGTTTGCAGGGATTTTAATTTCATTGTTCATGTTTTTGTTGGTTATGTTTTTCTGTTTCGTTACGTTTTTTATGTCATGTCGAAGTGATCTTGGTGTTGCCTTTGACTGCTGTGGTGAGTGTGTTGTTGTTTAGTTGGGCTCACAAACCCAATGTCCCCATCCGACCCATCATAAACTACCAAAATGCCCCTGCACATAAATTAGCAAAATACATGGACAAAGTAATCAGACAATCCATAAACTTAACACACGAACACACATAAAAAACAGAACAAACCTCATAAAATAAAGTAAAAGACAAAACATACCGCACAATTCAACACTACTATCACTCGACATAACAAATATGTACACCAACGTACCCATACCCGAAACACTCAACATCCTAGAAACTCAATTAATACAGAACAATAGACCTAAAACCCACGTTACCGAAATCATAAACATCCTCCAAACCATCACCAAACAAAACTATTTCACCCACAACTCAAACTTCTATTCACAACCAGATGGCTTACCCATGGGAAGTCCTATTAGTAGTGTCCTAAGCAAAATTTTTCTACAACACATAGAAAACACCAAGATACTCACAAACGATACACACGCACACAGAATCATTTACTGGCACAGATACATCATTGATATCAAAACAATATACAGAGGCAACACCCGACAATGCAAAAACTCCTCACCTACACTAATAAAATACACCCAAAACTCCACTTCACTTCAGAAATTGAAACCAACCGATCCCTAAACTTCCTCGACTTAACCATAACAAAAAGCCACACACAAAAACACAGCTTCAACATTTACAGGAAACCCATAACGATAGACACACTTATCCACAACACCTCAAACCACCCTATCCAACACAAACATGCTGCCTTCAGATCCATGCTCCATAGACTTAAAGAAGTCTCAATGACCACAGAAAACATAAACAAAGAACTAGACACAATTAAATATTTAGCATACACAAATGGATACATCACCACTATAATAGACAAACTATGGTACAAAATACAAAAAACACTAAAATTAACACTACAGACAGGGAAAACGAATACATCACATTACCATACATAGAAAAAACAACAAACAAAATAGCCCACAAATTTCAAAAAATAGGATAAAAAATAGTATACAAAACTAATAACAAGTTACAATTTAAAATACAACACAACACCAACAACAAAGATAAGCTACAAGCACCAGGCGTATACAAACTGAACTGCGACGAATGTAACAAATTCTACATTGGACAAACAGGTCCTAGCTTTAAAGAAAGAGTCGAGGAACAAAAACAGAACACCAACTCAACATTTTACAATCACATAAAAGAAATAGGACACAAATACACAGACATTTACCATAACCTAGAAATCCCACACATCAACAAAAAAGGACCACATCTCAACACACTACAACAATATGAAATTTACAGACACACAAAAATACAAAGTACAAACATATTAAACGAACAAAGACAATAAAAATCACACATACTCTTTGATAGTATCGAAAAACTACCTTTAAAAACATTACCGCTTGACTCAACATCTCCAAGCAGAAGACACTGATGAAGATCGACACATAGCGATCGAAAACGTTCTGTCTCAGTAAGTTTTAACAAATTTACTAAATTTAAAGTTCGGATAGTCATAAACTATTGTTTAAGTGATTAGTAAGATTCGCCGAATGTAATGGAATACAAAATTCAAGAATCTAAATTCTTAAAGTCTGGTATGAAAAGTATAAATTTGCCATCCTTTAAAAGTAAAAAACTTCATTATAGGAAGGTATGGGATTTTTAGGTTAAAGTTTTGACAAAGAAACAATGATTTCGAAATGTGCAACAAAGGTATTTCAAATAAAACTATTAAAATATAATTTTATTGGCTAAGAACTTGCAAACAGTACTGTGAGTGGCTGATACAACATAGGTTACGGAGAGATGCAATACTTTAAGAAGTCAAGGAAATAAATTGAATCCAGGGAGAATAGAATTTTAACATGCAAATAGGAGAGCTGTGAGGTTGTCACTTTTGCTAAGGGAGTTGCTTAAGGTTTTTATTATTGTTTTATCAAAGAATTGATACTCTATGTTGAGGATAAGTATCGTTGGAATCATCAGAAGTGAAAAACAAAACACTGGGTGACTTCAAAAGGACAGCTAAAGAGAACCAGAATCATGATCAAGCAAACCCAAAAGTCAAAAGACTTGGATGAACAAAGCTGCTGTAGAGATGATACACTAGATATTTCTCTGCCTCAGTGGAATAAAAATAGTATGCAATGAGTTAAACAGCATTGTATCCAACCACTGGATTAGATCAAATGACTTGGCAGGTTTTGTATGGTTTATCTTATCTGATGCCATGTGATTTTTATCTTTGGGCTTGACAAAAGATAATGTATATGTTTTTCCACTACTAGGTGACCTACATGACTTAAGCAACAGGATTAAAGCAATTGTTTACAACAATTACTCTAGAAACAGCGATCTATACTTGGGAACAATGATTAAAACTTTAATAATTAAAAAAGGAAATGTTATTAAAAATTTGTAAATTTTGATGCTTTTTTAAAGTACATAGTAACTTTTAAACGTTAAAATTTTTGATAATGAATAACAAAATATTTGTTATAAATCAGGGTTAAAATAACACTTGATCGAATCAAGCAATTGTTTGTCCCGATCTTGGTCATTGTTGGTCAGTATTTTTAGAAGTTGACTCCACCCAATTTTTATATTGATTATTTACAATTTTTTTATTTTTGAGTCTCCTACAACATTGAGGTATTTACCAGATGTGTAACATATGTTTGTTAACTAGTTCGCCTATCTTGCTGTAAATAATATAAACATTTGTTTTGTATTCTTCTTAGCTCTGGTGTTATTAAATTGTAATAATTCTTTAAAAGTTGAGTGAATTTGGATAAAAAGTTACATTTTTTTATTTTTTAAATATTGTACAAAATTATTTTTTAATTGGTTAAAAATATACAAATCTCTTCAAATTTCTTAGTAAGGCCAAAAAATCAACAATTTTTTGTATTTTATAATGTAGATAATATTATTACATTGACTCAACTCTAACAACCTATTGAGTTTTATAAATTCATTTAGTTAAAATACCCACTAGTAAGTTGCTTGATATAATCTACTTAAATTCACTCATTAAACTATAATTAAAAAGTACCTAATAAGTGAATACAAATTAGCTTCGTAAACGGAACAAATGTTTTAAAACCCGTCAGCAATTAAGCCATTACGTATTCACTTAGTTAAGTACTTTTTAATAATAGATAAATATAAGAAAATGAATCTGTAAAGGAAACAATTGATTTTAACAACAAATAACTTTTTATTTAAGGGATCAATATAATTAATGTATTACAGGTATTACATTTTATCATTTTGAAATACATAATTTTAGATGTGGTCTACACCAATGTTAATAGAAAATGATAATAAGAATGCAATTCTGAAATAAATATTCAAAATGACCAAATAAATATCAATAGCACTGGGAATTGGATCATAAGGTTCTTTCAAAACATTAAATACAAACAAATGAGTGCTTAATATGTATACACTTGTATAAACCATAAAACCACAATGCAAAGAAATCAAAATTAATGTTAATCCAAATAGGTTTTTTGGATAACCGAAAGATAGTAAAATAGCAGTAGCTACTGACACTAAAATAAACAAACACAACAGAAAAACTGTAAATGTTTGTAGAACTATTTCATGAAAATCTTCATTACAAATATATGCAATTACAGTTAAAGAACTCATATATAAAAATGTGTAAAACCCAACATGATATGATAACTCTCGACTAAAAAAAGAAATAAATGGTCCTGGAATTATGCTGCACAATGCGAAGTAGAGCCTTTTTTTATTAAGTTCTGTTTCATAAGACAGTCTGGATGATTTTCTTATTAATAATTCTAATGTGATATAAGAAATTATAGTGTAGAATTTTATATGATGGAAAAGAAAATCTAAGACAAATGGAAAGTAAAAAAAAATATTAGATGTAAGTGAAACTAGGAATATTGCTGCTAAGGAGTATAAATAAGTTTTTAGTACGTTATTTTTGAATTTTAGTTGCCAGTTCCATACTACAGAAAATAATGTTTCATAGCGTGCAAAGAAATAAGCATATATAATGCTTGAAGTAATTACCAAAACACATGAAGCTACTAAAATAGGTTCACTTTCGTTATAAACGTATCTTATGGTTTTGTACATTATTCACACTAGAAAGCAAATACAGTGACACAAATTTGGTTAGTTAACATAAATACTTCTTATGAACACAGTTGCACTAACTTTAAGTAACACTTTTATAAGAGGTAATTAAAGTCCATAAAGATTTTACTTCAAAATTTTTTGTGGTTTTTTCAAGACATATGTCTTACTTGAGTTTAAAAAATATTTTGTGTTATTTTTTAAATTCTCTCGAAATGTTTCGTCTAAAATTTAGAGAAATCTGATTATCTTATCTTATGCAGACTTTCTGATAATAATTAAAAATTGTAAGTTATTAGGTAAACTGTTTAGGTTGGAATATCATCCAATCAGCAATTAAGGATGACTTAATATTTTTATTTTAAATTAGCCGCCTTAACAGTAACTAAATATCGTTTATCGATCAATGAAGTACAGTATAAAAAGTGTTTTAGGTCCAGAAGATATCCACGAAAAAACTGCAAGTAAAAAAAAGTTTTTGTAAGGATTTGAAGAAATGTAAATTGTTATAATCCTTTAAAATTGTACATTAGAGAATATCAAACGTTTGTAATAAAATAAGCATAATATATTACAACTTTTTATAATCTTTGAAATATTATATTAAGGTTCTTTGCAAGTCTCGATTTTTTTATAATGATTGTCGATATCGGATATCAACAGGCCCATCAAATAACGTTTGATTTATAAATTTTTAAAGGTTAGTGTTTAGTTCCGGTTGTGTCAAGCTAATATTATTTTGTAAATACTGTACTGTATATTGTAGTTAAAACGTAGGTGGTTATAAACTTGAGATTTGGCGTGCGCTAAAATAAAATGTTTAGCAAGTGTTTAGACAAAGAAATATGAAGGTTACTATTAAAAGTAAGGTGATTTCCTTTATATTAAGATTAGGTTTGCAACCCAGTTCTTATTTTAGGAAATAATTTAATACTTTATATTTAAATTAGGTTATATTTTGTATTACAGTTTCCTGATCATCTTTGCAAAGTAATATGATTACATGTAACATTAAAGGATTAAATTTAGGTTAGAAAAATTTCTCTTAAATATATATGTTTTACCAACCAAATGATACAAAAATGTAATACTTAGTGATACTTCAGGAGACATGTTATGATTTTTACCAAAAATACCATACTAATCATTAACTAATGACTAGGCCTTATAAAAAGATGTAATTGTGTTACATCATCAAAAGGATTGTATATTAAGTTATTTTTATTTTATTGATTGTTTATGTTGTGTTGGTTTTCAGAAAGATGACAATATATACATAAAATGTATTGAAATGTAGTTTCTTTTAAAAACAGAACTGTTACACTAAATTTGATAATAGCTACTATACAGTATCCAGTTGGAATAGGTTTGGTCTTAAACAAAATAATGTTCACTAATTTTTAAGGTGAACAGTTGAAAATGTTATGAACTACCTCCTTGGTCTATGCAGAGATGCAGAAATGTGTACCAAATTAGGGACAACTTTAATTGTGACAAGTTGGCCTCTTAGCAGACTCTATTTTGTTATTTTTATATAACCATATCCATCATAAACAGATGTAGTTGTATTCTAATGTAGCATAACATAGTGCTTTGTTTTATAAAGTAGAACGTGATTTTAAAATTAGTATATACTGCAAAGTGAAATTAATGTTTTTAACAATTTTATTATGTTTACATTAAGGTTCATTATTTTCATAGATACTTTCTGCATTATCAAGTGAATGTTTTTGCGAATATCGATAATGTGTAGAAAAAAATATTTAACTCATAATATACATAGAATAAAGAAATATATACATTAATAGGCCTCTAAATCTAATTTAGTTAATATTTTTATTGCAAAAATAAACAATAGTAAATATTCATTCTAAACATGCATTTAATCTTAAATGTATCTATCTTCGGTGTTGTGAGGTTTTTATTGCAAACAAATAATTAATAGGAATAGTGGACAAAGCTTACTCTATTTTTCTCTATTCATATGTTACTCAAAAATACTTTCTAAAGATAAAACAATTTACTGTGTCATAAACCATAAATATCTTGTTCTTGACTTACAGCATTAAATAATGCGCTGACCTAGTGTGAAACACGTTTGCTGAAAAATATTAGTAAGTAGTGGTTTTTTGCCAAGTTAATACTAAAAACAAAATAATAAATAGTCACTTTTGTTGATTCCATCTTCAAGCGAGCTACTAGTTTTTAACTGTTACAGTCCGAGTTGACAATGAAACACATCTCCCGAAACGTCTCAACAATATAACGTAAGTGATGCTATAGGCAATTGTAACAATTTACATTTGTTTTAGTTGTAAATAGTCGTTACAATTAGAAAATATTGTAACATAACATCAGCAAATATTAAAAGATGTTTCAAGAAACATAAAACTATATAAACTTAGCGTTTCTTTACAAAACAGAGCACTATTTATACTAAAATAAAAAGTTATTGAGAAATCCCTCATAACTCAACCCTGGCATCATTTGACATCACAAACCTATATAGCAATATCCCAATCACAGAAACACTAAACTTATTACAAGATAATCTAAGACTTAACAACACTACAGAAAAAATCACAAAAGAAATCATACACATTTTGAACACCATTACACAACAGAACTACTTCACTCACAACAACAAATATTACACACAGAAACGAGGGCTACCAATGGGTTCACCGATTTCAAGCATTCTCGCAGAAGTATTCCTACAACCCATAGAACAGAATAAAATCATAAATAACAACAAACACGCAGATAAGGTAATATATTTGCATAGATATGTAGATGACGTTATAACACTATACCGAGGAAACATAAGACAATGCCAACAACTCCAAACACACATAAACAAAATACACAAAAATATACAGTTCACTGCAGAATTTGAAAACAACAAAACATTGAATTTCTTAGATATCACTATAACAATAACAACAACACAAACACAAACAAATTCATCACCCTCATATACATAAACAAACTTACAAATAAAATAGCACACCAATTCAAAAAAGCAGGATACAATGTAGCTTACAGAACAACAAATAAAAGTCAATCGGCTATCAGACACATCATTAATAACAATACCAACACATACAATAACCCAGGAGTATACAAACTAAAATACAACAACTGCAAAAAGTTCTATCTTTCGCTGAAAGATATAAAGAACACAAAAGCGCACTGCACACTACTATTGAATCCACCTTTGCAAATCACCTCGGACACTAAACACTTATGCAAAAGTATGAAAAATAACATGAGCATCCTCCTCACATGCAACAAAGGCCATAAATTAAACACAGTAGAACAGTATAAAATATATAGACATAGCAACACACATAAAAATAACATCCTAAATGAACAAACACTGCACAGATCACACATACTCTTCAATTACATCACTTCTAAGTTAAAAAAAAATGGTACCTAGGAAAAACAACTAGCGACAAAAATACGAGGCTCAAGAAGTCGTAAGACAAAAATGTCTGGTCGCAAATAATAGCAAAAGTGTAATAAAAATATAGCTACATTACAAAGAGACTCTTTAGGATAAATTTTCAAATTTACTAGCAGTATACATTGGTTTCACCGAATGTTTAAACTTTTTATATATAATATTACTCTAGAATTTTGTAATCCAGAGAGTCATAAACTAATGTTATAGTGATTAATATAATATTAGTTTCAATTCTGTATAAAGTTTCTTAATAAAACAGCACTATATATATATATATATATATATATATATATATATATATATATATATATATATATATATATATATATATATATACACATTACAATGTAGTACTATCGTAATATACCAATAAATTATCCAATCAAGATTAATTATATCTTTAAAAAAAAACAAAATTAAGTTTATCAATATTAATTTGTTATCATGGGTCGCCTGAACATATCTATGTTGCAGTTATGAGGTTGATTGTTCAATGTCAAAGGTAGGTTTATTTTACTTTGGAAATTTAATTTTGGTTGTGTAACCAAATTTATCCTAATTGAATACTTTATAGCTATGTTTTAACATAGCTACTTAGTAATGTAGAAAAAATTCACAATAAATTATTTGGTAAAAGTTTAAGTTTTAACAATTAGGTTATTTTTCCAATGTGACAATTAGTGTAAGCTTTAACCACTATTGTGATACTTAAAATCACAATAGAATTTATTTAGGATTTAGAATTTATGTTTGAGTAACATATGTGAAAAATAAAAAAGAGAAATCTTATACCTTATCAAGTATTTTTAATTAACATTTTACATAATTTTAACCAAATTCAATTAAATATATTACTTTAAATATGTATTCTTTTAAAAAGTAAATACAATTAAATATTCAAGTTCCATTCATAAGTAATTTTTACTATAGGTTGGACGGGTGTAGCCACTTGGCGTTGGGTTGCAAATGATGACACTTGTGGAATTTGTCGTTTAGCATTTGATGGTTGCTGCCCTGATTGTAAACTTCCTGGTGATGATTGCCCTTTAGGTAAGGTAGTCTTTAAACTTTTTTTCTTTTTTCACAGGTTTTTCAGCAAATTAAAACAAAATCATAAAACAATAATATTATAGATTTTAATTATGAACCATAGCTTTTAAGGATTGAGGTAAAACTAACTTTTGCTTTTATGTTTTTTGTTATGACGTTCCTTGTCTCCAATCCCATTACACTTTGCTGTTATTTATTGTAATTTTGCTATTTTATATTTTGATTTTGCATTTAAGTAAATAAAATATGACTTCAATTTTTAAGAAAATGACATTATGTGGTTTATTTAAAATTTACACAAAAATAAAACGTATTAAAAGAGCATTGTAATCATGTCCTGGTTTAAATGCTGCCTGACCGCTTGTAATAACTCATTTCTAGAGACAAATTAACTGTTTAAAAGCTCAAACGAAACCAAAAAAGTGAACCCTACCGGGAACTTCTACAATGATATTAGTGGAATAGTAAAAAAAATAGTTTGCTTTTTGGCAGAAATAACAACCCACCTGTTGAGTTACATGTCAGCAGTGTAGGTCATATATGGTATTTGAAACGTATATAGTAGAAACAACTTATCCACACTACAATACAGAAAATAAAACATTACTGTACTAATTGCTATAGAAAGCAACAAAATTGGTATACAGCTGCATGACAGAAACTCTGAACATTTACTGAAATCAGACAAAATTGCAGACAAGTGTCACTCTTGTCATTGCTGACCAGGCCCAAACCTTGTTGATCATTACGTTTTATACTCTACTTTCTGAGATGCCAAATTGTTGAAAGTTTGGGTCTATAAAACACCAGAGTAACATGAATTTACTCTTGAATTTTGTAGTCCATTACGTTCGGTGAAACTTATTAATCACTTAAAGAATAGTTTATGACTATCTGAACTTTATATTTAGTAAATTTCTTAAAACTTACTGAGACAGAACGTTTTCGATCGCTATGTGCTGATCTTCATCAGTGTCTTCTGCTTGGAGATGTTGAAAATACACGCTCACATTTCAATAAATTATGTTTAACTCACAACTTTACACCTCAATACGCGAAAATAAACATAAACAACAATACTAAAGCAGCTACCATTACCAAACAAAAAGCAGAAATAATTTACATTAAACAAAGTATCAAAAACCTATACAAAAATAAAGACTTTCTAAATTATAGGTTATACCAACTCCATTTAATTCTCGTGAACACAATCGGACACAGTATCACATTACAATTGGTAACAGACACAAATAATTGAGCAACTAATAAAATAATAAACATCAAAAATAACCACAAGAAAAAATTAATCAACTATTATGTAAAACAAAAAACACAACATACTCTCAACCTACACAAAAATTCTACCCCCGTACAGTTAACCTCACTAATACCAAATTCACACAACACGAAATGGATTTAATAAACAAAGGCTTAAAATACCACCTACATTATAAACCAAATAACATAACAAACAGAAACATTATATTACAAACAGAAACAGCCATACAAAAAACCGACACCAAAGACCAAGACTCACTTCGACATGACATAAAAAACCTAACCAAACAGAAAAACATAAGCAACAAAAACATTAGCAATGAAATTAAAATCGCTGAAAACATAAAAGAAAAAGCACTAAACAATATCACACTCACCACAGCAGACAAAAGCAACACTACAGTAATCATTAATACAAACTGCCTAAATGGCAAAATCAATGACTACATATTAAATAATAATATAATACAACTAGATACAGACCCAACAGAAAAATATCACAAAACCATCAAACAACTAATTAATACATCTAAATACATTATCAACAAGAACAAAAATCCCATCTAAAAAATTCACCCTAAAGCACCTACCCTCCGCGCTCTTCCCAAAATTCACAAACCTAACGTTCCCATCCGAGCCATCATCAACTACCAGAATGCCCCTGCACATAAATTAGCAAAATACATGGACAAAATAATCAAACAATCCATAAACTTAAACACAGAAACAAACATAAAAAACAGAACAAACCTCATAAATAAAATAAAAGACATAAACATACCACACAATTCAACACTATTATCACTCGACATAACAAATATGTACACCAACATACCCATACCCAAAACACTCAACATCCTAGAAACCCAATTAATACAGAACAATAGACCTAAAACCCATGTTACCGAAATCATAAACATCCTCCAAATCATCACCGAAAAAAAACTATTTCACCCACAACTCAAACTTCTATTCACAACCAGATGGCTTACCCATGGGAAGTCCTATCAGTAGTGTCCTAAGCAAAATTTTTCTACAACACACACCAAGATACTCACAAACAGTACACACGCAGACAAAATTATTTACTGGCACAGATACATTGATGATATCATAACACTATACAGAGGCAACTTCCGTCAATGTGAAAAACTGCTTACCTACACTAATAAAATACACCCAAAACTCCACTTCACTTCAGAAATTGAAACCAACCGATCCCTAAACTTCCTCGACCTAACCATAACTAAAAGCCACACACAAAAACACAGCTTCAACATTTACAGAAAACCCATTACAACAGACAAAATTATCCACAACACCTCAAACCACAGTAACCAACACAAAAACACCCTGCCTTCAGATCCATGCTCCATAGACTTACAGAAATCCCAATGACCACAGAAAACATAGACAAAGAACTAGACACAATTAAATATTTAGCATACACAAATGGATACAACACCACAATAATAGACAAACTATGGTACAAAATACAAAAAAAAACACTAAAATTAACACTACAGACAGGGAAAACAATTACATCACATTACCATTCATAAACGAAACATCAAACAAAACAGCCCACAAATTTCAAAAAATAGGTTACAAAATAGCATACAAAACCAATGACAAATTACAACACAAAATACAACACAACACCAACAACAAAGATAAACTACAAGCACCAGGCGTATACAAACTAAACTGCGACGAATGTAACAAATTCTACATTGGACAAACAGGTCGCAGCTTTAAACAGAGTCGAAGAACACAAACATAACACCAACTCAACATTTTATAATCACTTAAAAGAAACAGGACACAAATACACAGTCATTTATCATAATTTAGAAATCCTACACATCAACAAAAAAGGACCACATCTCAACAGACTAGAAGAATATGAAATTTACAGACACACAAAAACACAAAATACAAACATATTAAACGAATAAACACAATACAAATCACACATACTCTTTGATACTATCGAAAACCTACCTTTAAAACCGTCACCACTTGACCCAACATCTTCAAGCAGAAGACACTGATGAAGATCGGCACATAGCGATCGAAAACGTTCTGTTTTAGTAAGTTTTAACAAATTTACTAAGTATAAAGTTCGTAGAGTCATAAACTATTGTTTAAGTGATTAATGAATTTACTGTATATTGTTTTTATGAACTTATAGATTTGTATTGATGATTATAACCTATATTTGTGTAAAATATATGTTGTAGTTATGGGGAATAGTTATCTGTTACTGAGATTAAGAGATTCTATACGAGGTGAGGCTAGAAAAAAACCGAACTAGCACAGGTGAAACAATAAAACGAATGCAATAAGGCTGAAAGTCGCCTGGCCCTCGTGACTCTTGCTCCGCCTACTGCTCGAGTTTCATCTGCCTCTTGCACTCAGTCTGCCCGTGGCGTCTGTTCTAAGTAGTTGACGTTTTGTCTGTGCGTCAGAAAAATGTTGAGTGTACAGAAAGAACAGCGTGTTAACATCAAATTTCTTTTCAAACTTGGAAAATCTGCAAGTGAAACGTTTGTAATGTTGCAACAAGTGTACGGCGATGATTGTTTATCGCGAAACAAGTGTTTGAGTGGTTTAAACGATTTAAAGATGGCCGCGAAGACACAAGTGATGAAGCTCGCACTGGCAGACCATTGTCAGCAAAAACTGATGCAAACATTGAAAAAATCTGTAAACTTGTTCGAGAAGATCGCCGTTTAACAATCAGAGCAATGTCTGAGTTGACAGGAATTGACAAGGAAAGTGTTAGGCAGATTCTTCATGAAAGTTTCAACATGAACAAAGTGTGTGCAAAAATGGTTCCAAAGTGTCTCACAATGAAACAGAAGGAACGCCGAAGAATGATTTGTTCTGACATCCTACAAAACATTGAAAGTGATCCCACCTTTTTACAAAATGTTATTACTTGTGATGAATCGTGGTTTTTTACTTACGATCCCGAAACCAAACGCCAATCGATGCATTGGAAATCTCCTGATTCTCCACGACAAAAAAAGCACAAATGTCAAAATCGAAATTCAAGGCAATGATGATAGTTTTTTTTTTTTTGATGTCAAAGGGATTGTACACATTGATTGGGTACCAGAGGGACAAACAGTGAATCAGCATTACTACATTAGCGTCCTGACTACCCTACGTGAGCGAGTACGGAGAAAACGGAATGATTTGTGGAAAAAAAAGACATGGATCCTGCACCAAGACAATGTCCCAGCTCACAATGCGTTGTCAGTGAAGACGTCTTTAGCCAATCACAACATTCCCATCTTAGACCATCCACCCTACTCACCTGATTTGGCCCCCTGTGATTTTTTTCTTTTCCTTAAAGTCAAGTCAGCTTTGAAAGAAACTAGATTTGAGAGTGTTGAAGCAGTAAAAGAAAAAGCGACGGAAGTAATGTATGGACTTACCGAAAATGATCTGCAGCATTGCTATGAACAGTGGAAAATTAGTATGGAGCGGTGTATAGACCGAGGAGGAGAGTACATTGAAGGAAATAACATCGAATTGTAAATAATGGAAAATAAAATTTGTTTATAGCATCAGTTCGGTTTTTTTCTAGCCACACCTCGTAGTTATAACACTATTATGATAACTCCCAACTACTCAGTTTGTAATCGGAGGGAGGGCTTTAATTATTTTTGTGATTTACCATTGTGATCGTAAACATGAACAAAAGATGTAATATTATTACAAGCAGTATTTTGAGTTTTAGGCTATCTATATTCATGGTTTTAATGTCATGTTTGGGGGTATTCATTCTTATGTTTAAACCATCTTTGGTTAGGTTTATGTACTGTGCTGGGAAATATTTATATTCCAGCTGATATATTTTATTTTTACATTTCCAACTATGATTAACCAGGATCTTCAAGTCCATTTTGAAATTTTTAGGAGGTGCATTGGACATATCTTACATCTAGGTCTATCGCATGGAAAGGAGCCATGGGGAAGTTTGTATGGTTTTTAAGATTTAGGATGAAGTAATTTATGGTGTACTAAAGTGTTTCTCAAGATGGAAGGTTGCTTGAATAAAATTTGAGGTGGATCTTGAATAAGTTGTTTCGATATCTTTTTCTTTGGAAGCTACTGATATCTTTTTATGGAAGTCTTCCAATTCTCTATTGTTAGAGCAAATTCTTTAGTCCCTAGTTGCCCTGCTCTATAAAATAGGTCGTTTTATGTTTTTAGGATGATACGAAGTGTGGAGAATAGTAATAAGCTGTAAAATTTTCCAAGCGGGAAGGACTTATATACTAATTATGATAATGTTGTCAATGTACACCTACCAATACAATGGTTGATGAGTTTGAGTTTTTATGAATTCATCTTCCATCATTCCCATAGACAGGTTTTCACGTGATGGGCCATATTAGTGCCCATTTCTGTACCTCTTATTTGTAGGTAATTTTTTTCCTTTAAACTGAAAATTATTCTTTTCAAGAATGAATCAGGTGTGGTTAACACGAAAGGTCCAATGGGGTAAGGCTTGTATAAGCATTTGTTTAAGGAAAATTTCAAGATGTTATTTCTTATTATAACTGAAAATACGGATAGGAATTGTCTCGAGTTATATTACACTCACACACACAACTCAAACCACTTAGATTAGTAGGCTCTGACATTTACTAGAAGCGAGTAGCCAGTGTCCAAAAACAAAATTTTAATAATAAATTCCGACATTTCCTATTTTTTAATAGTCAAGCTATTTTGGTTTATTTTCTGCGTGACATCCAAAGGTATACAGTATATAGTATGATCTATAAGAATTTTTTATATCTTATGGCATAAGGGCTCTAACTTTGTTAATATTTTAATAATCTATAAAATGATAACAAATCTGTATTGCCAAAACATAAATACATATATCTAAACATAAATACTGGTTAAAAAATTATATAAATTATGGCCCAGGAAACATAACCAAAGTTTACAAAATAATCTTGTAAGAAAGAATTCTTTATATATAGCTACAGTTTCTTACACTTCATTACTATATACACGTATTTAATTATAGCTACAAAGAATGCAGTGAGAATAAATTGGGTTATAAAAAATTAAAGAATAAACTTTCTGATTGTAAAATGTGGCATTTGTAAAGTGAAACACCGGCTTTTTTGATTGCTCTCTTTTAGTAACTATCAGGACTTGCTGACATTAACTAAAACGTCAAGATTCCCAGTTTGATTTTCTTGTAACGTATGTATTTCATATTTCTTGAAAGTGCATAGAACCATTGCAAAAAAGGCGCGAAAAACTAACGCTTAAATTTTGGGAACGCTCAAGAAGAGTAAATCACCGATACTGGACTAACTATAGAAAGGCTGCACAGAGACTAAAAACCCAGCTAAGCCCACTTCAATTAGCCTTCAGTGGATCCCAAGTCACGTTGGCATCACAGGTAACGAAAGAGCAGACGACCTTGCAAAAAATGGAACGCAGATGCAACAACCATATGCAGAAACCAGCCTCACCTCTGCCAAACACCTTATTGATGCAATCCTTAAGCGCTCAATTAGAAAAGATCATGAGGAAGCCAGCAGGGGGAAACAGTGGGCATCACTTAGCAGTCGCGGTCCTTTGGTGCCCACAAGCGATAGAGCAACTGCCGTGGCTGACTTTCGACTTCTGACAGGACACGACTATCTCCAGGCCCACCTCTACCGTTTTGGCCTAGCGGAATCCGATACGTGTCCGCTCTGTCTCAATGGTGTCATGAATGGGGACCACATTTCAACCTGTCCTGAACTGGACGACCAGCTGTCCAGAACCGGTCGTTACTGGGAGGCTCGACGCCGAATGGTTCAACAGCCAAGGGCGGGCATTGGATAAAGTAAAGTAAAGTAAAAAGTAAAGTATATTTCTTGAAAGTAATATTACTACAAATGAAATCATCAATGAGTTAGTATTAGCAATATTACTTATTGTACTAATACAAGGTTTGGCTGGAAAGAAATTTCATTAGTATTGGCAAACAAATAGTAGCCACAGATCAAGTACTGTACAGTCGATTATGTGACTCCCTCTGAAATAAGTATACCCTATGCTGGAAAATTTATTTAGTTGCTTTAACAAAGACCACTACATTCATTGAACCACCAAAAAGAGCACACTGTTCTGATATGCAACCCACCTAATCAACTATTTTCTAACCCATTCTTAACACATATCGTATCAAATGCTTGTGCTCCTATTACATGTCACTGTCGCATTCATGAATTCAATAAAATAAGACCAACATGTCATAAAACTATTCCCTGTGATATCTTTAGCTTAATATCAGTAGTAAACCTGTTTAAAATTTGGCTTTAATGTTTATTGTTAAGATAAAAAAAGTTTCATTATAAAATATTTCAAATTCAAAATTAACTTCCTGGCTTATTATACAGATTAAAAATGTTAATATGTAAAATTTTGTTAATTAATTATTGAGTTTCTACTATAAAATGTGTATGATTATCATTAGTAATGATTTTTTTACATTTATTCTCTCTTACAGTAGAGTCTTGATAATTTGAGGTAGATGGAAGCAAAAACTTGGTTGGTGTGGTGTCTGTTTTTTTTTTTTTTTTTTTTTTTTTAATGTAGCATAGTGCAGTTTCCAAGGCGCGGTTGTACCATCATTGTGACTAATTTTCCCTTCTTGTACTGCCTTGGTCAAATTTTTATCTTTATACCACCTAGAACTTTCTTTATAAGAAATGTCAAATCTGTTTCTTCTTGTGGTTACATAATATACTCAACAGTTTCATTATGACTCATGATTGTATTCCACAACTTACTTGACGTTTCTTATTTTATTTTGTTCCATTTTTTCGGCTATCCACAATACAACTCCCTTAACTCTAATATTTGTTAGAAATCCTGCAATCCTTTCTTCCCCTTCATTGGCTTCCAAGAGAGATTGTAAAAGTAAAGGTGTGTATTTTTTTCATACTTACCAGAACACACTGATCTATCGGCTGTATTAGGGTCATAACATTTGTGAGAAGATAAAAAGCACGGATATTATCAGATATAGTTGATCTTCATCGGGATCCAATGCTGCTTTGCCTAACAGTAAAATAACATTCCGAGGCAAATTCTTTGCTTTTAAAAACTTTTCAGTTTTGGGCACAAACGTTTAAAAAAAAAAACACTTTTTGAATAGTTCTCTGTCCATCCAATCAGCACTTTAGTTCTCATATGAAACTAGCAATGGGGACAGAAATGTTTTTAAATGCCAGCAGCTTAGCTGATTAATCTTTCAGCTTAGCCTACTCCAACCTGTTCTCAAATTTAAAGGAAGCTAGAAAAATCGGGGCTCGGAATTTCTAAACTCTACTGTATTTAAAAGTGAGAAATAGCATTTTTGTCTAAGTACACACACATAAATTGGGAATTCTAATTGCCTTGTGTGTTTATGTATTCTAATAACAAATTCTTTTGTTTTTTAAAGCCTATTTACATTCTACAGTGTAAAATTTGTTAGGCTTATTTTTAAAGTACTATACTGTTGCTTAAAGGAAACATTATTAAAAAATTAGGACATACTATATTGATAAAACTAAATTAAAAATAATCTACAACACACATAATGTATTAATTTTGTGTTATTCACAGTATGGGGTCAGTGCTCACATTGTTTCCACATTCATTGTATTATGAAGTGGCTCAACTCGCAGCAAGTTCACCATCAGTGCCCAATGTGTCGTCAGGATTGGAAATTTAAAGAATAGATACCTCGCTAGACTACTTTATTTTGTAAGTAGTGTATCTTCTTATCCACAAATATAAATTTGTGTAACTTCTAAGTGTTTTATAGTTTTTGTTATAGATCAGTTCCTTTTTTCCTTTGTTTACACCAGTTTTACTAATTTGTTAGTAGATCCATACAAATTTTACAGTGTGAAATTGGAGTCTATGGGTCGTTTTTTACAAAATTATAAATTTTTTGGAATTCAACAAGTTTAAATATATTTTAAAACCATTTTACAAGTTATTACGTAAAAAAATAAACTATCAAATTTTGTAGTTCATTACATTCAGTGAAACTTAATTAATCACTTTTACATTATGAGGTGTACAGTCACAAAACACGTTTGATGCGTGTCAAAGAAATCGATGTATTAGAAATTTGGCAACGTTTCGACGACTAAATTGTCGGCCTCATTCAGGCCTACAAGTATAATAGACAGAATTAACATCTTCTTCATAAAAATACACAACAAAATTAACATAAAATCAAAAACATTACAATAAGTTATTTATACAAATACATTAAAAAAACAACAACACAAATAAATTAAATAATTAAAAAGCACATTATAAAACATGATAGTCCATGATAATAAAAACTATAAAAATTAAAATATACAAAAAAATTCCCAAATATATAACAGTAATACAACTTGTAAAAATAAATCATCATTAAACATCTGGTAGATCAAGAGCTAGAATCCTCAAGAGTTTTTAAGCTTTATGACTAAAACATTATAAATACTGGCCAATTTATATGTGTCCTCCTTAACATTAATAGAATTTTTTGCATCTTTATATGGAGCATTTCAGACAAAATTCGTCTCCTCCAATTACTTTCCGTGTTTGAGATCCTAGGATTTTAGAAATTAAACAAAAGGTTATGTTCATTAATGTCATCGTAAAACACTGAGGAGAGATGAAGACCTTCTTTTTTACTATTTATTTCATGTTCTAAAAGACGAATATGGAATTCAGGTTTAGTTTCCCCAACATAGGAAGGATCACAATCACTAAAATTAACCCTATATACAACAATATATCTTAATTTGCTGATATTGTTCTAGACGATCTTGAGCAGGTTTGTTTGGCTAATTTAAGTTTTAAACCAGCTTATTTTGGGCATTATGTAGACGATGTATACACTATGGTTCCAATTGCTAGAGTACAGGAATTACTTGATGAATATATAAGTTACGATGAAAGGATTCAGGTTACTTGCAAAATTGAAAGTGAAAATAAACTTAATTTTTTGGAACTGCGGATTATTAAACGGGATGGTAAACTCATCACAGACTGGTGTCATAAACCTACTTTTTCAGCCAGATTTCTTAATTTTAACTTGAGATCATCCAATCTCACAGAAACGTGGAATGGTATACTCTCTTGTTGATATAGTCTTGACTTATCCACCCTTATTTTCATCATCGAAACTTGTACAAGAATATTTATTGCTTAGTGGTTATCCTTATCGATTTATTAAATTTCATATTAATAAAAGAATATTTTTAAAACTTAACTTGTTTCCGTTCTCTGACAGTGTCGGAGGTAAAGGTGATGAGATTAACACCTATGCTAGGCTTCCTTATGTGAAGGATTTCTTTCAGAAGGTTTCTAAAAAGCTAAGAAAATATAATGTTATCAGCTTTCCGCTTATTTATAATTTGTCTGGTATTGTTAGAAGAGGTAAGGATAAGACTGATGTTTAGAATAGGAATAATGTTATAGGTCTATACAGGGTTAATTGTAATGATTGTGATGCTTCCTATGTTGGGAAAACTAAACATGAATTGCATATTCGTCTTTTAACTTTGACTTCTTTGCACAGGCATCTAGTTTCAAGAGTAGCCGATAGCCCGATGTCCACGGTATAATATCCTTACCAGCCCCCAATGCTTCTTGTTTATGAGAATATCTTTCCATGTTTCCACTTTGGCTCTCAGAAAGTCCCTCATTGGTATGGGGTACGTGCAGTCAAACAAAATGTGCTTTACACTTTCATCTTCACCCTCACAAAGTGCACATTGGAAAATTCGAAAGACCAAATCTAAATAAATATTCCTCCGTCACTAGATGGCCGGATCGTGCTCGAGCTGCAAAAGCTTCAATCGGACGTGAAACTTCCCTGAATTTGTCTACACTCAACGGTTCAGGCTGAAATTGAAAAAGATGATGACCTGTGGCCTCTTCTTTCCAAGATTCAGTCCAACATTTATAAAAGTATTTATTTGCCAAGCTTTTACAATACGTGAGTGGATACTTGGCTTTAAATGTTGGGTACATATGGGATGCCGCTTTAGCTGTTTCATCGGTTTTGCCCTCTCGTTTCCTGGTTTTCCACAATGCCCGGGTACCCATTGAAGAATTATGTCCTTCCCCATGTTCTTCAGATTGTTACCAAATTTTCTAATTTCAGCAATGCGAAAGGAGTAGTCCCCTGTGGTTGAATTTAAGAGATCCTGGAGGGCAGATCTGGAGTCAGTGAATATGCATATTTTCTCCTCCTTTGTTTCGAAGCAACTTGCCAAAGCAGCATTTAGTGCCAGAAGCTCTGTGTCCAAACTAGAGTGCGAGTTTCCAGGGATGTAAAAGCAGATATCAGTAGATCCGTTGAAAAAACCTGCTCCAGATGTTCTCTTTTGTTGGTCAAGTGAGCCATCAGTATAAATTCTAACATGATCATTGTAGCTGGTATGTATTATTTCCAACGTTTCAGTTTTCAGAACTACTGGGTGGTCCTGTTTGCTCTTTCTGTTTGGGGATGAGTTGGTTGGTCCTCGTCCTGTCCCTGGATAGCTGTATTAGCAGTGATAGCAGAAAAATATTCGTCTTTAAGAACATGAAAAAAAAGTAAAAAAGAAGGTCTTCATCTCTCCTCGGTGTTTTACGATCACATTAATGGACATAATCATCGTTTAATTTCCAAAACACGGAAAGTAAAAAGAGGAGACGAATTTTGTCTGAAATGCTCCATATAAAGATGCAACAAAATCTAATAATGTTAAGGAGGACACCAATAAATTGGCCAGTATTTATAATGTTAATATAGGATAATGTTTTATAAAGTCTCAATTTATTTAAAATTCAAGTTGTTAAAAATGTTTTATTGATGTTTCTTCATTGTATTAGATATCCACATTCAATATTTTTCATAGGGTCTACTCTGTATAGGCTATTATGATGAGTTATCTAATGCTTATGAAAACTTACTGGTAAATAAGTACACTCACCAATTCATTTTCAGGAAGCATGACTTGAACGTAGTGGAATGTAATCGAAGCAAACTCAGTAGGCCGTAATTTAGTAACTGTATTACTTATTAACCGTTTTACATTTTTTAACACTTTCAACACGGCGGCGATATTGGTGATCTCATCAAACTGCTGCCTGTTTTTCCTTAACTTCGAGCTCTGACGGCAGTGAAACGCCATGCGGGTTGCATAGCCTGTCGTAGCATCTAATTATCGACCCCGTTGTTTTCATCTCAATAATTTTATTTCTAACATATACATTTTTATTGATGACATCAGAACAGTGTATTAGACTAAAGAAATTAAAACTTGTTTTATTTATCAGGTCACAATTTAAAAAAAGAAATAATACAAATGATAAATTACTGTATGACAAATAAGAAAACACAATAAAAAAGACAGAGAAAAAAGAAAATTTATATACAAAACTAAAGACCCTACTACTAAAATATATTACATACTAACGTTTCACTCAGAATGTTTGTTTCTTTTTTTGCTAAGTGTTTCGGAAATCGTAATGTAAACGGAGACAAAGATAATACATACGTCACGTCCAAAACTATTTATAACCGAGATAAGCTGACATTGGTTTACTACAATCTTATGTTGACACAATCGGGCGTCCAAGCATTTTGTCAATGACTCATATTTACAATAGTCTGTTCCCACCTCCAGTTGGTTTCTTAACTGTAACAAGACAGTTATCGTTTATTCTTGGGTTAGTTCAGAAAACTTGGTAAATTTTTATGATCGTTGTTTTTACCGGATATTCTGCCGTGTTAAATGGTTCATACTAAAAAAAACATTAAAATATAAAAGTTAAACCAAATTAAATCTGTTCATAAAACTTCCTGAATCATTGTTTCAGTTGAAGCATCAAAAATTAACTTGGGATGGTCGGATTTAAAAACAACTCAGGCACAATGTGCTCCAAACTCTTTTAAAGCACTGGTCAAACCTTTATATAGATATCGACACTAGAGAAGTTTCAATTAGCCTGGGAGTAAGCGTGCCGGTTTGCTCGCCGTATCTAAGGAAATAAGCTGGGAGAGCATCTGTAAGGAAATCCGGAGCGTGCCGGAACGCTAGCCATGCTGAACGTGTTAACTGAACCGAACTATAACATGTAGTCAATTGCCGACATGTGTTTCGCCTATCATTCTTGGTTTTGTTGACCCTCCTGCTGAAAATTAACAATTTCCTGGAAATGCAATTGTGAGCTGCCTATACAACACTACATTTCTTCGGTTGAAATGGAAAAAAAAATTTGTTATTGAGAGGTCCGAAATTCGTTACATAGATGTAAATAAGCAGTATAATTTCTAAAATGTCATGGGACAAGATAAAAATTTGTTATATAGAGGATTTCGTTATCTGGAGGTTCGTTATATAGAGGTTCGACTGTACTTGTAGGCCTGAATGAGGACGACAATTTAATCATCAAAACGTTGGCAAATTTCTAATAAATCGATATTATTTGACTCGCGCATCAACCATGTTTTTATTTAAACACTTTTACATTAGTTTATTACTATCCGAACTTCAATTTTTGTTGTAAATTTGTAAAAAACTTACTGAGACAGAACGTTTTCAATCACTTGTAGTTGCTGTTAGGTTACACGGTGTTGGTTTAAAAGGAAGGTTTTCGATAGTGTCAAAGAATATGAGAGATTTGTATTGGGTTTGTTTGTTTAATATGTTTGTATTTTGTGTTTTTGTGTGTTTGTAAATTTCATATTGTTCTAGTGTGTTGAAATGTGGTAATTTTTTGTTGATGTGTAAGATATCTAGGTTATGGTTAATGTCTGTATATTTGTGGCCTCGTTTTTTTTAGGTGATTGGCGAACGTTTAGTCGGTGTTATGTTTGGGTGATTTTATGTGTTCATTGATTCTTTGATGGAAGCTGCGACCTGTTTGCCCAATGTAGAATTTGTTGCAGTTTGTACAATTTAATTTCTATATGCCAGATACTTATAGTTTATCTTTGCTCTTAATGTTGTGTTGTATTTTGTTTTGTAGTGTGTTCTTAGTTTTAAATGCTATTTTGTATCCTGTTTTACGAAATTTGTGGGCTTATATGGCAAAAAAACTATTGCACAATATACAAAAAAAACACTAAAAGCAATACTACAGGAAGAGAAAACAAATACATCCCAGTACCATGTATAAACAGAATATCAAATAAAATAGCTTACAAATTTCATAAAACAGGATACAAAATAGCATTAAAAGTTATAACAAATTACAAAACAATATACAACACAACACCAACAATAAAGATGAACTACAAGCACCAGGCATATACAAATTAAACTGTTCAAACTGCAACAAATTCTAGATTGGGTAAACAGGTCGAAGCTTCCAACAAAGAATCAATGAACACATAAAATCATCCAAACGTAACACCGATTCAACATTCGCCAATCACCTAAAACAAACAGGGTACAAATACACAGACATTAACCATAATCTAGAAATCTTATACATCAACAAAAATGGACCACATCTCAACACAATAGAACAATATGAAATTTACAAACACAAAATACAAACATAATAAACGAACAAACCCAATAGAAATCAGAAATACTCTTTGACAATATCAAAAACCTGCCTTTAAAACTGACACCGCCTAACCTAACAACTACTCCAAACAGAAAACACTGATGAAGATCGCCACGGAATGATCGAAAATATTCTGTCTCAGCACGTTTTTACAAATTTACAAAATATATTAAAGCTCGGATAGTCATAAACTAATGTAAGAGTTATTAATAAAAAAATAAGCCATAATGTTGAGTTAGTAACGTTTTACATGTGCTGTGGAGGAGGAGGAGAATCGCTACTTAACAAAATTTTTAATTTTTGAAGCATGAGTGGAAGTTTTTATAAAGTTTTTTGTTAAAATCGATAATGTTGGAATGGGAATTAAATACCTTTTTAGGTAAGGCTACTTGAGTCAAGTATTTTTATGATTAATCAGTTATTGATGTCATTTTTTATGGATATAGTAATTACCTAACACCTTTGGTAGACTAACCACTAAGATAGGAGAGATTCACAAGTAAAGATCACATTGTTGAATCTTAATACACACCCCTGTTAGAGGATTTTAAAAAATGACATTATTAACATTAAATAAATAGAATTTAGAATGTCCCCCCTTAAATGAATTATGACAAATAATACTCCTTGGTCTATGGATAATTTAATGTAAATAATTATAATAGAAAGAGATATAAATAGTGTACCTGTTGGGGGTCGACCTTAACTCTGTCAGCTACCTCGGTCTGCTTACTGGCTCCCTCGGAAAGACGGCATGCCACAGAATGTGCTCCCTCAGTCACCAGGAAGACACCAAGGACCTGTTCTCTTCAACTCTAGCTATCAGAATGCTACTTTTCCTAACCTGATTATATTAAATCACCTAACCTGGTTAGCCTAACCTGGTTTAGCGCAATCAGCTGTTTAATATCAAACAGCTGAAGAGTGCCGGTCTTCTGTGACGACCATTGGAACTATAAATAGTAAACTATTTTTCATTTACGGAGATCGAGGTTTGGCGGTGATATAAAAAACTGTACAATCTTTAAAGGAATAAATTACAAACGCTTTACAGGTAAGATGTGAATATTGTGGCATACCGAACACCATCTGTTTCATTTACTTTTAGTTTCTATAAAGGACTACTGAACATTCATTGTCGGATATAGTACTAAAGCAATACAGATGTATCATATGAAAGCATGTATTAGGTGGTTTTTATACTGTGCAGTTGTTCGCAAGATTACTTCCTGTGGTTTTTCATAATTTATCTCAAAACTTTTGTGACTAATTACATTAAGAGGAATAGTTTATGTCAAATATTTTGAATGGCTGTTTGTCTATTTGGATTAGTCACTTTCTGCTATTCCAGCCTGGTTGGGTATTACAGTAATAAGGTGATATGGATACACCTTCTTGTTTCTACAGGTAATGGCAAGTAACCAAACTGTTAAAAAAATATGGTAATGATTGTTTGAAAATTATTCAAGATTACACTTTTTTAGACTTTTGCAGCTCCAAGAATTGCAACAGACTCACTATCGTAAATGTGAGGGACATTTCTTTAAACATTTTAGAATAATATCTGGCATCTGTTTTGTTTGACTCAAAAATTGATATCAGTCATTTTATATACAGTTTAGGGCTGATAGACACTCTGCACTCTTAGATCACATCTAAAACTAAAAACATTTTCTAAACAATGGAGTATTCTTCTTTTTTATACTGCCATACTTTAAACCCTTAGCACTCGACTGTCGCTTACCATATATTGTAGTTTACTCATATGTCTGGTGTCACCTGCTACGATTTTCAAAATCTCATAACTCGTCTGCGGCCATCTGTCATCTCTAATGACAACATGTCTTGAACATAAAGATGTATTGGGTATTGGAAGCAGTCACACTTGCATGAAAAAAGGTATCATCTGCTGTATACATAACAAGGGGCTTTTCCAATCGCCAGAACATTCTGCTGATATGAAATTTTTCATTAGTTCGACCATTTTAAAATACTGCTCCCATATAAAGCTGCAGCTTGCCCATATTTCTTCGAGGATTTGAGCTCTTTTTGAAACTTGTTTTGCACAGACATGTGATCTCTCTGGTTAAATTTTTCTGCACTAATTTCATTCAGCCTGTTTTACTTCTGATGATACGTCAACGTGAAAGAGAATAATCTGTGCCAAAGCCGCCTGAGAAAGCAAGTGGCCTCTGAATTTTCTGCTAAAAGCATGTCCCGTTAGCATGTTGTCTACTGAATGTGGTGCAAAATAGTGCATAACATGTCTTTTAGCCATGAAATTTATTAAGAAACTAAAAATTGATAATTCCCATATAAATGTGAATTTATAACTTTTGGAACTTAAAAAAATGTTTATTAAATATTAAATTTGCAATATAACAAACCTGGGAAAACCTATATGACAAAAACTAAAAATATACACATAAAACCCCCCCCCCCAATCCGCTGCGCTCACCTCTGTCTGCCGGAGATTTTTGGTACATTGTTTAGACAGCTTCATACACAACTGTGCTAACTTTCAAAACAAGACCTTTTTTTTGGCAAATTTCTCTTGTTGCCAGTGCTAATTTATATTTCATTGTTTAGTATCCTTATGGAATATGTCAGGGAAAATGGCTGAATGTGAGGATTGCTGAACACAGTTTTATAATTAATATTGTAGTGGCTATTGTTACTCTATAGCAAAAAATTGACTACTGGCTGGGTAGTCGGGTTGCTCTTAGCCACAAATCCAGAAGCAAGTTTATTAGCTGTAGGGATTAAGTAGCAGTGGATCCAGGTAATAAAACTATATTAAACAAACAACATTAGGACTTTAATTGCATTTAAGTCTAATTATCAATGAAAATCATATTAAAAAAGAAAAAAGTAGAACAAATAAATCAAATATACTTTTTAAACATCATACAAAATTAACAGTTTAAAAATTATAACATTTTAAAAGTTTGATAATATATAATACATTTTAAAACTTTATAAAAAATAAAATTCAGAGAAAGTAGAAAATATGTAAGTTGAATTTGTTAAAAAAGTGTAATAATACGAGGGCTGTTTTTTTATCAACTTCCGATGTGGTATAAAAATAAAACTAGTGAGAGTAATTAAATAAATTTATTATCAAGAGTTAGGTACATTATTAGTTACTTTTCAACATAATCGCCTTTTAAATTGAGGCATTTTTCATACCTGTGTACAAGCTTCTTAATACCTCTTTCATAGAAGTTTGCCGCCAGTGATTTGAGATGGGTTTTCACGGCGACTTGCAGCGCGTCGTCAGTTCGGAAGCTCTGCCCTCCTAGCATCATCTTCAGTTCCGAGAAAAGGTGATAGTCGCTCGGCGCTAAATCAGGGCTATACGCCGGATGGTCAAAAACGTCCCATTTAAACACGTCAAGAAGACGTTTCGTCAAAGCAGCACTGTGAGGACAGGCGTTGTCATGAATGAGCACAACTCCTGATGTGAGCATTCCTCTCCTTTTGTTCTGGATAGCTCTCCGCAAACGTTGTAACGTACCACAGTATCCTTCCGCATTGATTGTGGTCCCTGGCTCTAAAAACTCTACAAGCAAAACACCTTTTTGATCCCAAAACACGGTGGCCATAATCTTTCTGTTGTTGAACGTCTTTTTGAATTTTTTGGGTTTGTTTGGAGAGTTTGAATGCATCCATTGTTGGGACTGCTGTTTCGTTTCTGGGGTGTCGTACAGAACCCATGTCTCATCTCCTGTCACGATTTTGTTCAAAAAATCATCCCCATCAGCTTCGTAACGATTCAGAAAAGACCTTGCTGACGCCATTCGCCGAGCTTTGTGGTCATCAGTCAACATCTTCGGCACCCATCGAGCACAAAGTTTTTTGTAGCCTAACTTATCAGTTACGATAGTGTATAGGGCTGACCTTGAAATATCAGGAAACTGATTGGATAGCTCCGTAATCGTAAACCTCCGATTGTTTCTTACACTTTGGTCAACTCGTTCAATGAGGTCTTCGTTTGCGATCGACTTTCGTCCTTGGCCCCCTTCATCATGAATGTCAACTCGTCCATCTTTAAATTTCCTACACCAATCACGCACTGCACTGTCACTCATAAAGCTTTCACCTTATACTCGTTTCATTCTACGGTGAATTTCTGCTGCGGATAACCCTTCAGCTTGCAAGAAACGAATGACACTTCGCAACTCACATTTGGCGGGAGATTCTATCAAGGTAGCCATGTTTATGTGTCACTGGATAAACTGGTAATGGCGTCGGACGCCCGAAAACGAGTGAGGTTGTAGTGGGAGAGGTGCGCAGTCGATTGCCGCGCATTACTGGCCGATGCCGCTCGCCCTGCCGTCTAGCGGTACAGTCGGAAGTTGAAAAAAAAACAGCCCTTGTATATACAGTTATTTGAAAATTTTGTATTATCTATAGATGTTAAATTATTAAAAATAATAACTAAAACAGCTCTTTCTAGTTCTCAATATATTTTTTCAATTCCTTCTATTAGCTGACAATACAGTTTTGTCTAATATTTATTCAATAATTAAATTATAAAAATTTGGGGTGTATAGGTTGAATTCGAACTAAGTATCTACATGTTTGAAGTCTAGTGCTTTAGCTCTGAGTCAACTTTCCCTTAGCTAGAAATATACTTCTCAAAGATGTATATGAATTTTTCTTTTACCTCCATCTGGTTGTCGTTGAATCCTCCATTGCACAATCTTAAACTGTTGCCATGGTTACCACACCAATATCATAAATAATACTCTAGGGTTAAAAGAATAAAATAAACAAACTTCTTCAACGATATCAAACCTTGCTTCACAAATGGGCAATGCCAAAGGAAAGCAAAAAGAAACTACAACACAATGGAAGCGGTAAAAAAGCGTATAAGTAGTAACAAACAAAAACAATAATCCAACACCAACACCATACATAAAAAGGAAAATGAAAATTGCAAGGAATTTCGCTTTCTTTTTTGCCACCTAATATTGTTATTCTGACACATATATGCATATTTATATTAATTGTAATTATAAAATAAAAAGAAACTAAAATTAAATTTTCTTTTGTTGATTTAAGTAGGAATTGACTTTAAAAAAAAGTTGTATTACTTTTTCTGGAAAATGTTTCTAATATTGAAACTTAGCTTAAGTTTTTGCTATTTAATGCACTAAAACCGTTATTCCTGTGATATATCAATGCCGGACTATAAACAGAAATATTCAGCTAATTGATATTCATAACTGATTGAAGGAACTGCCTTAGGTTAACATGATGTAACTATTAATAAGGATGGTTGTTGCATGACTAACTGTTGTCAGTTTGATATGAGCTATGAATAAATCATGAAGGAATAGTGACAGATGTGTATATTGTGCATAGGTAAAATTAAATAACAGTATAAAACTTTCTATGATTAAGAAATTAAAAATAAAGGGTAGATAGAAATTTTTACTTTACATGGTAACTACATGCTTGAAAACCAGGAAAATTAACAAGTTTTTGCTATGTCAACAAATTTGAAATGGCTCAATGTTTTTTTAAATTAGTGCTAGGGAGTTATGAAATTTATAATTACTATGTAGCTATTGTATTTTTGGTACCAATATGCTTGTAGGACATCATGATAGGATGACAGATTAAAGTATATCAGGTAACTAATATCATATGAGCAATGATGAAGCAATATCACTTTTGTAGTTAGTTATAATATAAACAAATAAGATTTCAAATACTTTTACTTATATATTTAAATTATATCATAATGTAGACACTTGCCTATAATATCATTTACCATCTTCAATTTCTTCTATTAGTTCACACTCTCCTTATATATATATATATATATATATATTGTTCAAATAAATTTTCAATCATTAATAAAATACTTTTTATACATCAACTCATGCAGATAATTTTTTTTAACTTGTAATGGATGACAATCAATGTTAAAAAAGTTTTTTTTAATATTAATTCATAAAGTAAATTTAATTAATTTTAGTTTTATATGGGAGATAAACTTTTTAAAAAAGGGGTAAGATATGCAATATAGTTATTTCGTCCCATTTGGCTTAAAATAAGTAATAACAACATTTGATTTCATAAAACAGCTGATTTTATGTTATATGTTATGTGGTACATAATAGGTGGGTTGCAACACCTGTTTAAAATCATAGGTTATGTTACTTTATTTATATTATTTATATAGTATTTAATAAAAAGTAACTAAATACAATTTTTCTCTGTTGGCTCAAGTAGGAATTTACTTTAAAATGTTTTTATTTATATTACTTGTTTAGCTCAGGTTTATGGTCTTAGTTAAGAAAAGTTCTTCCCAAAAGGCTGTCCTCATGTAGTTAGATAAAATTCCACTATATGCAAGTATTTACGTATCGATATATGTTACGAGTTTTTGAACATCACTTTGGTTCAAGTTGTACAGAAGCTACTCTTATATAATAAATTTAGAAATTATCCCTCAAAAGACGAATATGGGAGCAAACCCATAGGCCATGGAGTGAGGGATATGAATCTAAATGGTAATAAAAAATAATCTTCGTTAACTGTAAAGGAATTTAAAACAACTCTAATTATCTGCAGTTGAACTACCACGAGGTAGCTCTCAAGTTAACCATTTTGCTATTTTTTGCTTTGGTTTAAACTAACAGATATTTAAGAGCAAAGTACTTTGGATAAAACATCTTGGTGTGATTTGGAGAAAATCTTAAAAGTGTTTCATCTCTGAAAGATAGCACTTTATTAAGAAGAATAGTGATGGATGCTTTTACGGACAGGGTGAACAAGTATTATGAATTCTCTCCAGGCATGGCCAATACATCTCTTTGTCCAGATATAACTTCTTTCAAGATTTGAAGTGTGAAATTATAGTGGAGTTAAAATTACCCTGGAACACGAACATTCAAATGCAAGGCTGACTTCTGCTTTTATATAAAAATGAATTGTTATAAGTGCCATTTTTACGTAGTTCAGGAGGGTGCTAAAAGCCTGACTGATAAATCATTCTTTTTTTTTAAATAACTTGGTTTTGGCAAATAGAATATCAGGTTATTTTTGAAGAAAACTTCAAAGATAGCTGTGGAGTTGTCCTCATAATTTTGCCTTGAGGAACTGAACTTTGGACCAATTGAAGAGAAAACAGAAAGGATTCTTATCTGCAGTCTAGAGTTAGGTCTTTCAAGAGTTTATGCATTGGTTCAAGGATTAATTGTGGGAAAAAAAAGTTATACAATTTTTAAAGAAATTAATCGCTAAATTAAATTTTTTTTCTTGGCAATGTAACTATGTGTGAGATTATTTCAGAGCTCAGCCAGGAGATGATTATATTACTCCTGTAGAGGATGAGCCCCCCATGAATGATTCCATTATATGCATATTCAACTCTATTATCCTCTGTAAGGTGTTTCGCATACCGTTTATTCATATTCAGGCATACCTATCCATTTCAGTATTACCAATGTAGTATTATATTTTATTCTTGCACAGTTATATTAAAAATGATACAATGCCTTTTCTAGTTATCCATGTGCAATCCTTGTTGAATAAATTTACCGAGAGGATTTTGCATTATAAGATGGAAATATGTTGCCTATGTTTAAATTACAATAGAAAATTATTAATTGTAAAGAACCTGAAAATGTAAAAAAAACTGTTGCAAAATACTTAACAAAATTTCCAGAAAAGGTCTGTGGTAAAAAATACAACATAAACAAATTTAGGAGTATAGAAAATTGAATATTGACAATTGATCAAAAAGAATTAAACAAGAAGAGAATTAAACACAATTTATTAGCTTCAAAGACAAAACCCAAAAATTTATTTTCAAGGCATATTTTACACATTTTAATTTTAAATGTAGGGTGATTCATATAAAACTCATGTTTTTCATTTTATGTTTATTTTAAGAAGAAAAATACAAGTAACATATTACTGTGCCTTATATGTACAGAATATCTGGGAGATTATTTGGTCGTTAGAGGTTGTGTTGAAAATTTCCTCTGTCCACCTCTAGGCACAGCTGAACACATCATCCCATATATTTGGCATTTCACAGGAGCTTTGTGTTGTCAATACTGTTGATTTCGCTTTTAATATTGTCTATTAGATCATCCAAAACCGGGGGGGTTAGCGTAAACACTTCCCATAAGATAACCCCACAGGAAGAAGTCTGGTGTGGTGATCTTGGCAGCCACAAATTCCTAGAAACTATGCGCTCTTCAGAGTAATTATGGGTCAGCGTCATAGACTCACAAGATGTATGACAAGTGCCATCATCCTGTTGAAAGTGTCCTTGACGCATACAATTGCTCAAAGATTTAACTAAAAATGTGGCTATACTCTTTGGTGTTTACTGTACCGTACAAATGCCTACAGGTCCAGACCATCATCTGTTTACAAATGCTTAAAGCTCTTACAAATGCAGCGCCTTCTGTTGACAAATGCACGACATGGAATCAAAATTCCAAGACCTCCAGCATCATATGATAGGCTAATGAAACCTCTGGGCGTGTTCTTACTCAAATAATATACTAATGAAAGTCATGAGTTTTATGTAAATCACTCTATGTAATTATACATTAAA
The DNA here is from genome assembly GCA_036971475.1 of Prosapia bicincta. Taxonomy (NCBI): domain Eukaryota; kingdom Metazoa; phylum Arthropoda; class Insecta; order Hemiptera; family Cercopidae; genus Prosapia; species Prosapia bicincta. The sequence goes on from JBAIZL010000006.1 coordinate 117,090,374, forward strand.
GGTTTAAATTCAAACTTTTCTAAAATGTATACATTTTCCAGTAGGGGAGACGTGAACAAAAAAGGACTGGTACAATGAAATTGATTAAAATGATCCACTGCATTTTAATACTTGAAAAAATCTCATTGGAAGCTTCAGTGTCTTTATTTTGGGCAAGAATAAAAATATTGGGTACTTTTAATCCATTTTGAAACCCTAGTTTATTGCTGTATAGTTAAAATACAATTGGTATTCGAATCTAGTGCAAGTCAGTTAATTCACACAGCAACTGTGTTCTATTTATTTATTATAATTCTTATAAGTGTACATAAAGTATTAGTTTAGGGCCTAAAGATAAAAGTAAAATGGACATAAAAATAAAATATTAAAGTCTAAAGGTACGTAGATTTTCTGACTCATGCAGGTGGTCAGTAATTCATCGTATTAGATAAGGTGTGTGTTTAGTCATTGTGCCGGCTGTCTGTGTCTGATAGTAAACTCATTCATTCAGGTTTTAAATCCTGTGTACGTCGGGGTGTTGTGAATATTCGAGTTTTCAGAAATATTTGAAAAATTGGGATCAATAGATACCGAGTTACTTTTATAAACAATTCTTGTGACACCAATTTGGGCCAAGCAACTGAAGAAACATTCAAATATAAATGTTATAGGTGGCCTACTGGTGAGAAATTGCACCAAAAATCAGGATTGAGGGTAAAAACTATTCAATTACATTACCAAGAAATATTAAATGTATCATGATATACGCTAAAATATTCAGAAAATGGTTCGCTGTTGAGAGAAAAGGTAATGAATGATATTTTCGAAGTTCTTATTAACTGGTTGATTTCATGAGCATACACTTATAACTTCTTTCTTTCACACTTACACTTTTACATACTAATGCAGTGGTTCCCAACCTGTGGTATCTTTATCCCCAGAAGTATGTAGAAGCCTGTGGGGTGGTACATGAAAAATATACCAATAATGGAGGACATAAATATTTCACGCTTTAGATTTGAAACAAAAACGAGGTTACACTAGTAGTTGACAAGATAGTTGATGTGTTGTTGATCGGAAATTGCATGAAGCTTGTATGTTTGTGTGCGACTGAAAGCACAGAATGGAATAACGGTGGGAAACATTTATTCCAGATTTAGGTGGACAATACAGGGATGGATCTACAATTTGATCATACCACTGTCTGTCGTGTTTCTCACACAAAAATATCGTATACACAGCTGGTTGTCCTCCATTACTTTACAAAGCAGTCAAGCAACCACTCTTTGTCTTAACCACGTTGAGGAATAGGGGGTACTTTTGATTGGAAAAACTTTTTTATGGGTACATGAAATGAAAAAGGTTGGAACCCACTATACTAAAGGTAAAATTGGAGCATATCTACATTATTCTATGCTATAACTTAAAATAAGGAGATCTTCATTGTGTAACTGAAAATCTTTTTTTACTGTACACATCCTCATCTGCTTCTCCAGTGCTGGTCACCTGCACCAATTCACTGAATCTGAAAATCTGCTTTCACTATAAGCTTACTTAAAGTTACTATATATAATGAATTTGACTCAGGATGATTTTTGTTGTAATTATCAGATACTCATTTAATTATAACATTATTGACTAGAAAGATAAAGAAAATGATTTAGGTAATTCGTAAGATTAGGATAGTGATATAAAATACCTTGATATAAAGTGAGGGATTAAGGTATCACATGTACAGTATTTAAACAGTAGACCCTCTCTAATTCGCCACTCTCTAAGTCGTTAGGAATCGAGAGGGTGACGAATTCGAGAAAAAGATGAACTATAGAAGTTGTAGCAAGAAAATAAGTATGTAATGTAATTAATGTTGTTCTTACATTATTTAGGTCGGCCAAAACACTCTCAAAAACATTAGTAGCCTACAGTATAATTTGTAATTACAAATACAGTATGTTACTCTATTTTCATTAAAGATCTAAAAAACATGTTACATTACCTTGTAAGAACTATAACACTAGCAAAGAAAAAATTTAATGTATTTATGTTCTAGTTTTAAAAAAAGTCTGTCATTTTCTTTCGTATTAATAAAGTCTTTTCTGATGGCGCCTGCTCTACATGACAGAGAAGACAATGTTTGTATTGTGACAAATTATAGTGGTTCTACTGTAACTAAAGTTCGCCTCACTGCCTGAACCATAGGCAGCTGATCTCTCTGTTACACAACTATAACAGAACGGCGATTATAAGGAATAGGTGGATTAAGGAAACTGTTTTCAATGCCGCCAATCAGTTTACTATATTAATAGACAGGGGTACAGAAAATGTTTTTACCCCCCATTCCATATATTGACATTTCCGCAAACATTATGGAACATATAGATAGAGGCTTACCAGCTTATGTAAATTCTATATTATTACCAACATAGTGATAATTTTGTAATAGGCCTTTTCTCCTACATACACTACAAATTTGAAAGTAAGAATACAATTTTTTAAAAATCAACGTGTGCATAGTCTGCTAGATTTTGGCAGTGAGGAGCCCGTTAGTTTGTGCCGCATCAGGTGTAGGCTTGCGTTCATAAGGTGCCGAGCTGTGTTATATGTTATATGTAATAATCTATGAATGGTGTGTGAGGATTGTTAATGTACTTTAGATATGAATAATGTATTTAGATAAATCCCCTTGAAGTAGATCTACTCTCTGAGCCATATAGAGATCTACACATTCAACTCCATGAAGGAAGATGAAGAAAGGGAGATTAATGGAAAGTGTAGGGAAAGAGTGTAATGACCCCTGCTTATAGCAATAAAGAAAATTATGGCAACCTATGTACTTCGTATAGACCTAAACTCTGTAGATTATACAGAGGCGTATTATTTCTACTATAAAAGTTAGTAAATGATTCCGTGCTACTATAAATAGGAAGAGTTGTCGCATTTGGTGGACAGTATCGCTTCCCTGAAGTAGATAAATTTATTTTCTAATTAAATTGTTGTTTAAATAAGTTTAAAGTCACAAGATTTTGTATTATTTTTCAAAATAGTTTCTTTGTTTATTATTTTATGTTTATGCTTTATAAACAGTGTGGGTGTGCGTGTGTTTGTGTGTAAATTGTGGACATTTTCACACCAAATGAGGTATATTTAGTATTACAAACATTTAACCCTTAGCACGCGGGACATATAAAGGGCAAGTAACAGATTACGTGCTATTAGACAAAAAAAAACTTTTTTGGGAAATGTTCAAAGTTCTATTTAATTCTGAGTTCCTAAAGATGTATTTGACCAGAAAAAATTATAAACTAGTTGTTTTTATAATTGTTTATATTTTTACACTAGGTAATTCAAGATATCAATAAATCCATTTAAAATAAAATTAAAGTAACTAAAATTATTATTCACGAAATCATAAACAATAAATTATTCTTACAGTACAAACAAAGGTCACTCACGTAAACAGTAAACAACTATAGCAATCATAATACATATATGCATTATAGACCATGTCATATACGCATGCATAGACCACGTAATAGCGCCTGGTGGTTAAAACAACAGAATGTGAATCGGTAGCACGTGGCCGTGAACAATAAATATACCAGAGGAGTTTATTTTCACCAAACAAACATTGTCACACATTGTAATGGACTTTAAACAAACAACTAGGACTTCCATAAACAAAATATTGTAAATACGTGATTTCCCATAATACGCGCTAGCAGAGATTTCAACCTTACGAGAAATCACGTTATACGCGTGCAAAGGGTTAGTAATAAAAATTGTTAATTAAAACTATAATTATAAATAAATAAAACCACAAACATGTTTTTATTTATCCTGATGTACATTTCTATTCCAAAACATTCATCTTCAGAGGAAACTACCACAAGCTGAAGATGGTGAGTTAACAATCTAAATGTACATCAGGGCATAAATAAAAAGGTTTTTGTGGTTTAAGAGGTTTTATTTATTTATAATTAAAAGTTAAACCACAGCTGCTCTAAGCTATTATTACAATAATAGTTATAGTAATAGTTCTTGTTAATGATTAAAATGACTGTCTCTGAAAATCTTAGAGAAGTTTGGTTAAAAAATTAAATTTCTGGTTCCACTTGTTAGATTGGCACATTTTTTGTGGCTGCTGCGGTCTAACAGAAATGTCCATTGAAATGGTCCAATAATAATGTGGTAAATATTTGAAGTGTTTATGTAATAACTTTAATTTTATTCTACTATTTTTTTTCTCTATTGTTTGCTCCAGAGCTCCTCACAATTTAAGACGCCTTGTACTGTTATTAGGGACAGGTGTTTTGTAAAGTGAAGGAAGAGAGAGTGAAAGTGTTGACATTTTACCTGATCAAGGTCTCCTTGCACTGCTTGTGGTGTATTGAATGTAGGTGTAACCTTATTGCATATTTCCTATCACTAGGGTAAAAGGTCTTGCCCTAATTAGAAATACAATATATCAGCCTATGTTCCATTGGTTTAAGTGAATTGACTTTTAAAAATACTTTAAAAGGTATGTTGACTTTTCAACATGCTGGGCAGTTAAATAATTAATACATATGCATTGTATATTTGGCAGTGTGTTATTAGGTAGGTCAAGGATAATGTCTTACTCCCAAAACTTTGGTTTAGTTTAAACATTCTCTATCCACCTTTCACTCTCCACAATTTCTTTCAATCATTTTTTAGAAGTACACTTTCCTTGATTATTGTATTGCAATTTTTTTTCAAGACATCTTTCCACACCAAAAATGTTTGTTTCAATCTTTTCTCTATTAATCTCCAGGCCATATTACGGAATCATTTACAGCTCTTCTAGTTTTTCCCCTTCTTTCAATAGTTCTGACGTATTTAACATAGTACTCCAGATAATTGCTTCCTCTTTCGCTGTAGTGGTCCAAAGCTATGTCATATTCACTTCTTTTTAATTTTTGAAAAAATTTATCTGTAATACTCTTACTGTTTTCTTCTATTCTACTATCAAACAAATTTCAATAATGTAAGCAAGCATAAACTAATCAATTCCTAAAGCAAAACAATCTTATCTGTTTTGTATTCCTTGGTAACTTACATCGTATAATGACAAAATAATTTGTGGTATTTTCTGTGTCTGTCTGTTGTAGCAAAAATGTTTTGTTTGGATAGGTTTGATTAAGAAACAATTTGATGTAAGCTATCCGTTGCTGTGTTGGACATAGGCATTAACAAACTCTCTTTTTTTTTAACCAAACATATCCTATAAATAATATTTGAGCTGGCTTGTGAGTTGAGGTTATAAACAAAATAAATATTTACAACTAACAATTATAAAGCTTTAATTTCATACGCGTTTCGATGACTTATGTCATCATCATCAGTGATACTACTACTTTAACTCACCATATAGTTGATCATATAAGTTATGGTTATATGTTTGTAGTAGCATCACTGAGGATGATGACATAAGTCATCGAAACGCGTATGAAATTGAAGTTTTATAATTGTGAGTTGTGTATATTTATTTTGTTTACAAACATAACTTTTATTGGGTGAAAATTACCTTACTAACATCTAGCTATATTCTGTTGCTAGATTGCAAAAAATAAATAACAAATGTACTTACTAGTCAACACCCACCCTTAGCAGGTTAGCCATTTGGCGGCACGCTGACCAATAGAGAGGGGCAATCTCCCTGTAGTCATCATCTTCTTCGTCCACAGGGACTGGCGGCGAATCGTTGTTGCTTATTTAGAGTTACCCAAGGAGCACGTGGATGGTAGCAACATTGTTCCCCATAATAATTTAATGTAGCTGTATTAAGAAACATACAGTTTATAGTTTCGATCCATAAATCAAAGCCTGTATTTTCTACTCTTGAAACACTTACAAGCACAAGCTTTAGTCCCCATTAACACTATCTTACAAAAATAATCATCTGATAAATTCACAATAGCTCCAAGGTTTAGTAGCACTAAGTTGAGTTCTTTTATATTCAGTTATGATCAGGTTTAACGATGATTCTTCAGAAACAATGCTTGCATGCAAATCAGACATGTATTGAGCTAACTGGCTTAGTGCACCATTCCACTGACAATTCTTACGTAAACATAAAGCTTGTGCATGCCTCCTATTCAAAGAGAATTGAGGCAGAGGGACAGAGTCAAAATCAAGACCTCAAGAATCTATATCCGTCCTGCTCAAACTAGTTTTCAAGCAGGGCATTTCCACCTTGTTGTTTAGTCTTTAAAGAGCAAAATTTGGCTGTAAACCTTTGTGACTATGACAATATGGACATGTGAGGAGTTTAGCAGCACAAACACTGCATGCTACATTTTCACACTCAAAATAGGATGCAACACAAATTCTGGGTTTAGTACTCTCAGAGCACAAAGGGTGTAGTCTTATAGTACATACATACAAGGATCAACGTACCAACTGTGAGGTTGCATTAAGTGTCTATTCTATGTTATCACTGTTTTTTAGTTAGTGATAGTGATATAGTTTTTATTTCACAATAATATTCTATTGTAAAAATAATGAATACATTAATGATTTACCAGAATGACAGACTGTTACTTAACAGAGATATCTCCTCACCAATAAAACAAATGGATTTGAAACATTGAGATACTTACGTCTAAACTATGGGTTGATTTCTGAACAACTTCTTCAGTATATTAAAGCAGTGGATTAGCTTATTTTTTTCAAAGGAACAATCTCTGTGCAATTGTTACAGACCTTTGTGAGTTACCTTGCCCTAAAATTTCATAAGTGTTTGTGGATTAAGGTTATTTATATTCGTATTTTCAAAATTTGAAGCACTATTTATATTTTGTAATATTTAAAATCCTTTATTCTGGTTTACAAGATATTATTAAGTAACATGTATAAAAACGGGAAAGTTGAAATGACCTAATCTTTGCCAATAATAGTAAATAACCTAAAACTGTGCCTTTAAAAGTTTTTATTATATAACGTCAGGTAGGAATCAGTTCGGAGTTCTATTTATAACTTTTACATTTATCGTTATTTCCTAAGAAAAAATAGCGCAACACTTGACAATTCCATTGTTTTAAATTACTTATTTATAGCTATTTAATATAATATTAGAGCTATATAATATCTTGAAAGTAGAATTCATCACTTTGCGTTATAACTAGATTTAGTAAAATAATTACTGGTGTGTGATAATTGAGACCATTTATTTTGACAGTAAAGAATATTTAAACCTTTTAGCATTTAGTTGGATTAAATTTAGCTTTTAGTCTTTAGTTATTAGCCTTTAATTTTAGATTACATTTTTTTCGTAATTACTTGAGGCGATAAACCTCATTTAGTTTTTAACCAGGAACAAATATTTCGTTTCTGATATTTTAAAAGTATTCGAATTATAATATAAGATATACGATTCAACATGAGTACTAGTAAACACTTATAAAATTGAAGATATACTTGTATTTGAATATGACACTTGCCTATTGTAGCACTTACTTTTTGTGTAATGAATACGGGGTAATTAAATAGCGTTTCGGAAAATGTACGCTATTATCAAAATCAGACCGTATCTTACTTCTTAAATGTTGTTAAGTTACGTGTGGGTTGGAAATACATCTCCGGAAACCGACTCAAGAGCTACTAGAGAATAAGGGGACTTCGAAACAGATGTCTTAGTTCCTCTAGATACGAAGGGGATGTCAAAACGGACGTCTTGAGTGCCGTTAAGAAAGAAGGAGACGTTAAAACATACGTCTTAAGCGCCGCTAGACACGAAGAGGTCGTCAAAACTGACACCTAAGTCCCACTAGACACGGAGGAGACGTCGAAACGTAAGTATTAAGTACAGATAGAAACAAATAGGTCGTCGAAACGGACTTTTTTAGTGGCGCTAGATACGAAGGGTCGTCGAAACGGACGTCTCAAGTCCCGCTAAACACGAAGGGGTCGTCGAAACGTACGTCTTAAGTACAGCTGGATACGGAGAGATCGTCGAAACCAACGTCTCAAGTGCCGTTATACATACGGAAAGGATGTCTCAAGTGCCGCTAGTTATAACAGGGACCTCGAAACGTAGCCTGAGTATTAAGTGCCGCTAGAGACGAAGGGTGACATCGAAACTGATGTCTTAAGTGCCTTTAGACACGAACCGAACTCTTAAATGCCACTAGACACGAAGAGGTCGTCGAAACATACGTCTTAAGTACCGCTAAATACGAATAGGTTGTCCAAACGGACGTCTTAAGTGGCGTTAGACACGAAGCGGACGTTTCAAGTGTCGTTACACACGGGGAGGACGCCGTAAGTGTCGCTAGACATGAAACAGACGTTTCAAGTGCCACTAGACACGGAGAGGACGTTGAAACGGACGTCTTAAGTGGCATTAGACACGAAGAGGTCGTCGAAACGTACTCTGCGTCTTAGGTGTCGCTAGATATGAAGGGACCTTCGAAACATACGTCTTAAGTACCGTTAAATACGAATAGGTTGTCGAAACGGACGTCTTAAGTGGCGTTAGACACGAAGCGGACGTTTCAAGTGTAGTTACACACGGGGAGGACGTCGAAACGGACGCCGTAAGTGTCGCTAGACATGAAACAGACGTTTCAAGTGCCACTAGACACGGAGAGGACGTTGAAACGAACGTCTTAAGTACCGCTAGACACGAAGGGAACGTCGAAAAGTAGACTGCGTCTTAATTGTCGCTATATACGAAGGGGCAACGAAACAAACGTCTTAAATGCCGCGTCGAAACGGGCTGCTTAAGTGCCACTGGAAACGAAGGGAACGGCGAAACGGACATCTTACACATTAAACAAAAAGTAAGTGCCACTGTAGCCAAATGTCACATATTAATAGTTATGTTCTAGTTTATAAGTATAATATGTTTTGTCAAGTAGGTGGCAAACATTTTCGAAATAGCAATAAATAAAGTTTTGTTTTTAAACGTTTTACGTCGTTACCCTTTTTATTGAAGTACAGTACCCGTATATTTCGCCGTCTCCTTTCGTTCATTGCTAACCTTTAGATGCGCAGCAAAAGGGGATTGGGGTTAATACCCCCCAGAATAATGATAAAGTTTTTAAAATCTTTTAACGGCTAAAAAACTCAACTGGCCAGCTACACAAAAAAATTCATGATAATTTCAAATTTTCGAAAAGAAATTTAGACATTAAAAGACATACTAACAGCTGGAAAGAACCGTAACGTAACTTTTTTATTAAAAAAATAAAACCTCTTAACCAGAAATAAAACTTGTTTATTCAAACCGACGTTAAATAATAAAATTATTTTTGTAATAATTTCCCCTGAAGAAATTGCTTTGTAATTGAGGGCTTTGTAATTGTACGTGAGGGTTTAAATAAAAAGTTTTATTTGCGATTGAAATGTACATAAGTAATTTTAGTAAAATAAAGTTTGTTGTATTGTGGTTAGTGGGTTTTATTTATTTAGTTTAAAATTATTTTCTAAATAAATACCAGTTTCATGATGAGCTTAAATTATTGTTATTTAAATAGAAACAACTACTCCTAATAGATACCACTCGCAATCGCAATGCATAAAGTCGCCACTCTATAACACATCTACGTACAGTAAACTCCCGATTATCCGTGGGCGGATTAACCGGTTTGCGGATTATCCGGGGTCTGTCATTGTTTTTCAAATATCCAATTTTTATTCCAATCAGATTCATGTGTTTAAATTTCCAAACGGTGAATTACGATGTAAATACATATAAGGTTTAATAGAAGTTAAGATGAAGGGAATAGATATGTAAATATGTACGTACTAATTTTTACATTGAAAGGGAAGCATCCCGACGCGGGCCAGCGAAATAAAAGGGGCGAGCAGACTACTGTATATAAGAGACAATGACAAAATGCTTGGACGCCCGAAAACCTAATGTGTATCATAAGATTGTAAACCAATGTCAGCTAATCTCGGCTATAAATAGTCTAGGACGTGACATATGCATTATCCATGTCTGTCATATACATTATCGATCTTTATGACTTTGTGACACAAGTAGACACTGTGCGACTCTGTTTCTCAAGAAACTTAGATCGCACATTAAAGCTAAATCAATGTTCACAAAAAAAAACAGACGAAAGTGACAGATTTTTTTGTTAAAAAGTGAAAGTATTATGTGTAAAGGAAATTACATATGTACATACATACTTACTTTTGACATATACTTATGTACGTATTGTAAATAGTTAGACATATAAATGTACATGTTATAATCCGTAAAATACATCGACATTTTAAATTATTTTCTGTATTTATTTTGTCATCTGAAGATTATTTGTGGATTGCATTAACCGGGGTCTTTATTTGTGTAACTTATGGTATAATAATCGATTATCGATCGTTTTGCGTATTTTTTTGTCCATAGCGGATTATCCGGGGAATTCGTTATCCGGCGTTTACTGTATTTATATAAACGTGCGCTGTACAGCTATTTAGCATAAATTAAGTGATTAGGCTCAACATATGGTTTCATACAACAGCTGATATTGTGTTGTAGGTTATGTTACTCAATTTAATACGTTATTAAGTTAACATGTTATTACTCATTTAATAAATATATTAATTGAATTTTAGAAACGTAAACTTCCTTAGGCGCGTTTAATTTGGAATTCATTTAAATTTTAAAAAATAATAATTCATCTACTTTGTTAATTTTTATATAAATTTAAGCGTTAGGCTGCCGTAAAATGGCATTTAATTTTTACAATTTTGCATTTGGTGTAAATCAGGAGGGATTTAGGGATATTTTTTGTCGTCCAAATCTTACGCTTAACCGATTCCTTGAAGAGTAGATTAACGTGCCAACATGTAGGCCACCTTGTTTTTAACAGTAATCTCTGCGGAGGATATTTTCTGTAAAGCCATTTTTCTTGGCTTATTAACGGAGTATACGGTTAGCTTCGTAAATGAAACGATTGTTTCGAAACGCGTCAGCAAATAAGTTCTGAAGTATTCACTTAGTTATGGAATAATTACTTATTATTAACGATGTTACTTATTCTACGGCTCTCAATGATCACGGTAGGTATAGGTAAAATTTTATAAGCTGGCACTCGGAGGCTGCGGGCCTTGGCGAGAGGACGAGGGGAGGGGAGATGTGGTCGCAGGTCATTTTCAAAAACATCGACCCTGACTTTCGGTGACTCATAGGCTGCGGACATACAGAAAGCAACTGGTGATAGTAACACAACGTAAACTAGCTATTAGAAAAGTTGCTAGTCGGTTTACAAGGTTGTTCATATAAAGTTGCTAGTTTAGTTGTTAGTATGTCGTCGTCAGATGAAGATTGTATTTTAAGAAAGAAACTACAAAACGTTACAAAAAAGACAATTCAGTGTAGGCCTGCACCTCTATAATGTTATTCATGCGAGACAAAGTCAATATATTTCCGTGCAAAATTCACGAAATTACCCAGACCAATTATTTAATTATTATCGCATGAGCATTAGCAGTTACGACTACCTTTAGAAGTAATGTATTTTAGAACATCAAGAAAAAAACAAATAATTGGCGAGAAAGATGGAGAAATACATTTCAGCTGGAGAAAAACAAACAAAACACTCAGCTAAGGTTAATTGCTCATTTATGCATTTATTTTTAAGTGTAACTGCAAAACTTAAAATAACATTACTTAACAATGAAATAAAAAATAGTTTTTAAACAAAACAAAAATTATAGTTAAAGTGCAGATTTTATATATTTTGAAAAAATTAATCATGACCAGAGCCAACAATATTTTGTTTTTCTGACATACTATACCAATATAATAAAAGACTATTTAAAGAAACAGAAACACAAAAAATACAAATAATAATAATTATTTAAATATGGGAGCAGTCTTGAGAAACGCATACACAACAAAACAAATACTTCCGACAACTGAGAAACTGAACAACGAGTTTACAGCCTGTCGTGACCGGAGCAACTCTAGTTTCTGTGTCATTGGCTAGTCGCGTTGCTATCACTTCACTATGAATATGTACATGCAACTCTATATGCTATGAACAAGCAACTCAAGTTTGCGTTGTATTGCCGTCACCAGTTGCCTTTTGTATGTGCGCGGCCTTACAGCATGTCGTGACCGGAGCAACGTAGTTTCTGTGTCACTCGCTAGTCGCGTTGTTATCACTTCACTATGAATATGTACATGCAACTCTATATGCTATGAACAAGCAACTCAAGTTTGCGTTGCATTGCCGTCACCAGTTGCCTTCTGTATGTGCGCGGCCTTACAGCATGTCGTGACCGGAGCAACGTAGTTTCTGTGTCACTCGCTAGTCGCGTTGCTATCACTTCACTATGAATATGTACATGCAACTCTATATGCTATGAACAAGCAACTCAAGTTTGCGTTGCATTGCCGTCACCAGTTGCCTTCTGTATGTGCGCGGCCTTACAGCATGTCGTGACCGGAGCAACGTAGTTTCTGTGTCACTCGCTAGTCGCGTTGCTATCACTTCACTATGAATATGTACATGCAACTCTATATGCTATGATCAAGCAACTCAAGTTTGCGTTGCATTGCCGTCACCAGTTGCCTTCTGTATGACCGCAGCCTTAGAGTTGACTCATTATGTTGTTAGTTATTAATACTTTTTAATGTATATTTTTAAAAAATCAACAAATTTAAATAGGGCGTTCACGAAAACGTGCTAATAGAATTGTCTAAGGGTTGCGATTTGCGGCCTTGATGAGGGAGGACGACAGTGTCTAATGTTTTATAGACGACGAATACACAATTTCTACTTAAGGCCGGCCGCACACTGCAGCAAACAAAACGTTTGCAAGCGAGGAAACATGGTTCCAACCAAACCAGTCATAATTGTTTGCCCTCAGTCTCTCCACACACTTGCACAAACACAACAAAACATTTTAGATGGAATTATGAAATTCGTGGAAGTGCTCTTTAAGGAGTTTTCTCAAAAACGACCGTACTATTTACTTTGCTACCCTAGCAATGCATTTTCAGTTTGACTAAAAATGACATCTGACGACGAGATAGACGAAATCTATCTCCTTTGTGGCAAACCTTTTTATTTTTAAACCAAAGAAAATACTGGGTTCTTCCATTTGTTGAACACAGGACCAGATGTAATTCATTAAAAAAGTTTATTTCTGAATTGAGGCTTTTCGAAGATAAATTTAAAAACTATACCTGTATAACAGTGAAAAGTTTTGTAGATGACAGGGCGTGCTTCGACGGCAGCGACTAATTTTTCGGCGTCACAATCCATCTATACAATATTACGCATCATTAAATTCGCGTTATAATTTATGCAAAATTGATTAACTATTAAAAATAGAGAGGAAAATGATAAGATCGTACTTACTTTGTTTGCTTCAAGCAAGAAGGAGCCAAACATGGACGAACACTGACTGGCGGGCGGTTTGATTGGCAAACAGATGCCCCGCTAGGTGTGCGCCACCACCACTTACTTCCACGTATTCCCGAACTTTTCAGCCTGCCACAAATAAAATGTTTCGTTTGAACATGATTGTTTGCAGCAGTGTGCGGCCGGCCTAAGAGTCTAGTCCCAGTTTATAAAATTTGATCTGTAACAAACAGGTCTATTTCTAAAAAACCCTCTATGAATACGGGAATTGCTTTCAGTACTTTCTTTTTTATATTCCTCAAGGTGCAATATTTTTATTTGATGGTCTTCCACAAAAAATGTGTTACAATGCGAAATTTATACAATGTTTGAATGGCAAGTAATAGCAAGAACGAGTTTTGTGTTTCCAATCGTAAAGGGAACAAATTGAGGGAAATGTAAGTCAAGTTAGGTTATGTTAATCAACTACCCGAACAGTGTAAGCGTGTACACCATATTTTACGTCACGTCGACGACGATTGCTAATAAAGATGACGAAGCCAAGTTTACCGCTTGCCATAATTTTTTTAGTGCGTATACAGAACTATACGATTAATTTTTCATTTAATTAAATATTTTAATATATACATGATTTATTTTATACTTTTATTTGTAAAAACAATGTAGTTAAAACATATAAAACTGCATTGATTGTATAAAGCAACAAATTTCTGTAATGACTTCATAACTGAATTATAATTGTACATCTTGCTATCTGTAGGACTATTAGGTTTCGTAATAATTGACTTCAAGACGTAACGATTTTACTATCCCTTGGGTTATTAGGCCACTTACTGTCCTTTAGTTAATGACTTAAACCGCTCCCCGGGTAATTAGATTTAGAATTATCTGTCTTTGGTTTCAAGTCTCTGATCCTGCTAGCTTCGTTTGGGAGCTTAGGTCTTGCTAAGCGCGCGTTTATGTGTTTCGTTGTTACCCTACCAAAATGTTCCGAAGTACCAAAATATAATAGTTATACTTTACAAAAAAAAACAACAACAACACACACTTCAATACTTTCAACGCACTCTACCATCCATAAATATTCTTGAACAAGGTAGCGGATGAACGTCTTACTTTGATTGTGGTAGAGAGCAGGTATTCTTTGGGTAAGCAACCATGTCCACATGAGCTATCATTTCCCCATATACTCCCATTAACAGGAGTTTGTCGTTGCTTTAATTCCTTTTAACCTTTCTTATCATTCCTCTTAGAGATAATAATAGGAAGATTTCCATTACATTGTAACGGTAATATTCATATCCGGTGTTAAAGATATCAGTGGAATTGGGTTGCTTAAAGTTTAGTTCGATATAACACATGACTAAACAACATTCAGTTTCAGAAAAAGAATGACTAGAAATTCCAGTCATTAATATTAGAAGCGACAGAATACGCGTGGCGTGAGCGTATTGCTTTTTGCTAGATTTTACTTAGTCACTAGAAGAATCTGTGGATGGCCATTGCTTTTTGCTAGATTTTACTTAGTCACTAGAAGAATCTGTGGATGGCCGTAAATTAGAGTAAACGTCCCGTAATGTAGCTTTTGGAGGCAGTGTAAGGGACAAGGCCCTTCCTGGTATGACACACGGCTCGACAGGTTTACAAATCCTTTCATACTAGACGGACGCAAACCCTCTCGTAGAAAGTCCTGGAAACTTCTAGAAGTAAAGCGAGTAGACATTACTAGAATCGGCAGGTACATATGTAAAGGTTTTGTTAAGCAAGAAGAAGTAGAGTTTGTCCAATGTAGGGAAAAGAATGTGTAAATACTCGTATTAGTAGCTATAAAAGTGTGTGAATTAATAAATAGTTATTTAGTGTGGGATTGCTTTACACATTTATTGAACCCCCGTAAAAACGTAACAGTGTGGAAAATAATGTAGCCCTTAATAATTTTCAACTAGATGGCATCCTCTTCTCTTTAGCGGAGTTGGGTTTCTTGAAGTTGGGTTTTTTGGAAATGAGGGGAGTTATGACATCCCTGAAATTTTTTATTTAAATTAAAATTTTCAATAAATTTAAAGCAAAATATAGGAAAATTCAGAGGTCGATCTGCCATGTGGATAAAATTTCCAACTATGTTTTAGCCTTTAAACAAGTTCGAACTATGTCTATCTTTTGAACTTTCAAAAAAGTTCACCCTCAATTACTGGTTAAAATTCTCGCTGCCACGCCCCATGCAGAAACATTTCTGACTATGGCCTTATTGTTTTATAAACACTATCTTTTTGATATAATGTTAAAAGCAAGAGAAAATAACATGTACAGTTGTTACTTTACATCGTATTTATTAGAGCTACATTTGTTATATATTTGTTTATAAAAGTTTATATATATATATATATATATATATATATATATATATATATATATATATATAAAAGTTTTTAACACAATTTTCGAATGATCTGTCATAAGAAGAAGAAAATCTGATGAGCTTCAAATTTTTTGCTAATTACGTTTATATGTAAACGGGTTTTTATCGCATAAATTATTATTTTAGAAAATATTAACTTTAACAGTACTTGAATAGCTTAACATGTACTATAAATAATTTCATTATTTTATTCGTCGTATTAGTTATACTGATAAGTGTTTGATTATTTCAGAATTGTAAAAAATGTTTAGGATGTTTGCTCTGAGAATTAACTACGTCGAACGATACGATATTTTATTATCTCATGTTGGTACTACTGCCAGTCCAAGCAACACTGGCGCGCAGCCGATGCATTACGCGTTCTGTTGTGGTTCTGTTTAGGTGCAGTGCAGTGATTGTGCTTTTAGGTTATGTTGTGATTATGTTTTTGGCGCAAACACATTTGAACGGTGGCAAACCGCGCCCGCCGCCGGTTCCGCCTCGTCCGAATAAGCAAATTATAGACGAAGCAATGGCAAGGTCTAAAATGAAAATCACAACTCCAATTAGGAACGGTGTTCCCGTTCAAAACAAACTCAACGGTCAGTCTCGAGCCGATTTAGGAAAACACGAAAACGGACAAAAACGCCCGACAGTTTTGTTGATCACAAATGGAAAAACCGTTTGCGACGAAGTTTTTAAATCAAAGACTAACGGTGATTCTGTGAATAAAGTCAGGTCAGGTAGTGAATCGCCCAATGTCACTTTTCACTCTAGTGATAGTGATTCACCTAGAATTAAACATTCAAACTGGTACCAAGTGGACGAGAATAGTGGTAAACCGGTGCAATATTCGAGTTGTAGGATTATTTTAGATGGTGATAGCACGTCCTCTGATTCCAGCCCTGTCCAGCGTTTCCGTTCTTCCAGTATGTCAGGACTGCAAGGCTTACCGCCACTGCCGAAGAGTTTGAGTGGTGTTAATCTCCTGGAGTCGGTTAGGGTGACCACTCCACCGACGCCCGTTCCCGATTCACTTCGCTCAACTTCTGCACCGCCGACAGACAGAAGGAATCCGCCACCTCCACCAAGGAAAATGACTTCTTTGGATAATAAACTGTCTATCTTGAGGAAGGAAATGGTGAGTCCAAATTTAAAGTTTTTAGTTTATAGATTTAGAAATCCAAGCTTGTTTGTTTCTCGTTTATCCTAATTATTGATTACACATTGGTGTATAACCTAATCTGTAACATTCATTAATTTGAAAAGTCTACAAGACCAATCTACGTCCTAGAAAAACATAACCATATTTTAGCTATCAGTTTAAAAAAAGTTAACTATTATGTTTTTACAAAGTAAACTGTAAATGCTTTTTAAAAATTACTTTGTTGCCTTAGCCATCATATTAGAAATTGAAACATAAAATGGTGTGTATAATGACCAGAAATAACTCTATATTTAAATTTGAAATGGTTTTGTTGCATGAAAACATGGTCACCTTGAGGGGTGTTGAGCCAGGTGGCAGTAATTACGCTGACCTCTGATAATTCACACTTCTCTTATAGATTTGAGATATTTATTTTCCCTTTAATATGTAAATTTAATGAAAATATACTTTATACTATAAGTGAAAATGAAACTTTTAGTTGGCTGATTGGAAAACTGCTTGGTTTTATCTTATAACCCATCCAGCAAAAAGCTTGTCTTTTAATAGACAAGAAAAACAACCAACCAGATCTTTCGATATGTCCTGAGTAAGAACACTAAGGCATTTGGTTCACTGAAATGGAAAAGGAAGGTTTATGAAAAAAGATAATGAAGAGATAAACTTATATAAGAAACTCAAAATGAAAGGCTAAGAGGAAAATTGCATAAAATGGCTTTTTGTTAGTCTCTTACTATAATCGGCCCGAAGAGAAGGATATTATAAATCGGCCAAACACTTGTGGATAAGTAATTACATAGATGCATATACATAAGTGAGAGTGAAACTTTTTAAGTATATTTACAGATCATAAATGAACTAGATTGTAAAAAATTGGAATAACCCGCTTAAAATTTACTAAACAAAAGTTATAAAAAATATAACAAAAGTTATAAAATATAACTTAATAAAATATAACTTTTATTAACAAAAGTTATTGCTACAAAAAAGTAACAATATTGTTTTAATAGATACCTATATTTATCAGCAATAGTTTTTTTGATTTTTTAAACAAGTATACGTAATTTTAAGAAAATTAGACGGATTTGAAAATAATAAATCAAGCATACAAAGATTGAAAAAATATTTGAATAACATTTCCAAAATTGAAAAAAACCATTGTTCTACATGTCTTATATTTTAGTACACATTTTGCAAGAATATATTCTGTTTAAATTATTTTATATTATATTATGTCTAAGCTTTTGAATCGATTGAAATTGTACTGTATTGAATTTTAGTGTATGAGCAAATAATAAATAATAGTAGTTTCTCTGTCTTCATAAAGTATATGTTATAGTTTGTAAATTGAATGTTGCCTTCCAATCCTAAGGCCACACAGATACAGTTTCAATGTAATTACTGCACTCTGGTATAGATTGCTTTTCAAAATAGGAAATAATACTATATTTAGTAATTCCACTGATGTGCGGTAATTGTAATTGTAGATAGTAGTTGTGTACTAGTTAGGTGCTTGCTTATCATGACTCGCATAAAATGAACAGGAAATGGCACCGACAATTTTAAATCAGTTGGTTAGTTAAGTCAGTTGTTTGATATGAAATTCATTCAAAATCAGC
Organism: Prosapia bicincta; assembly: GCA_036971475.1. Lineage (NCBI taxonomy): Eukaryota > Metazoa > Arthropoda > Insecta > Hemiptera > Cercopidae > Prosapia > Prosapia bicincta. The sequence goes on from JBAIZL010000006.1 coordinate 117,108,878, forward strand.
TGTTATATGGAAACACTGACATTAAATATCGAAATCTTGTTGCTTTTCATGACGATCTGGTTGTTAATTCTTATTAAACCAGACTTTTTGTTAACTAAAAGTTGTTTCCTCCAAGTGTAAGTTAACAATTTAACAACTTTAATTAACAAAAAGTCTGGTCGCAAGTAATAGTAAAAGTGTAATAAGCACTGACATTAGTTAGATTTACCTGTAACGTTTAAGGGATTTAATAAGGTTTGTAGGCTTCTTTATAAGTATGAGATGAATTGAAAGCAATGCAAAAATAGTTTCAACTAATAATCAGCTGGTCAGTTGTATCAGCTGTTTTTTAATCAAAATATGTTTATGCATATTGATTACATTTGAAAAAATTATTAAAATTCCTTGTAAAACTGTGAAGAAAGTAATGTCATAATAATTTGAAATCAGATGTAACAGTGCTCAGCTGTTTTATGGGTTGTATAAACATCCATAGGTATCAGCTGATTGCAATGTAGTCTTTAAGCAAGCTTTTGTTAAACCTGTTACAACATTCAAGAAATAATGTTACTCACCACTTGTGTTAAACCACTTAATATGACCATTAATGCAAAAATAGTTTCAAATAATAATCAGTTGTATCAGCTGTTTTGTACTCGGTGTATGTTTATGCATATTGGTTACCTTGAAAAATTTTGTACAATTCCTTGTAGAGCTGTGAATAAAGTAATGTCATAATAATTAGAAATTAAATGAAACAATGATCAGCTGTTTTATGATTTGTATAAATGCTCAAAGGTATCAGCTGTTTGGAATGTAAAGTCTTTAAAGCAACCTTCTGTTGAATCTATTACAACATGCAAGAAATAATGTTACCCGCCCCTTGTGTCATACCACTTAATATGACCATTAATGCAAAAATAGTTTCAAATAACAATCAGCTGTTTTGTACTCGGTAGGCCTATATGTTTATGAATTACCTTTGAAAAATTTAGTACAATTCCTTGTATAACTGTGAAGACAGGAATGTCATAATAATTAGAAATTAAATGAAACAAAGATCAGCTGTTTTATGATTTGTATTAATGTCCAAAAATATCAGCTGATTTGAATGTAAGGTCTTTAAAGCAAGCTTCTGTTAAACCTGTTACAACACCCAAGAAATAATGTTACTAACCACTTGTGTCAAACCACTTATTACTATTATCAATAAATACTACTAGGTATTAGCATAATTTGAGTTTTCCTTATGAGCCAACGTAACTGTCAAAAGTTGATCGATAACTTCAGAATCTTTATTTTACTTATTCAAACTATTTTTGCTAATAAAAAGTAATTATTCTCAATGAACACACAAATACAGTACAAAATAAAAATTGGAACTTTATATTTTGTAAAATTGAGTTATTTTTTTAGTGGAGATGATAAATCTGTCATTGTAAATTCTAAATAAATACATCTTGAGTAATTTAGGTAAATGACGGTTCACAGACAAATTCATGTTTTTACAAATACTCTACGTTTCGATTTTCTATCCGAAAATCCTTTTCAAGAGCTAAAAATTTATTGATCTAATAAACTATAGCTTACAGTCTATAAAATTTATAACAATATGCTTTCAATATTTTATAAACTGTAAGCTATGATTTAATATTATATTTGTAAAAACATGAATTTGTCTGTGATCTGCCATTAACCTAAACAACATTTAATAGTGATTAACAGACATTAAATAAAGTTATTATTAATAGTAATAATTGAATACTTAAACTCATGTTACATTTGTACAGATTTGGTAATAGAAATAAAAGACGACTGTTTTGCGAGTCTAGTACAATATTTTATTCTGCTACGGCGACGTTTCGTTAACTAGATTATTATCATCATCAGGCCTATGACACATAATGGACGTTTATATATACTATAATAAAGAACTCTATTTTATAATAAAAATAAACGTCCATTTTGTGTTACAGGCCCGATGATGATAACGATTTAAATATCGAAACGTCGCCGCAGCAGAATAAAATATACTTGATTCACAAAACAGCCGCCCTTTATATCTATAACTACTTGGTTTTGAAAAGAAGTAAATACATGGTCAAAACACTATTAAATTAAAATCTGTAGACATGTTTGGGCCGGTGTCATTGGAAACTTGCTGAGGACATGTCAATAGCGAGACCTAGTTTTGTAATCGTGGGTCAAGGATAAATCTTTCAATGTCAATGCAGGATTATGTTCTTTGCTCGTATTTACAGGAATTCCTGTAAGGTTAAAAAAATTATAAAGTTTTACCGTTTCTAATAATTTTAAATATTCAGTCTGTTAGAACGCTAATTTTCCTTGCAGGAAACAAGGAAAACCTGCTGAAGACAGTAAACGATTTCGTTTCGTGTTTCCACGAACTATCTCGGCCGGTACAAAGTCGCTGGTCACGAGGAACTAAAGTGCAATTACAAATACGTTGTGAGCGCGCCTACAGCGTGTACAAGTTTCCGATGATGGGCATTGCGGTGTCAATCAAAAATATGTGCGGTGAATGACCGCCAGGTGACATTGAGCGAGCGGTTGCAGCAGCTAGAAAACTCCGCACGGATTAATACCCCGTTAGTTGCGGCAATAAGAGACAAACGTTTGTCAGTGTTTCGGAAAAGTATACTGGTCTCCTATATCTTGTAATTTCAGTTAGTGTTATTTTAAATTCTTAATATACTCATCTTCATTTCTGTTATATATCGTAAAACTTTGCCCAGATACCAGTGTAAAGAATCGCTTTGTACAACACGAAAAATGACGACGCTACAGAATGGCAGGCGGCTATGTATTCATAAAAAAAAACACAACAAAAATATTGAAAACTAAAATAACATTATATATTTGAATACGGTTTTCTCCCTTTCCTAACGTTACAATATTCTCCTCTGTTGACGCGTTTCGGAGTAACTCTATTTTCAAGACTTGAATCGTATTCTTTAACTATCACTGTCCGGGTGACTCAGTTGAAGTTCTTAATCTATTCATCTTCATTTCTGTTAGGAATATTTCTGTATATTTGAGTACAGTTTTCTGTCTTTCCTAACGTTACAATATTCTCCTCTGTTGACGCGTTTCGGAGTGACTCCATTTTATAGACTTGAATCGTATTCTTTAACTATCACTGTCCGGCTGACAGTTGAAATGCTTAATCTACTCATCGTCATTTCTGTTAGGAATATTTCTGTATATTTGCCGTGAAATACTATTTAAGTTTTAAAAATATATATTTTTGCCATGCGAAAATCTGAAAATGGAGTGACTCCGAATCGCGACAACAGAGGAAAATATTGTAACGTTAGGAAAGGCAGAAAACTGTATTCAAAAATATAGTGTTATTTTAGTTTTTAATATTTTGGTCGTGTATTTTTTTTTTGTTTATGCATATCCGTCTGCTTTTTGTAGCGTCGTCATTTTTCGTGTTGTACAAAGCGACTCTTTACACTGGTGTCTGGGTACAGTTTTACGATATTTTGTCTCCACGAAAAAGCTTCGAACTAAGACGCTAGAAATATATATTTTCCAGCGACTTTACTACAGCATTATTGACGGTTTATCGCAATTCGAAGGCCATTGTTTCTTGCTTTGTCATGAATCTTTTTCTTCTTCTATGTCTCTTTTGTTCTTAGCTATTCTAATCCCACTATAACATGATTTCCTTGGTCTTCCTTTCCTTCTTCGTCTTTTTGGGATCCATTTCCAAGTTTTTAATGCTGATCCCGTACCAGAGAAGGTCCTTTCTTTCTATGTTGTCTGCAAAGAGATGTCTCATTTCTTTGATTCTCTTTGTCTTGTATGATCCTGTAATGTGTATCTACAATATCTTCTCTAGAAACGGTTTTCCATTGCATTTACTTATTTCTGTATATTGTTCACACACACACACACACACACACACAAAACGTTTTCGAATTTAAAAGTTTTGTCAGTTCATCATGAAAAAGTAAAGAACTTAGGTTATTTCTATAAGGGAACCAGACGTCCAGTTTTCCACAGTTGTGTGCCGTTGTCCCGACTATTCTCCTGGGGCCGCTTATTTGCCCCATTCTGGCAGAGTACTGACATACTGCTTTTTCAATAATTTTTCAAAATAATTATTTTGAGCAGATCAACACTAAATTGAAGGTCTCATATTAATAGAACTTAGGTCTCATAGAAAGTAGAACTTCTTAGTGCATTTATTGTACCATAGTATAGTTTACTGCCATGGTAATGATGTCAAGATTGATTCCAAACGCAGCAGGTACCGTCGGTCCGTCGCTTCGCTTTAACTTATTAGTTTAATCCATGGCAGAGTAGACCGGAGAATGGGGGTTTCTCGTTAGGTTCCTCCATTATGAGGCCTGTTAGGAATCGGCCCTTTAATCAATGGAGAATCGAGTATCGACGATTCCTCGATACCAATTAGAATCGACGATGCCGAGAATAGAGAATCGGAATCGCCTATCCCTAATTTTAATAACGACTAAAAGGCTTTAAAGATTGCTAATTTACTCTATAATTTCAAAAAGAATCCACTGGTTCTCCACGGACCCACCGCTTTGCTGAAGATGTTTATTTCATACCTCTAAAGCTACCCTTGTTAATCTTCTAGAAATCTGGTTACCTTATACAGTACTACTAAGACCAGCTTAAGAAATATGCATCACTAGGTTTGCAAGTATTGTCGGACGTCTATTATCTAGATGGACTCCGAAGCTGTTTCAAAACAAAAAATTGCTTCTCTCTTTTCATTAAGATGTTTTATTTCTAATGAGTTGGAGCTAAAATAAACGCCAGCCGGAAGATTGTGCGTTATCTCAATTCACGTGGTAAAAGGTCCTTCACCCGTGCTACAATGTTTGTTGTTCCAGAGTGCATACGCGACTAATTCCGCGCGTATTGACGACGTAAGTTACGGAAGTTTTGCTTTTGGAAACTGGTCAGACGTTTGGCAAATTAATTGTTTGTGATTATTTCTAGAAACAATTTTTGATTTGCAAGAATATAGTTGTCTTTCTTTAGAAAATTTGAATCAACGCTTTTAATTGACCTTGAGACCTTGCGTTACCTGCATTGGAAGTTTGTGTGTGTGTGTGTGTGTGTGTGTGTGTGTGTGTGTGCGAGCGAGCGCGCGCGCGCTTGCGTTCATGCTAAAGATGAATGGAAATTAGGTTTTGAATAAAAATGAAGTAGTATATAATATATAACTGTTTGAAGCAACTGTGGCGTAATGTTTATTTTTAAATAAATAAAACCTCTAAACCACAAATAACTTTTATTTTAAACCTTATGTACATTTCAATTGCCCAGCAATCATCTTCAGAGGTATTTAAAAAATACAACTCTGTATTTTTTAAATACCTCTGAAGATGATTGCTGGGCAATTGAATTGTAAATAAGGTTTAAAATAAAAGTTATTTGTGGTTTAGAGGTTTTATTTATTTAAAAATAGTATATAATCTTTATGTTTTTGTACACTGATGCATCATGAAATTCCAAAAGTGTTTCATAGAAGTAGGGCTACAATTAATAAATAACGTGAATAATATCAACTGTTTGCCAGCAATACGTTTTCGTAACAGCGGTTCACCTTTTGTTTCAATTCATTTTAACTTTGTCGTATTTACATTCGGAAGAAGCATGTAAAGAAAGGCACACTGGCCTCGCATTTGTTACCAGTTGATGAATTATTTTTCAAATAAGTTAAATATTGCTTAATTTAAGTAACGATGAGATCAAGAAACCATTTAAAATTTGTAGTTAGCCTATTTTGTAGGAAAATTTACCAAAATACAGTGATCCATCGTTATCCGCGAGGGTTACGTTCCCAAAACTTACCGCGAATACTGACACCTATAATATATGGAAAGGGGAGGGTCACGTCCCACATCAAAAATGTTAACATTAATTATTACAGCTATACTGTACACGTATAATACAGTATGTTATATTTACGTACTACATAATTACATACATATTTTTATTGTTAATTACGTTTTCCTTTAATCCAAGATTTCATTTAAACCCAAAGATTCTATTGAATATGCGCGCTCACACGCACATACTCATGTATTCTTTATTGTTAAATACTATACACTAAATTTTTAAAGACCTATCTTTTTAGCACCTAATTTGATTTTTTTTAAACTTGTTATTTTATTTTGAGCGCCATCTTTTTCTAGTTCTTTACACACTTCTTTCTATGGAAATAGTGTTTCTTTCAGCTAAATTTGAATCCACGTTCTGAAGACGACCAATTTCAGTAAAGGCTCCAGTTAAATGTTTCCCTAAACATACATTTCACCGACAGATGTCAACTTCGGCGATACATTTTTTACGATTTCTTTGTCTTTGTTACCCGATATAAACGCAGGTTCGCTAATTAGTTCTTTCAACTCTTCGTGCGTCAAATCTTGGTTCGTATTTTTCAAAAGATTGTCGACATCTTCACACTCGAATAGCGAGAGATCACTGTACAAAATAAGACGAGAACACATTATCCTACAACCTGCACAGTAATTGTACTGTCTTTCTTGTTTTTGTTTAAAAATACGATACATATTAGCGAGAAATGCTGTAATTTCGCGAATAGCGAGGGTCTGCTGTAATTATATTTCAATACTGAACGAGATTGGCTTTTGACTGCTAATCTGTAAAATGTGGAGTTCGATTCCTGGTAGAGCCAGAGAATGTTTGTGCAGACCCTCAGGCAGATTCACCTGCCTGTGTACCTAGGATAATTGTGGCCGTTTGTAGTGTAGCGCTGACCTCGATACCGTCCTTGAATACAGAAAGACCAAGTAATATAGCTGTACCTTGTCACTCTTAAGCCACATTAGTAGCATAAAGTAATCGTTGCCTGTCTTTTTGCAGCCACTGGTAATGTTCAGAACAGGCCGAACATTCTCCGAAATCATTTACAAGACAAGAGTTAGACTCGTTAGAACATTTGGACCAGCTGTAAAACGAGTTATTATTATTTACAAAGAAATATATTTTGCCAGTTCTGACAACCGCAATGTGGCCGAAAGTAGAGGAAGAGTTCCAGGAATTAAATCCGGCCCTGTACTCTGGCCATTGTTGCGAACACAATGCCAATCTGTGACGTAATTGTGTTATGAAAAGTCAGACAAAAGAATGATTTTCGTCAGAATAAACAGTGCGTGCAACTGGTGGCTTTTAGATGAAACCGGAGCCCTTGCAAGACACGGGGAATACACTTTGAAGAGCTTAAATTTTAATAAGGTGTACTTTTTGTAGTTTGCGTGTTAATACACAGGCTTTGTTAGCCTTCTTAGAAGTCCCGTTGTACCATGACCAGCTGAATCTATAACTTCCTTCTTCAGTTCTTGGATGTAGGGATGGATGATATTTTCTGTCACGGTAACTTGTAACTGATGTTCATTTGTAGCTGGTAGTATCAGTGGCAAAATATGGAAAATGCTAGTTCCAGTGACAATGGATCGATCGGAAGTTGCCTCTGTTGTGATTGGGCAAAAAGTCGCAGTCGCTGGATGAAACGGCTGCCATTGATTGATTTGTCGCTGTCACTGGAAAAAACTACTGTCATCCGATTGATTTGTCGCTGTTAATGACTCTACCATCACCGTTTGGCTCACTACGCCGATTATCGTGCAGTGTCGTTGATTAAAGGGGAGAGGGGGGGTTGTATCCGTTGTGATTAGGCAAAATGTCGCTGTCACTGGTTCTACTAATTTACGTCTTGTACAGTAGACGCTATTTTGCGCTTGGGAGTTTGTTCTTAATTTAGTTTTTTTTTAAATAAAATTAGCCTTCCAAAAAAGAAAAAAGCGAGGTGTGTGATCATTTCACCAGTGTGGTATGCCTGCCTGTTATTGGCACATACAGAGCTGTCTCAGTATCCCTCAGTACTTTGTCGCCGGTACCAAAGTCACAAATAAAAGTCACTGATCCAAACCTGGCGCTGTCACTAAAATCACCGATCCATTAAAGTCAATGTATCGACCATCCCTACTTGGATGGATACAGTAATATTTGCACGAACTACTGTCATTACATATTTGGAAGATTTGTGTACTCTCTTCACAAGATTCTATCCATTACTACAACTGTCTGATTATTCTTTGCCTGAACACACACGGGTGAGGTTTGCGGGAGAGATATAGTGAATTAGGGTGGAAACACAATATGTCTTGGTATGACCATGACGTGATTAGGAACGCTTCTTGAAGTACTTGCTATATACCGCCTTAAATCAGGGATTTAAAGATTCTGTGATTTAAACATATTCTCTGTTTGTATGTTTTTTTCCAATACTGTGTGGGTTACGACTCATTCAGTACTTAGCTTTTACATTGTTTTCATCTTAATCTAATGTACATTGTAGAATACTTAAACTCTTGGCCAAAGTAGCACTTCTGCTACTACGAATAAATAATGGCGCCGTGTCAGTTGACAGTTCACTTCACCGGTTACGTCCTAATTAATCCAAAACCAAAGTAACTGGTACTTTAGAGCAAGTGTGCATATAAGAGGGTAATCAAATATTTGTAAACAATAAGAAACATATTTGTAGATCATTTTTCGACATAGTCCCCTTGATTTTCAACGCACTTGGTCCATCATTGTAGAAGCTTCCTGATGCCCTCATCAGGAAAAGAAGTTTTTCGGTTGAGCTGCGAGCCAGGAATGCACAGCTTCTTTCAATGCTTCTTTGAGTGGACCAAACAAGTTATTGAGAAGGCAAGATCGGGACTATATGGAGGATGATCCAGTACTTGAAAATTGAGTTTCTGGATTGTTTCAGCAATATGGGCAGCAGTGTGTGGACGGCCATTGTGCAGCAACACAACACTTTTTGCATCAGCCCTCTCCGTTTGCTTCGAATTGCAGGCTTCAGCTTGGCAGTAAGCATCTCACTGTAACTGTTTATTGTTATTCCTTTCCCCAAAATGTTCCAGTAGTGGACCTTGTGAGGTAGGTTGGGTGTTGGACCTTTTCTTGCACGAATTTGGATGTTTTTTTATTTCATACTCTACCGTTTACCCTCAGGCTCGTAATGATGGACCCATTTTTCGTAGCTAGTAATGATTCTGTCTAAGAAGCTGTCTTGTTATTGCCGTTCGTTTTGGCAGATGTCCAAGCGAGTTTGTCTATGCAACTTTGTGAATTGTTTTGGAACCCATCTTGCACAAACGTTATGAAAACCAGGTTTTTTGTGGATGATTTCGTAGGCAGAACCGTCATAAATTTTCGGCAGACAATGTACCACTTCGTCATTAGTTATTTGTCTGTCTAAGAGCCTCCGCACACGGGTCGATTGTTGACTCGTCGAGAGGTACGCTCGTCTTGTGCGATATCTGCGGCTCGGGTATCTGTCATCCGCACATTGGTCGACTTCAGTTTGTTTGCATCTCTCGACCAGAATTGACCTCCTCCGCATTTTAAACCCAGAACGATTGTAATAAAAATGAGCAGTTCAAGTAGTGGTGAGGAAGACTTTGTGATGTTTTTGTGGTACCGGCGCTTGAAAAGAAATAACCGTAGATTATGGGTGCATCCATAAATTGAGCGTAATTTTAATATTCGGTTATTTGTTGGTGCAAAAGAACTGGAACAGTGACACTAAAATTTTAGCATTTTATAGAATGTCGAAAGATTTATACACCACTCTAGTGAGAATTGTGAATATAAAGTTCAGCTAATATTAAAAATATTTAACCTAAGTAAAAGGAACGAATGTTTAAACGCGTCAGCTAGTAAGCAATTACGCATTCACTTAGTTAAGTATTTTTAAAATTAGTTTAATCAATGAATTCAAGATGATTACATCAAGCAACTTCATAAAGTTCAGGATGTTGTTTGATTTCCCCAATGAATTTTACATTAAAAACCTAGAACTAGAAGTTCAATGTTTTCAGAATTTTATATTATAAATAATTATTACAACTAATTAAACATTAACCTACTATAGTTTAAACTACGAGTACTGCAATCAACGAACATAACATTCACCGATCATTTAAAAAAAATCTGTAAATGTTAATAAAGCACAAAAAAAGAAAGAAAATTAAATTATAATCACCTCCATGACTTGGAATCGCGCGATCCTCTCGATAAATCCCGTGCACTACCGATCGCACGAGACGAGGAACGCAGGGGACGAGGAACTGCTCGGTTTTTGACGACCACAAAACGAACCGTCTGCGGACGACAATGCCAAGACGTAGGAAGTTGAGTGGAGGGGAGAGACGAACGCGATTTTTCTGGAGTCGACCACATCGAGCGTCGACCCGTGTGCGGAGTAAGAGAACCAATTCACGTGAACGCTCAGTGTTTTCCTCATTTGTGGCAGTAAACGGTCGTCCAGCTACTTCGTCGTGCGTAATACTTGTGCAACCAATTTTTAAAGTTTTAATCCATTCGTAGACTTTCCATTGTGGCAAAACTCTGTTCCCTTACTGTACCAAAAGTCTTCTATGAATTTCCGCCTCTGATACACCTTCCGACCACAAAAAAAGCATCACTGAACGTTGTTTTTTTTTGGTGCAAATAGAAAGCGAAACAGCCATGATAAACAGCACGACAGCGATAACGAAACTAACCTAGCAGCATGAAACATGCACAGACATAACGACAAACAAACAAAACCTGCATCCCTAATGCAAAACGGCAGTACTACCAGCATTAAACACAAATATAACTAAGTTGCACATAATATTTGACTTACCTATGTATTTTCAAATGAATAGTGTAAAAAAATAGACATGTGTCGAGAGCACGTAGGCTTTATAAAAGTGTCTCATTGTTCTGCTTCCCGTAGATATTAATTGTAGGCCTATATTCTAATCAATGTCCTTTACAAAAGACAAAACTAATACAGTATTGAATAAAACATTACTTTATTTTTATTGTTATAACTTTAAATGTGTAAATTTAGTTTTTGCAGTTTATTATAAGAATATAAAAAACATTTTACTATTCATTACCTAATAAATTAACTTTACAAATATAGCTTGTCATTAATAAGTTAGTATATTACATCACTAAGTTTACGCTTAACGTATTAGAAAATGATAACATTTTCCTTAAACTTTCATTTCAACTTACTGCCTATATACAATAAATAAAGTAGTAAAATAACATTTCACAAGTTAAGTTAATTAAAAATAAGATATTCTAAATATTTAAAGAATATTATTTGATAATTATAAAACATACCCTCTAAATAACCTCTAATTGCAGTCTAAAATAGGTAATTTGGCTTTAAAAAAATCTTTGGGAAAATTTGTTCAACTTTGGAAATAAAATAGAAAAAGAGTCTGGAATGTGACGGTCATTTTTATACAGTTTCTTCTGAAAAGAGCTTGAAAACCTTAAAACCTCATCATCTTCTTTAAATCGCCCAAAGCTATCAAACGGCTTATTCTTGCTGAACTATTCGGGTAAGTTTCAAAATAGTGTTTAATATCGGATAATAGAAGAATCATAGATGAAGCTGTGATCGATAACTGATTTTTAGAAAAAGAGAGCAAAATCGTTTCATAAATTTTGACACTGTCTTCATAGTGATTTATAAATTTAACCTGAGACAAATACGTAAAGAACTGAATTAGACAATTTTCATTTATCTTGGATCATTTTGCACTTAATAGTTTTATAGGACAAAGTGTGTTTCTTTACAAACTGTAACGATAACCGAACATAGCTTATAATACGAATGGCATTAAATTTAGTGCGGAAAGGAGAACTAATTCAAAATAATAGAAACTATAATTTGAAGCTTTTAAAAACATTTTATAGTGAATAGTAGGTTACTATGTAGGCCTACATATTAGTTCTACATAATATTGCAACTATTTATGAATTTAAAATATATGACATTATGCATAAGACATATATATTTTATAAATATTTTCGTATTAAAATATTTTTGTCTGTCAATTGGGTTCGAACTTTAAATGTAGTTAATTGCAGGGTTAAGTGGCAATTGGTCGATCGATAGAAAAATCGTACTACCCATGTTAAAAACATTGCTTTCCTTGTTATTTTTAGACGTATAAAATTTTTAAAGACACCAACCAACTGCCCTTTAACCACGAAATTATGCATACACGCTTTATTATTACGCATAAAGATAAAATATTTCTCATTACACTTGTCCTGTAGGCTAGTACAGGAGTTACGATAAGCAAATATTCATTTATAAATAAAATTTTGCAATAAAATATGCGGTATTTATTCACCGTGCCCACGTGTAAGGTTTTAGCGAAAAAAAATTATTACAACTCTCACTCCCGCCCCAAAAATTAATAATTTTGGAAAATTTTAATTCCCCCATATGTGGTGCTAACAGTGCTTGTAGAAATTCATTTTGACGCCCTCATTACAATACCAATAAAACGAATCAAAAACATGTTCTGAAGCTATATTGGTAATTATTGTTTGTTATTGCCACGGAAGGTTAATTTTGTATACCCATGAAGTATCCAGTCAGGATAGATTTGGTTATTATTTTATTCGTTTAGTTAAATGTACACATGTAAGGCTAGAATAGAGATCACGTGACGTCACCTGGCAAAAAGTATTACTCCGCGGAAGTAGACGTCTAATTAGTTAATGTAATGTATAGAAGTACAACCAAATCTGTCCTTACTGGACACTTTACAGGTATATTTTAATATAAGTATTAGTAATTTATAAATTTACAATCAAATCCATCCTAACTGGAGACTTTATAGCTTTATGTAAATATACGTATACGTAGTACGGCGCGCTGTTGGTACGCGAACGTAGTACTTCTAACTACTCCGCACTGGATTTTTTACCCAACTTTAATTTGATAAAATGGTATTTATTTCCCTGAGCGAGTGTTTTCGTATCCCTGATGACTTTCTGCGTCGGCCGGTATAATTTCTTTCGCTATAAAATCGTACACGTGGGCACAGTAAATAAATACCAAATATGGTATAAAGATATTTTTAGCAAAAGAAAAACATTAAAAGTTAATCTGTGAGGAATGCCTGGTATCTGTTCATACTAGGTGACTGTGATCTGTGTTCATGGTTTAGCGGTTGAATCTTTGAATGCCCTCCTTTGCAGCAATTGTAGTTACCTATAAGTTCGCACGACTTGAACCTTTTCTGTTTCGTAAATTACAAGATTGAAACAACTAAATGCCAAAAAACAGGTAGACAGAATCGAGGTTTTAAAATTTATAAAAATTATTAGAAACATTTACTGAATGCACTTTTTCACTCGGATTTTATTTCTTCGTCTTTGTACAAATGAGAAAGGTTTTCGTTATTTGGTTGATTAGTAACTTCGACTTTCATTAAGCTGTTACTAACAGCCTTGCATCAGGTAAATAGAGCGCATACGTGTGAGAGATTCTTAAACTACAAACACAACTTTCTACAGTCTAGTAGCAAACGCATGATTTGTAATTCCAGAAGTAAACTTAGAAAATATCGCGTTATAGAATGTTGAAACCGTTACTAGTGTTATCTTAGGAAGTTTCCGCTCGTGTTTGACATTATCAGTGACAGACGAGTGTATAGCAATACCGTCCGTGACAGGAGGTCTTGTCTATTGACAGGTCTAGTTAGGGACTGGTCAAAGCCTTTGTTCGATCTTATGCCAAATGTAGAGTTTTGTTTGTAAAGTACCAAGTATAAGAACAGTTATGAATTGGTTATGGGCGCTTGCTTGCTTGGCGTGTCGCCAAAGCAAACGTTATCTTGACATTATGCCAGAGGTCCTCTAGGCAGAGTACATTGCTGTTGTGGTTTATAGCGAATATCTCGATAATGCGAAGTTTCGGTAGTTTTGCGAATTTTCGATCGTATACCCTGCGCACCCCGTAGAAGCTTGCGCATTTTTTTTCATCTTAACTGTCGTTGCTGGAATAGCGTTAGACACCTTGCTGAATTCAGGTTGAAAACCTGTTTACATCAGTTAGACGACCCTACCCGCACGATACCATATTTTAGTTCCAGGAGATCATTAGTACCTTATATTAGTCCTACTGTACGAGAAGAGCCCTGGTGTAGATATGAGTCACGCTCGGTTTTCAGTTCTGCGCATGAACAGTCGGATATATTCCTGACCTACAATCATAGACCTAACGTTACGGTAGTTTTTTAGTTGTTATATTTTAGTAAGTAATATAAGAATTTACAGATAAGTAAAAGTAATAATTTTATTAAGTAATGATGTATAAAATAAATTATATACTATCCCGTTTCTGCATTATAATTATTTGTAGATCTGACGTTTTGTGTTAGAAATGTTTTTGAGAATGGCTTTATAGTTTTGACCTACCTTGGGCCAGGGATCTTCTCGTCCGCATGTGATGACAGTACCTAATGCAATCTAATCCTTATACTTCCTGTTACAAGGAAGTGTAACGGGACACCTCTGTAGGATTCCAATAGAGTACAGGTTTTCTTCACATAGGTGATGTCATTATACCGTTTACTAGTCACTACCTACACAGGTCCTGTTGGTTACACTAAAAACTACAAAAAGAAAAATTATATTATTTTTATCTCACGTGATCCAATCTGGATTTTTCAGATCTCGAAATGGCACCTCTTGCCACTAGAAAAGGAATTGTTCTTAAAATATAATAAAAACACAATTTTTTCAAAGTAATTTTCTACTTAGGTCAACATCGAATATCTTGGTTACTTTTTATTAAATAACTATAATTGATATAAATAAAGTAACATAAGCTATGCGTCAAAACAGCTGTTCTACCACATAACCTGTAACATAAAATCAGCTGTTTTATAAAATCATATGTTATCAATTATTTTAATCCAAATGGGACGAAATAACTATATTGCATACCTTACTCCGTTTGTTAGAAGTTTTTCTTCCATATAAAACTAAAATTAATTAATTGAATTTAATTAATGAATTGATATTTGGAAAAACAACTATTAACATCAAGTGTCATCCACTACAAGTTTTAAGAAAATTGTTTGAACTTGAAAGGACGAATAAAACGTATTCTATTAACGATTGAAAATTTGAACTATATATATATATATATATATATATATATGCTAATACGTATTCCTTCACGGATGGAAAAATATGACGAATAAATATTATCTGGAGTACTTCCGTTCATTCTGCAGTGCATAAATTCGCAGTTCCGACGTTTCGCTAGAATCTCATCCAGCATTGACCAGGCGAACCCAACAACAGTTAAAGAGCGAGTGAACTTTATATATATATATATATATATATATATATATATATATATATAAAGAGAGGGTGAAGTAACTGAAGGAATTGAAAAATAACACAAAAATGCAATTGAAAGTGCAGAGTAAACCTAGAGTGACGCTTTTCTTTCAATTTTTATCTTGTAAATAACGTTCATTAGAGTTATAAGTCATATAGAAACCCAATGGTAAAGTCAAAGTGAAAGGAAACTTATAAATAATACATTTTGCTCGACGTTGACACACATGGACACGTCTGTTTACGCAACGCATCGTGGCAACAATGAGGCGCATTTGAGCGAGATGGCGGCGCGGCGTGAGAAACGTTACGTCACGACTATTCGTCACGATATGCCCTCGGGAACTCGAAGAATAATCTTGCTAAACGCGGTTTTGTATTCAAATTGTCCTCGGCACATAAACCGGTGGTTATTTTTTAAAGGTGTTATGCGTAGAGGTTCTATACTTATATAATAATTAAGTTCGTCACATTTTGCCCCAATATATAACTAACAATCTTTAATGTAAATAAAATCGTCTGCTTTACTTTATAATTATAACGAAATTAAAACAAAAATTGTTCTGGCACTCGTGGGAGTGCCGACAAAAGTAAACTTTTCTACGTCTACATTGATCTTGAATTTTTTTAAACATTTAATCTTGGGTATTAAGAAATTACCTAAACATTTATTATAATACAACTATTCTTTGAGGTTAGCTTGTGAGGTTATGTTAAAACAAATAAAAGGCATATACAAGACTCACAAATTAATCATTTATTTACTCATACGCGTTTCAATGACTATATCATAATCAGTGAGTGTTGCTACTACAAACTCTAACTTACAACTCATTTATTATAATATAAGAAACAATAATACAGAATTTTTACATTCATCAATTTTAGAACAAATCTAAACTACAAATAACAAATTAGAGCTAATAGTTTTGGAAAAATTTTTACGAATGAAATGAAAATAACACAATATTATAGACATTAATTTTATAATAAACAATAATACAGATTTATTACATTAAACACCAAAATATGTACTAATAACAAATTAGTGCTAATAGTTTTGCACAATTCAATTACATGTTTCATCAATGTTTATATCTTTATTTGAGGAGTGTATTTATAAAGACTAATATTTATTTCAATTAATTATAAAATAATGTGAGTAACAAAAAGCATTTATTAAATGTTTACTGAATACAATTTTTTAACAAATTCATTTGAAATCAGATCTTAAAAAGTATCAGACGCGCCTAAAAATGTTTTCATTTAAAAATTTTAATTTAAAATACATATATTATTATTATTATTGTTATATTGAATTACTTGTATTGAGATTTATGAAAATTTAAATAAATTAACATATTTTTTAACTGTTCAAACCTATTTAATATTACACTTTTCCCTTAACAATGTTCAATAAATAGTGTATCAACTTGCGTGTAAAACCGCTGTTCTACAACATAACCTATAACAAGAAATCAGCTGTTGCATAACATCATATGTTATAGTTCACTTTGAGGTGACTCATTGAGCAACCTGACGGAAATTATACTGTCACGAAATTGTATGTCTATGCCAGGGGTCCTCACTAGGAATACTTTGAGAGCCAAAAATTTTGCATAAAATTTTCCTGAGGGCCGCAAGTACAAGAGGCAATAAATAACTGACAAACAATGTGATTATAACACACGTTTATTACATTACCAACATAAATAAACTGTTTTGCGCATAAAAAAGTTTGAAAATGTCTTTTTTTTACTTAGTTAATTCTTTGAAGTTGATGGGCGAAATCTTTCACAGTCCTCTAATATGGCATCTATGTTGGCAGGTTGGGAAGAAACTGAAATTCTTAAAATGTTCTCAACATTCTCACTTGTTAGCCTAGATCTGTACTTGTTTTTTACAAACTTCAGCTTACTGAATGTAGATTCACAGACATAAGTAGATAAAAAAACACACAATATTTTCTGAGCACATTCAAGTAAGTTAGGAAATTTGCCCTTTTCAACAAACCTCCGAAACTCATAGTGAGCTTTATTCTTCATCTTTTCTTCAAAAATACTTTTGAGTTCCGTATCGTTCTGAAAATCGATTAATTCATTTTTCAAATCCCTTCATATCCAAAAACAGAAAGATGAGCTACATTAGCTGGTTTCATTACCCATGGATTTTCTACCAAGCGAAATGGTACAGTTTCACGACATATCAAACACATGGCAGTCCCTTCTTTCTTACCTTTTGCACGTCTCCACCGTCACACGTTAAGTTGCGTTGCGTTGCGGTGTTGCCGATACTATTGCTTGCTAAACGTCAGTAAAGCCCGAGGCAAAGATACGGCGGGCGGAGTTTTTAACTTCAGTAGTTTGAGTAATTATTTAAGTTTAGTAAAACAACGACAGATTTTCAAAACACTCAGTAAATAAATATAATATTTATTTAAGTTATAAAATATTTTGACTTCAATCCTAACCGTCTAAGGGCCGCAAAAAATCGTCCCGAGGGCCGCATGCGAATCCTGGTGAGGATGCCTGGTCTATGCCCATCCAATAAGTTTTTCTAGGCGTCGCTATAGGAGTTTTCACTATAAAAAAATCTCAGTTTACCCGTCCGTTAGCTTTCTTTTCCTAAAATCAGTTGACTCCTTTCGAAAAACCTCCATTATCGACATTTTTATATTTGTTCCTTATAAATAACTAAGTATAGTTTCTTTAACAAGTATTTAAAGTAAATTTAAGAAATACGAGTTTTCGATTAGACTAAGCAATCTCCATCTCTGTCTAGGTTAGCCTTTGGGTAGCGTTGAGTTAGGCGACAACGGTAAAAGCAGGACTTCTATAATTTGGTGAAAACGTGAATAAGATTTATATTGAGTTTGTTCATTTGTGTTGGTACTCCTTTGTGTTCCAAAGCGATTAAATATTTAGCACGCATGAATCGTTATAGTAACACAATAATTGATTAACTGAAATAAAATAAGAAACTAACAAGAACATCACTAAAGAGGGGAAATGAATTTTTCGCACTCACATACACAAACAAAAAACCTCAAATACTATCGTTCAAAAAGTACAAAAAATTAGGTCACATTGCGGTATTTAGGCCTAAAATAAAAAACAAAATACAACATAATATACAATACAGCACAAAGTTAGACGCTAAACACCACATACATAAAGACTAAACTATACCGATTGGAATCAATTTCACATGTACCGATTGGAATCAATTTCACATGTTTATTCGTTCTAGTAATATTAAAGGCCACCCAACCTTTCGTCCTAGAACCACCTATAGTTGTTACATTTTGTTAAAATTAAGTGACTACCCTCTGCCAGTTTTTTAAGTGCCACACCATTTACAATCCGCCAGACAACCACGCTTAAATTAATTGCGTACTGTATGCGCCAAAATAAACAGTACTAAAACTGAATCAGCCTTCTTGATTAGCTGTGCCGACTTTTGATTGTTGCCGCGTATTTCATTTGAGGTTAGTTTTTCCTCAAAATTCTCTCTGGCGCTAACTACTGCAGAGAAAACTATTTAAATAAAATAAATGAAAGTAAAATAAAATCGTACTGTTTCAGTAGTGTAAAATTTGGCGCTTTCGGTATGTACTCTCGGCATAATTTCCTTAAGAAATTACAAAATTACATACTTAATCCTTAATACTTAATATTTTGCTATTCGCCAATGTCATCAGTAGTATAGTGCTACGCCAATACTTGGACTACATTTGATCGAACAAATATATACAAATTTGTATTTCATTTTGGCGCTTTTGGGCACCGTATTGAAAACCCCAACGGCCATTTCACAAATATTTGAAATGTAAAATATTTCGACTTAAATATTTCCTGCTCACAAAAACAGTGTGATTTTGTGTTGAAACACGTAATTTCGTGAAAACATTTATTGGTAGCCAACACGTTGTAATTTCAGTAGTGGCGGAAATGTACAGCTCGCCCTTTAGAAGGGCTATTATAGGGTGGAAATTGGGGCGAGGGTGGCCTGTTTGAGAATCTTACAAATTGAACACGCTTCGGAACGATTCCTTTGCGACAAATTGACGATGTCAAGGTTAAATATAAACTTGATGTATATTGAGACAGGTATTCCGGCTTGGGTGACCAGTTTGGCTAGTCAAAGTTTGCCTTCGGCGCTGCAATTAAGCTCGGTGAAAATTGCAGTCACAGCGTCAGACGAAATATTAAGGAATACTATTATCAAACATAGGGTAGCAACTAAGTAAGTCTCGTGACTTTTGTTGCCATTGACAATCGAGGAAACCTCAATGATTGGACTTTATAAATAACGATTTGCTAAACTTATAACTCAAATAAATTTGTAGACAATGTTTTCCGTCCCACTAAGCGATCCTTCACCAGTTTCTGATAAGCCGACTACATCAAGGTTTTATATAAACTCGTTGCATATTTAGACGAGTATTCCGTACTGCTACCAGTTTGGTTAGTCGAAGTTTGCCTTATTTTAGATTATAGAATGTTATTATGAGACAATATATTAAGTTTAGGTAAATTTATGAAAGATTTAGTGAGACATGACATTTTCAGTAGTGTCTGAAGTCTCATAGTGCGATGGAAATCCTTGTTAGCTGTTTTCAATTCCTTCTGTTAGTTTATACTCTCTTTATATATAGTGTGCAAATATTCAATCGTTAAAATACTTGTTATTAACACTCTCAAATTCAAATACAGTTTTTTTCGAATAATAATTCATAAATTGAATTTAATGAATTAATTTTCGTTTTATATGGGAGAAACACTTTTCACAAAGGGGCAAGGTATGCAATATAGTTATTTCGTTCCATTTGACTTGAAATAAGTGATAACAAATGATTTCATAAAACACCTGATTTTATGTTATAGGTTATGTGGTAGAACAGCTGTTTTAACGCATAGGTCATGTTACTTTGTAATTGTAATTATTTAGTAAGAAGTAACTAAAATAAAATTTGTCATTGTTGACTTAAGTAGGAATTCATTCTAAAAATTTTTTTGTTTATATTGTTTAATAAAAAAATGTTTAAATTATAAGTTTTCTTCAAGTCGTTATTTGTAAAGTTAAAACTTTCATATAAATAAAAAAGTTAATGAAAACGAACTGTTGTTAGAAGAACGGTTACTGAGTAATTATATATTACTTTAACGTTCCCAATCGGGAAAAATAATATACCTGTATGCGTAATTCCTATTTATGTGTCAGCAATCTGCAGGTAAGGGCTGTAGCATTCTTCTGACAGTCTGTTTTCGATTTATTTGTAGTGCTTGGAAGGAGTTGAGTTGCGCATTACTGACAATCTATGAGTCACAGAAATGAATGCACAGGTATTTTTAACTCGCACTCAGAATGAGGAAATTCCTAAAATCAAGGCCATCTCAGGGTAAATCATTAAAGCTGTCGAATCACTATATGGTATGTGCAGTAATAGAAGAATGGAAGAATAAGCTAGGTGCGACTAAATCACTTACGTTTCGAGCCGTGGTAGATTTAAGACGACTTTAAAGCTCAAAAATTTTAAACTATAAAATAAAACTATAAGTGTAAAATAAAAATGCCATTGCCGATGTTTGCGTTCGTCCTCAATTTGGGTCTGCTTAATAATTAGTATAATATGTTTACAAACCCATATCAATCACTATAATACTGTACTATAATCAATAATAAACACGCCCACCGCAGTGTAATAAATAGGTGATTGTATAGTAAATATATGTCAAGTAAAGCTAATTAATGATTGTGTAACGTCACAGAGTAGGCCTATAAATATTTCCCTCAGATAGAAGACGCTTTGAGTTTAGTTCCATATTTCCTAAATATTTTCCTAAAGAGGGACATCTCCCCCCTCAACAAATATTTTCTGGTAGCGCCACCGATTTCGAGCTTCAGTTACAAACTGTAAAAAATTTTGAGTTGAAAAAATTTACATTTTGACTGATAAAAATAGCAGATAAATCAGAGTATTTAGTAAAATAATTTTACAGATTATTTGGCACATTTTCAGCCTGTGGAAAAACTTGAAAGATTTTAGATATTGATTGTTATAAAGTTACTCTATGTGTGTGGTGGTATTTCAAGTACAATCTACACAAAAATTCGCCGTATTGACTTTGAAATAGCAAACTTCTTAGAATCAACATTACCGCCTGTGACAAGATAAATTCTATAAATTCTGTATGACCTTACTAATCTAGTTTTTGTAATCCCCCAAAAATTTCATTTGGTTAGTGATTAAATCATTTATTTAAATTGTTTAATAAAAGTTTAGCATAACATATTACTGAATGCCAAGATTGAGTATTGCGTTAAAAAAAAATACATTATAACCTAAAGTACACAATGTTATATGAAATTCAGCTAGATTGTTTTTTAATTATTTGCATTATTTTTTTATTACAATAAAAATATTGAAAAGAACCCCAATACCACAAAAATAATCAAAAATAACAAATAAGACAAGTTACTTAAGATTAAACCCTTATGTACATTTCGATGACCATGTCATCATCATCAGAGGGTCTTGTTACAAAACACAATCTAGCACACAAGAAGTTACAAACTAGAATGATCATCATTCTAGTTTGTAACTTCTTGTGTGCTAGATTGTGTTTTGTAACAAGACCCTCTGATGATGATGACATGGTCATCGAAATGTACATAAGGGTTTAATCTTAAGTAACTTGTCTTATTTGTTATTTTTGATTATTTTTGTGGTATTGGGGTTCTTTTCAATATTTTTATTGTAATATATTGTACCACTGTGCTCTTGATATTGTGTATTATTTTTTTACATCAAGAATTATGGTAGGGACTAGGGACCAGAATATGACACTGGTAAGAGAGTATTATTGATATTAATGACTGAATTGAATATGGCATGTCCCTATGATTGTTAAATCTGTACACTGTAGTTTAAACACGTATTCAACACGTATAATGTAAAAAAACGAAAATGTATTTTTAACCAGAAACAACTAATCTTTTTTTAAAATTTTGCAGTTTTTGTGTTGAACATTTTGAGTTTTTTTTAAATATAGCCTATACTTAAAATATATTTGTGGTGGCATAATTTTTATATGTTTTTAAATACTGTAAGTAGCTGTTAACCTTTCAACTGACAGTGTTTGTGTTTTACATCTTGATACATTTTCTAACATATAGGCTACTTATTGATATGGTTGGCAAAAACCACTATTTATTGATATTTTTCTGCAGACGCGTTTCGCACTAGATCAGTGCATTTTTCAGTGCTGTGAGTCACGGACAAAACTCTAAACGGCAAGGAATTTTTATCAGTAAGTAAACATCAATAAATGTTTTTAAGCAAGGTTTTTGAAAACGCCGTAAAACTTTTACTAAACATTTCCTCGGCTTGCGTAACTTTCTCTAATGCCCCTTCCGTTGCTGACGTAACTGGACAAAATTCTCGGTGGCGACATTTTTACTTCTAACATTCCATTACCCGTCTCGCTTGTAAACACTTCACTGCATGCCGCAGTGCAGTAGCTCACCGCTGTTGGCACGATGTCAACTGCTCCTTGCACTCGTCCGGTCCAAGATAGTCTAACCGATTTTGTTTTGTTTTATCCTTTGTGACTCCCACGACAGAACGTGCGTCGCCCAATCAATAGTCTACACTATTCTGTTAGCGCCTCTCTCTCACACACGCGCTGGCTCGTGCTCATACACATTCACACGCGTACATAATTTTATTAGTGGACATTGAGTGTCCAAACTGAAAAGATACTTCTTTGTGTTTTATGGCCAAAGATCTTATGAGCGATCGTAGTCTGTAATAAAAAATTCTTTACACCCTGCTGAGACTGAACCCTTGTCATCTAGCTCAGAACTAACCCACCCTCCAAACCGACCTTTATACTTCACTACAGAAGGGAAACTTCGTTAGGTACCGGTGTAGTATGACTGGATCTATACTTTTCGTCGTCTATTTTTAAATTGACTATATCTTCTTTTTGTACTTTTTTATCTTGCTTTTTACACCGTTTATTTCCCTCTGTTGTAGGTCCCATTTCATGTAGTTTAACGATAGAATAAATGTTTAACAATTTTTTATAAAATTCCTTCTATTAGCTCACACTCTCCAGATATATATCTTGTACAAATTTTCAATCGTTAATAAAATACGTTTCTACTCATCCAATCAAGTTTGAATACACTTTTTTAACCTATAGTGGATGACAATTGATGTTAATGGAGTTTTTTTCAAATATTTATTCAATAATTTCATTATGACAATTTTAAGTATCTAGGTCGGATTTGAACTGTGAATCTTTATGTTCAAAGTCTAGCGCGCTTTAGTACTGCGCCAACTTTCCAATACCTAGAATAGAATTTCTAAAATACGTGTATGTAGGCTAATTATAAAATAAAAAGTAACTAAAATAATTTTTTTGTTTGTTGACTTTAGAAGGAATTTGCTTAATTTTTTTAATTACTTGTTTTTTTTAAATATCAAAAATAAAAATTATAACAAAAATTATTTGAAAATTGATTAAACCTAAAATTTAAAAAAAAATAAGGAAATGAATATGCTAAAAGCAAAGTCTGGACACTTGGCTCTTAGGTAGAAATTGTGTATTCATCTTTGAGAAAACATCAGGCATTGTCTCCATCGCTCATCCTGCCTGCCCGTCCCAACCCTTGACAATCCTATAAGCACGCTTCCGTGAACGCCCTATTTACATATGCTGCTATTATTACTATCTATTAAAAAATATTGATAAGTAACAAAATAATGAGTCAGCGGAAGTCGATGTTTTTGTAAATGACCTGCGAGCACATCTAGCCTCTTCTGGTCCTCGGTCTCTCGCCAAGGCACGCAGTCCCTAAGAGCCAGCTTATAAAATTTTACCTATAGATGTAGGGTACGTGGTACGACGTGGTAGGATCGTGTATGGAAATACACCTATCGGGCGTGAGAAGATCACAAGACAGGGTAGTTGAAACTATTTAGGACATTAGAATAAAAATTACAAATGACATAATACCCTGGAACTGAGAATAGGTGAGATTTATAGCATAGGGAGAGTAGCTGATCTGAAGGAATGTATGAAAAAGCGACCAGTGTAATCATGGAATGTGCGAAATAAACGGCCAAACTACCCTTACCGCCTCCAAGGTCATTCAACCAAGATATACAGAATCCGGGATGCGCGAAATAAGCGACCGAGCTACACTTTCACTACCCATTACAGTTAAACTTGGAAGGGAAACGAAGACAACTGAAGTTTAAGAAAGTGGATACTACTATTGAAAAAACAATGAAGAAAATGGTGACATGAAGGCTTGTCTCTGTACTCTCTCCTACCTTCAAAACCTGGATTTAGTTGGTGATCATAAAAAAAGAAACATACAAAAATATCGAAATAAATAAAATCTTTTGTAAATATATTTGTTTTTAAACATTATAAAACTATAAAATGTTAGAAAAAGTTATAAAACATAAATATTAAAAAAATCATTGACGAAGCTTTCTTAAGGCTGATTTTAAACACGCCTAAATGATAGAATTAATTTATTATCATTTAGCCAGTCCAAAGCCTGGTTCAAGTGTGATGGAATCAGAAAAGATAAATATACAAAAGTTTAAATTCAATCTCTCTTACGAAAAGTGTGGAATACCCAGGATAGGTATAATTCTGTGATGGTCACTTATTTCACTTGTCTTTCATTTCACTGAAGATTAAGACTCTAGGCGGAGCTAGAAAATCCTTAGTGGTCGCTTATTTCACTGGTCGCTTTTTTAGCTGCCCGCTTATTTCACTGGTCGCTGTTTTCGTGACACCATCTGAAGTACACAAGCTCTCAATTACGGTTCAGAGAGGTGTCTTTATCATTTAGTAAATTTTTACCAACAGCTGTGATCCAAAATTCTCCCTGCAGAGTTAAAGAAGGCAGGGCTGAGAAAGCCACGCGATCACCACCAAAGCCCTCCTTCTCCGACTGAAAGAGTTTTTTTAAACATCATGAAATTTATACTTTGCTCGGAAATTTCACGAAAAAGAAAATCTATTCATATCTTGTTGCTCACTGAGTCATCGGAAAAATCGGGACAGTTCCGATTTTTATTGTTGTATCCCGAAGTGTAAAATAATGTATTTGCCCCGAGTTTCAATCAACTTTGGTTAATGCTTACAGTTTTTTATCTATGCTGTGTAAAAAATAAAGTATGGTGCAACGAAGTATTTTTGTAGTTTTTGTATTGCAACGAAATATCGGCAATACAGTAAATTGTGATTTAGTTTTTCTTTGCCAAATTTAAAATTTGAATAAATAAGCTTCAACAGATATTGCCCACTGTTAGAGTGGTTGTTGAGTAACAGAAATAGATAATTGTAAGTGATATTTATATTATAATATATGATATAAATTAATTGGTTTTGAACTTTCTTGGCCCTAATTGTTTCTTACATTCTGCTACATCTAAAAGTTGGTTGTCCCGATTTCGACTATTAAAAATATGGTCACCTTATCTATAGGAAGTACTTAGATTGAACCCTTAAAACAAAATGAGTTTTTTAAACATGAAATTTTTTACTGTTCTTGGAGAAATTCCACGGTAAAGAGATTCTGTTCATATGTTTAAGTTATTGCTCGCTGTGGCTTCTAGAAGAACGTGTAGTTTGCCACCGCAAAGTGCAGAGGCGGCTGACCGTTGCCCTAACCTAATTATGAAGACTTTCGCACAAGGCCGCCCACTACGATAAACACAAGATGCAACGCTGTGTAATCCAAACTAACGGGCCAATAGGATTGACGGCCTGCAATTACAGATACAGACAGGAAGTGGAAGAAGTGTGAACTTCCGCTCCCCTGGCTAAGTCAACCGTCAAAGTTTTCTGCTTGAAAACCTTTCTCTTCCTTAGCACAGGTTATTTCCGATCTGCTAGATTGTAAGCAAACGTTGAACTTTGCTTATCTTTGTTGCCAGAGCCAGTCACGAGATGTTACTTCGTTACACATACTTAACTGTTACACTGGAGGTAATCTAAATATATTGTAACACAGTATCAGTTACTTTTACGTACTCTGTATCGCTTTTTTGAAGTGAAAACGTCTTTAGCGATGTCTACAAAAACTTTGGATGGACATAAACATACAATTTCACGTCAGTATAATTTCCATCAGGTTACACTATTAGTCTCCTCAAAGTGAATTAAATGGTAACATATGATTTCATAAAACAGCTGATTTTGTGTTATAGGTTAGCTGTAGAACAGCTGTTTTACACAGAGGTTATGTTACATTATTTATTGTACATTCTTAAGGAATAAGGTTATTAATAAATAGTTTTTATTAGTTAAATATATTAATTTATTAAAATTCTTATAAGTCTCAATACATATAATTAAATATAACGATAATAATAGGTTATGTATTTTTAATCCAATTTTTGAAATGAAAACATTCTTAAGCGCGTCTGATACTTTTTAAAAACCTATTTAAAATGCATTTGCGTAAAACAATTGTCATTAGATGTAACAAACGTCTAATAAATGTTTTTTTTTCTGTTAGCCTCGTAATTGTATTAATTAATATTAGTATTTATTAAATACATTTTTCAAATAAAGATATAAATATTGAATGAAAATGTATAAATTCATATTTTTGGCTATTTCCTTGGAAAATTTTGCAAAACTATTAGCTCTAATTTGTTATTTGTAGTTTAGATTTTGGTGTTAAATGTAAAAAATATGTATTACTAGCAGAGTACCCCGTTGTTCGTACGGGGTTGATGAATATTTGTATTGATTTAATTTGTATTTGTATTTAGGTTGAATTTAATTTACTGACATTAAATCCTAATAAATATGTCAAACTATAGTTTATAAAGCTACCGTTACGGGAGATTCCAAGGCCAGTGGGGCGGTGCCCTGAAGGAATTTCTAAATATAAATAGGCCTGTGTATTAACCAGGAGCCCTAAAAATGTCCATGTAAAATTATAGGTATTTGTTTCCCGTTCCCACGTGTTCGATGTTAGGGGGGGAAATTATACCGGACGGCTCAGGGACCGGAAACTCATCAGGGATACAACAAAGACGTACGTATATAAGAAGGTATACACGCAGGTCTTAGTATGTAAGAAGTACTACGTCAGCGTATCAACGGCGCGCCGTACTACGTATACATATATTTATATATAAATATACTTTATACCTATAAAGTCTCCAGTTACGATAGATTTGGTTGTAATGTTATACAATACTATGTACCTATATTAAAATATTTATGTAAAGTGCCCAATTAGGATATATTTGGTTGTAATTTTGTACATTACCTAATTAGACGTCTGCTTCCACGGAGTAATACTTCGTCAATTGATTTCTTCTAGCCTTGCATATGTATATTTGGTTTAATGTATATAATTTCAACCAAATCTATCTTTCGCTGGTTATCTCATAGGTATATAAAATTATCCTTCCGTAGCAATAACAAACAATATTTATCAATATAGCTTCTGGACATGTTTTTGATTAGTTTTGTGTGCATTGCATTGTGCATTTTTACCAACACTATTAGCACAATGTTTGGGGGAAATTACAATTTTCCAAAATTGTAAATTTTTGGGACGTGACCGAGAGTTTTCATAATTTTTTCTTATCTCGGATGACTTTCTGTGTCGTCCGGTATAATTTTTGTCGCTAAAATCGAACACTTGAGAACGGGAAATAAATGCCAAATTTCAGCTCAATGGGTCCAGTAGTCTTTACGTGATTGAGTAATACACACACAGACACCATTAGATTTTTATATAATAGTATAGATTGGTTCCCAATAAATATATCAAACTATAAACTTACTGATTATTGTCTTGAAAACCACGGGAAGGAAAAACTCCTGCGGGGTTTTCAAGGCCCGTGGGTCGGTGCTCTGAAGGGATTTCTAAATAAAAATAGGGCTATGTGTTAACCAGGGACGCTAAGAATGTCCATGTAAAATCTCAGCTCAGTGGGTAAAGTAATTTTTACGTGATTGAGGAACACACAGACACCATTAGATTTTTATATATTAGTACAGATTGTTTCTTTATTAAAACTTATTCAAGTAATTTCTCGATACGTTAGATATTTTGTTTTCTCAATTCAAAGTTTTGTAGATGTGGTTATAAAAGTTTTCCATTCTGTCGACACGACCTGATTTTTTTACCCATTTGTTGAACTAAAATTGTGTGCTCAATTTAAGAAAATAACTCTTGCAAAATAATTAATGCAAACTTGTAACTGTTACATTGACAGTGATACTTTTAATTAATCGAGCAACCTTTACCTTGTACCGGATACTGTAAACCAGTTATAGTTGTCCAACTAAATTCACTGTTAGGTTTAACAAGTAACACTTTCACGTGTAGTTAAATTAATGAAGTAATTGTTATTCTGTCATTTTTTAGTTATAACATACTCTAGTTTTTTAGTAATAACAAAGTTATTTAGCAATAAGATATTCTACTTTTGACTTTGATGTGTTTAAGTAATAAGTAATCGTTCATTGTTACAATCTTTTACCGGTTTGCAAACGCCACAATGGAAAATGACATTCCTTTGTGTTGAACAGCTTTCATACCATTATGCATTTGAATATTCAGTCGCAAATGGTGACTAATTTTGTTACTTATCTTAGGATTTGTTTATATAAGGTCAAGAAACTGTTGGCTTTATTCTATTATCGCAATAACAACAGCAACGCAATTAGATTATAGATTAAAGCTTGCAGGTTAAACAATTGTAAACATAAACAACGGCGGGATTTGTTCATTCTGTCATTTAATGTCGTTTAGAAGGTTATTTCACGCCATCGTCAAGTCACATAAATATTTAGTATTTGTAAAGAATTTATAAAACAGGTTTTCCGTTTTTAAATAAAAGCAAACCGTTAGTGTATAAATGTTTTACAACTTGTTTCTATTTACATTTTGAAAGAAAACTTCTTTTGATGCAACATTTAAAATAAATTACATAGAAATGAATCGGTAGAATGTGACGTCATCGTTTAGGAATTTCTGCGAGAATGGGTAACAATCTGAGAACAACGAATTGTTACGAAGATGAACGAATTGTCCCGATGATTTCTGAAAGTAATAAATGATTGTTGCTAATACCTGTATCTGTTTGCTTCTTCAGTTAGTTATTGGTTGGAGGTTATGTTTAAATCATTTTTTAAAGAAATTCCTGATATATTAGAAAATACCGGTTTTTTTAATTAAATTATGTAATAACGTATTTCATACATCAGCAGTTTTTATTACTTTTAGGTTATGTTACTTTTTCATTTTCTACTATTAGCTCTCTCTCTCTCTTTCTCTTTCTCTCTCTCTCTCTCTCTCTCTCTTTCTCTCTCTCTCTCTCTCTCTCTCTCTCTCTCTCTCTATATATATATATATATATATATATATATATATATATATATGAAAAATAAGAGAAATACAAATATAAGAGTAATTTATTGAATTATTCAAAGTCAATTTAAAGGTTTTCGTTGGTAAACAGTACCAACATTTTCAGGAATAATAAAGAATATCAAGCACACAAGTGTTAGCTAGATCCAACCTGAGGATCTATTCCTGATGTGTTATAATTCCTGAGGATGTTGGTACTGTTTGCCAACGAAAACCTTTAAATTGACTTTGAATAATTCAATAAATTAATCTTATATTTGTATTTCTTTTATTTTGTTTATTGTTACACAAGAATACAAATTTTGTTATATCGACTCAAGTTCAATTACATATTTTTAAACTTGTTGAGGATGACACATGACGGTAATACAGTTTTTAAATATTAGTTCATTATTTAAATTTCATTAATTAATTTTACTTTTGATATTAATAGTTTCACTTTTTATATTGCAACTTAGTATTGTGATTCTGTCATATATGTATACATATTTGTAATTATTTATTAAAGAATAACTAAAATAATTTGTTTTTAATCCAAGTAGGAATAGCTTTTAAAATTGTTATTTATTAATATCTCTCTGTTGTATAAGCAGTAGCCTAAAATAAAATGTGTGTGTAAGAAAAGTTATATTATTTTGTTATATGTTCACAGTAAATTTAGTTGTGTGCAATATACTGACTTCTTGATGACTTTTATAATTTATTCATTTTTAATAACATTATAATTAAAATCATTTAATAGCCTATTTAATAAGATTTTAAAAATTATTAATATGGTAAATTGTGAAATTAAAAATAAAATTATTTTACACAACAGAGTACCGTTCTTCGTAAGGGGTTGACGTATATTTGTATTTATTCAATTTGTATTTATATTTGGGGTGAATTTAATTTACTGAAATTAAATCTTAATGAATATACCAAACTAAAGTTTATTAACTTGCCGATTATTGTCTTGAAAAACCAAGTGAAGGAGAAGCTTCTGCTTGTAACATAACATTTGTAAAGTACAGCTACCCTTGTAAAATCAATAACAACAAACATTTACTATCAGCAGATTACGCTAGGTATATGATAAAGTATAGATAATTGAGTGTTAAGGGAGTTTTCAAGGACAGTGGGGAGGCGCCCTGATGGAAATAGGTCTATATGTTAACCAGGGACCATAAGAATGTCTATGTAAAATTTCATCTCAATGGGTCCAGTAGTATTTTACGTGATTGTTATACTCACTCTAGTTCTGTTATATTCTGTGTTGTAAGTTATACGCATTCTCTATAAAATGTTACAATATGAAATAAATATCTAAAGAAAATTTACTGCTTGAGAGTTGGCACTGTAAGGGGAAATCATGCCATCTTCAATGGATATTGCTCACGTGAATATTGAAGGCAATGCGTGTGCCGACTCTTTGGGCAAAGAGGAACGATCAACCAGGTAACACCATTACACTTGGAGATGCGAACGCAGTGACCCAAAAC
Organism: Prosapia bicincta; assembly: GCA_036971475.1. Classification (NCBI taxonomy): domain Eukaryota; kingdom Metazoa; phylum Arthropoda; class Insecta; order Hemiptera; family Cercopidae; genus Prosapia; species Prosapia bicincta. The sequence continues at coordinate 117,140,026 of JBAIZL010000006.1, forward strand.
AGACTCTTACTTCGTACCTTTAGGAGACCACTTATCACTGACCTCAACTGCGCCAGACATTTAACATCGGTCATTGCAAAACTGCGAACCAATCATTTCAGAGGGATGAAGATTCTCCCAGACAACACCAGGGAAAGATCACTTGTGAAAAATGACGCCTGCTGAACGTGGTAAATATATTTTGAGCTCTCCTGCACTAATATATGTTTTGGTGGAAAAATTCAACAGACGTGAATGGGTTCAAGAATTTTGTGAATCAAGATTTCAGAATGGGGATTTTGCAAGATCCTATGATGAGCTTAGAAGAGATGACCGAAAGTTCTTCGAATATACCCACATGACACTTTTCATTCGTACATTCCACTACATTTTGAATAATGTCAACAAAATCATATTTCATCTTTTACTTTTATTTATTTTTTCCCAAAGTATATTTATACATTTTTGATCCCAAAGTGAACGCCTTTCCTCAACAAGGGTTATTATATGCTCACAATCCATGGTCAATTAAAACGAAGACAGCTATTCGTTCGTAAGAAAACTGACGAAAAAACAAATATTTTCTTCTGATACAACTAGGCGTACGACTTCGTGAGAATTCGCACAAACACATTGGAAGCAAACTAACCACGGCCATAACATCATGGGGATTGTTTACTTCTGACGATTTTGTACGAATGCGCACGTCTACTCTTTCTTACGAATTCCGATTCAATGTTCGGACTTGCGGAGATGGCCGCTGCTATCTTCTGGCCTTTTCGATGTTATCTCAAACTAAATGAACACTGAAACAACATTAAAAAAAAATTATTAAATACTAATAAGGTTTTGATTTTATTAACTCCTCGTCAACTATAAATTTATTTTGCAAATTAAATTTTCAAAGTATAACATCTTCTATTACTGCTACGGTTGCCTTTGCTTTTTAACATTACCTATTCTTTCCCTTTTGTAAGTAAATTACACGTTAGTGTAAGGGATAATTTATCTTTGTCGTATTTTGTAAAGACTGTTTATAATCTCAATACTGACAATAGCAAAATTAAACATGAAAATTACTCGTTTGGTAATCGTGCTCCAATGGCAAACAACAGTAGTCGTTTGAGCAATTTATTTTACATCGCAAAACTATTTAAACAGGGGGTAATTATGTGTCATTGAACTCGCGGTAAAATTATAATGTTACGGAATTAATGTTTAAATACAAGTCAGGCTTGCAGGTCGTGCGAGATGTGGGGGGAATTTTCAAGTAGCGTTTTCTGCGGGAACTCATTTACAATAATACATTTGTAATTATCCATTTTCCTTAACATGTTAAACAAATCTTGTTTAATGCCAGAAAAGGCTATTTTTATAATTCCTTCCGTTCATATAGTGATCCCCTTAGGGGATTACGTTCCCTGAACTTACCGCCTATACTGAAACTAAACTGCATGTATTGAAAGGGGAGAGTAACGTTCCACATCAAGAATGTCAACATTAGTTACAGCTATACTGTACACTTATAATACAGTGTGGTATTATTATGTAATACATAATTACTTACATATTTTTATTGTTTATTACGTTTTCCTTCAATCCGAAAACACGAACAAACTATTAAATATGCGCGCTCACGCACACAGACACACGTATTCTTTGTTAAACACTATCCACTAAATTTTTTAACACCTAATTTTTAACAAATAATCTTTAAAACATTTTTTAAAACAACTTGTTATTGTATTTTGTGCGCGATTGTTTTCTAGTTATTTACACAGTACTTTATAAAGTAATAAATTAGTGCTCCTTCCAGCTCTGTATTAAATTTTAATGTCCGTTCTAAAAAGGAATCAATTTCAGTAACGGCTGCAGCTGTGTCCCTAAAACATACATTTCTCCAACAGATTTTAATGTCAACGTCGGCGATATATTTTTTACGATTTCTTCGATGAAATCTTGGTTCGGCTTTTTCAAAAATTTGCCGACATCAAAATCCTTTACAGTTAATTCCATGTGATATTGAGACATCAGTCCTCTAGCACTACAGCACAGTAGAACAGTCAAACGATCCTTTGCTGCCTTAAACCCCGATCAGATTTCTTTCTTAGATAAGGTTTGTGAAGCCATTCTTTTCCAAAACACTCCAGTCTCATCCGCAATAAAACTTGATCGACTGTGTAGCCTTTCTCCAAATTAAGTTGCCCTTTTAAATGCGTTGGAAATGAATTGGCGGCTTCGTGGTCCGATGGTGCTGATTTACCTGCAATTTTCACGTTCTGAAGAGAAAACCGTCTCTTGAACTTGTCACACCAGCTTTTACTTGCTGAAAATGATTGACTGTCGGAAGGTTCACCACCGTTCTGAAAAAGTGTTCATACAAACGCCTAGCTTTTTGGCGAATATGTTCATACAAACGCCTAGTTTTTTCGCGAGTAAAAATTAGTAGCACCCTTTTTCTGATTGATTTATCCACACACTCATAGAGGTAACTTTCGCCGATTGACAATTCCCTTCTCTGACACTCCTACTTATATTTTCTTCATTTTTCTTTATATAACGCACTGTTGACCCGTTAACGCTAAAATGATTTGTGACAGATTCTATGCTTTCACCACATTTCAATTTATCTAAAAGGTCGATTTCCTTAATCAACGGCACAACGTTTTTTTGCCTTTTCTTGTCCCTATCAAAGTTTGATAACATAATGGCTTAAATCAATAATTTAAGGGAAAAGATAAAACTAGAACAAAACAAATTCACTACACAATTCCACAAGTAGACGGGACAATTCCAAAACTACCACACATGACAAGCGAGTGGGACACCTGTTTGGTAGCTGACGGGAAAACAAAATCCGAGATAGTTACGCTGGATACGATTATCGATGTTTTGATTTCAAAAACCATCGAATTAGCAGTAAGTAAACAGAAGTGATGCTAAAACTATGTACGGAGTTGGATGTACGGATTGACTCATCGTTGTTAACTTGTGACGATAACGCCACTTAAAGATTTCTTTGTGATAAATAACTATAATACTGTGCAAAATAAATAAGACGAGAACACATAAATAACTATAGTACTGTGCAAAATAAATAAGACGAGAACACATTAATAACTATAGTACTGTGCAAAATAAATAAGACGAGAACAAATAAATAACGTTAGTACTGTGCAAAATAAATAAGACGAGAACGGATAAATAACTATAGTACTGTGCAAAATAAATAAGACGAGAACGGATAAATAACTATAGTACTATGCAAAATAAATAAGACGAGAACAGATAAATAACTATAGTACTGCAAAATAAATAAGACGAGAACAAGTAAATAACTTTAGTACTGTGCAAAATAAATAAGACGAGAACGGATAAATAACTATAGTACTGAGCAAAATAAATAAGACGAGAACAAATAAATAACGTTAGTACTGTGCAAAATAAATAAGACGAGAACAAGTAAATAACTTTAGTACTGTGCAAAATAAATAAGACGAGAACAGATAAATAACTATAGTACTGTGCAAAATAAATAAGACGAGAACGGATAAATAACTATAGTACTGTGCAAAATAAATAAGACGAGAACGGATAAATAAGTATAGTACTATGCAAAATAAATAAGACGAGAACAGATAAATAACTATAGTACTGCAAAATAAATAAGACGAGAACAAGTAAATAACTTTAGTACTGTGCAAAATAAATAAGACGAGAACGGATAAATAACTATAGTACTGAGCAAAATAAATAAGACGAGAACAAATAAATAACGTTAGTACTGTGCAAAATAAATAAGACGAGAACAAGTAAATAACTTTAGTACTGTGCAAAATAAATAAGACGAGAACAGATAAATAACTATAGTACTGTGCAAAATAAATAAGACGAGAACGGATAAATAACTATAGTACTGTGCAAAATAAATAAGACGAGAACGGATAAATAACTATAGTACTATGCAAAATAAATAAGACGAGAACAGATAAATAACTATAGTACTGCAAAATAAATAAGACGAGAACAAGTAAATAACTTTAGTACTGTGCAAAATAAATAAGACGAGAACGGATAAATAACTATAGTACTGAGCAAAATAAATAAGACGAGAACAAATAAATAACGTTAGTACTGTGCAAAATAAATAAGACGAGAACGGATAAATAACTATAGTACTGTGCAAAATAAATAAGACGAGAACGGATAAATAACTATAGTACTATGCAAAATAAATAAGACGAGAACAGATAAATAACTATAGTACTGCAAAATAAATAAGACGAGAACAAGTAAATAACTTTAGTACTGTGCAAAATAAATAAGACGAGAACGGATAAATAACTATAGTACTGAGCAAAATAAATAAGACGAGAACAAATAAATAACGTTAGTACTGTGCAAAATAAATAAGACGAGAACAGATAAATAACTATAGTACTGCAAAATAAATAAGACGAGAACGGATAAATAACTATAGTACTGTGCAAAATAAATAAGACGAGAACGGATAAATAACTATAGTACTATGCAAAATAAATAAGACGAGAACAGATAAATAACTATAGTACTGCAAAATAAATAAGACGAGAACAAGTAAATAACTTTAGTACTGTGCAAAATAAATAAGACGAGAACGGATAAATAACTATAGTACTGAGCAAAATAAATAAGACGAGAACAAGTAAATAACTTTAGTACTGTGCAAAATAAATAAGACGAGAACGGATAAATAACTATAGTACTGAGCAAAATAAATAAGACGAGAACAGATAAATAACTATAGTACTGCAAAATAAATAAGACGAGAACAAATAAATAACGTTAGTACTGTGCAAAATAAATAAGACGAGAACAGATAAATAACTATAGTACTGCAAAATAAATAAGACGAGAACGGATAAATAACTATAGTACTGTGCAAAATAAATAAGACGAGAACGGATAAATAACTATAGTACTATGCAAAATAAATAAGACGAGAACAGATAAATAACTATAGTACTGCAAAATAAATAAGACGAGAACAAGTAAATAACTTTAGTACTGTGCAAAATAAATAAGACGAGAACAAATAAATAACGTTAGTACTGTGCAAAATAAATAAGACGAGAACAGATAAATAACTATAGTACTGCAAAATAAATAAGACGAGAACGGATAAATAACTATAGTACTGTGCAAAATAAATAAGACGAGAACGGATAAATAACTATAGTACTATGCAAAATAAATAAGACGAGAACAGATAAATAACTATAGTACTGCAAAATAAATAAGACGAGAACAAGTAAATAACTTTAGTACTGTGCAAAATAAATAAGACGAGAACGGATAAATAACTATAGTACTGAGCAAAATAAATAAGACGAGAACAAGTAAATAACTTTAGTACTGTGCAAAATAAATAAGACGAGAACGGATAAATAACTATAGTACTGCAAAATAAATAAGACGAGAACAAATAAATAACGTTAGTACTGTGCAAAATAAATAAGACGAGAACGGATAAATAACTATAGTACTGCAAAATAAATAAGACGAGAACAAGTAAATAACTTTAGTACTGTGCAAAATAAATAAGACGAGAACAAATAAATAACGTTAGTACTGTGCAAAATAAATAAGACGAGAACAAGTAAATAACTTTAGTACTGTGCAAAATAAATAAGACGAGAACAGATAAATAACTATAGTACTGTGCAAAATAAATAAGACGAGAACGGATAAATAACTATAGTACTGTGCAAAATAAATAAGACGAGAACGGATAAATAACTATAGTACTGTGCAAAATAAATAAGACGAGAACGGATAAATAACTATAGTACTATGCAAAATAAATAAGACGAGAACGGATAAATAACTATAGTACTGTGCAAAATAAATAAGACGAGAACGGATAAATAACTATAGTACTATGCAAAATAAATAAGACGAAAACAGATAAATAACTATAGTACTGCAAAATAAATAAGACGAGAACAAGTAAATAACTTTAGTACTGTGCAAAATAAATAAGACGAGAACGGATAAATAACTATAGTACTGAGCAAAATAAATAAGACGAGAACACATAAATAACTATAGTATTGTGCAAAATAAATAAGACGAGAACACATAAATAATTATAGTACTGTGCAAAATAAATAAGACGAGAACACATAAATATAGTACTGTGCAAAATAAATAAGACGAGAACACATAAATAACTATAGTATTGTGCAAAATAAATAAGACGAGAACACATAAATAACTATAGTATTGTGCAAAATAAATAAGACGAGAACACATAAATATAGTACTGTGCAAAATAAATAAGACGAGAACACATAAATAACTATAGTATTGTGCAAAATAAATAAGACGAGAACACATAAATAATTATAGTACTGTGCAAAATAAATAAGACGAGAACACATAAATATAGTACTGTGCAAAATAAATAAGACGAGAACGCATTATCCTACAACCAGCACAGTAACTATACTGTCTTTCTTGTCTTTTTTTAAAAATACGTTACATGTTAGTTGGATAACCTATGGTTTTGCCAACCGCGAATACCGAATCGGTGAATAGTGAGGGTCTACTGTATTATAAAAGTTCAGCGTGACGCAAAACGCTATTACCTGTGTAGAGTTTCAACTGTCAGGCAGAATATATGGTTAACATTTTAGAAATGTCGGTAATTAGATGTTTTCATAAGAAAAATACTGACTTATGTAATCACGAGAATGATAATGATTGGGTAAACTTGGTAGACAAGTTGCTCATTAGCTTTGAGGTATTTTTCATACCGACTAGACTACTTCGAATCCCCGCATTGCAGTTACTTCTTGAATAGTAACTGTGTTAAGAGGAAATTTTAATCTCTGCTTTCGTTCGTTTGGAGACATCGATGAGTGGTTTGTGATGTGTTCAATTTTTTTTAATAGGATTGTTTTACCTTTTTCAATATGTGTTGATCGTATCATTTTATGGTTTAAATACCCATTTTATTATTAACATAAATTTTTATGTTTATTTTAATTATAATAAAGTAGGTGGAATTATACTCGTGGATCACGCACTTGCACTGTTATTTTGTGATTCAGTCATTTCAAACCATTTACCTGAGCTTCAGCTTTTACAAGGCATGTTCCAAATGTCTACAGTTTATAGCATTCCAGATTTATTATTCAAGAAGGGGGGAAGATGAATACAGCCGGCATCCCCTCCGAACCGCCCCCCTAAAGGGTCGTACTGTGAAATTGACGGTTTTTTAGGCCGAAGGGTCTTCGTGTTATATCTAACACAACGGATGCTAGACTTATGTAATTCTATTGGATAGTTTCTATTATTTGCTGGTCGAAGAAACACTGGTCTATTCCGTTTTAGCTGTTTTAAGGAAATCTGTTGTTGGGATTTGATTGCGTTGTAATAAAATTGTTTTAAACGCTCCTTTTGACTTTTCTCTACCTTTACGCCGAACTATATTGTGTTTACACGCCTTAATTCATGGATTCAAATTATGGCTTATGTGCACTATGCATACGTTTGAGTAGTACAAATATATACACAAAATGATAGAATGAACGTTAAATGCATTCATTAACGTTTTGTTCCTTCCTTAGCTCCTTCAACTCACACTTTGATGTTACGGGAACAACAAACGTAGGGCAACAAAATTGAAAACTTCAAAAAAAAATTTAAGCTTATGTCTTAATATAAGCGTAAATTGGTTTGAACTTAAGAGAAGGTTTTCTTGATATTTCGTAACAAAACGTTGGTGCCGTCGTAAATGTTAAGCCTGAAATTTTCAAAATACGCCGGTAATTGAAAATCTAAGATTTACCCAAAAACGCTACTACATTACGACCCTCAAATTCAGTTTCGTAATACATTTTAACTACATTGTTCACAACGCAACCTACTTTGGAAAGGGAAAAAGTGTAGTTTAACTTTGCAAAACGTACTGATTTGGGTGATGCCTCTAAGGTTTACCCAAAAAAGCTGCTACGTTACTGCCCTCAAATTCAGTTTCGTAATACATTTTAACTACATTGTTCACAACGCAACCTACTTTGGAAAGGGAAAAAGTGTAGTTTAACTTTGCAAAACTTACTGTTTTGGGCGGTGCCTCTAAGGTTTACCCAAAAAAGCTGCTACGTTACTGCCCTCAAATTCAGTTTCGTAATACATTTTAACTACATTGTTCACAACGCAACCTACTTTGGAAAGGGAAAAAGTGTAGTTTAACTTTGCAAAACGTACTGATTTGGGTGATGCCTCTAAGGTTTACCCAAAAAAGCTGCTACGTTACTGCCCTCAAATTCAGTTTCGTAATACATTTTAACTACATTGTTCACAACGCAACCTACTTTGGAAAGGGAAAAAGTGTAGTTTAACTTTGCAAAACGTACTGTTTTGGGCGGTGCCTCTAAGGTTTACCCAAAAAAGCTGCTACGTTACTGCCCTCAAATTCAGTTTCGTAATACATTTTAACTACATTGTTCACAACGCAACCTACTTTGGAAAGGGAAAAAGTGTAGTTTAACTTTGCAAAACGTACTGATTTGGGTGATGCCTCTAAGGTTTACCCAAAAAAGCTGCTACGTTACTGCCCTCAAATTCAGTTTCGTAATACATTTTAACTACATTGTTCACAACGCAACCTACTTTGGAAAGGGAAAAAGTGTAGTTTAACTTTGCAAAACTTACTGTTTTGGGCGGTGCCTCTAAGGTTTACCCAAAAAAGCTGCTACATTACGACCCTCAAATTCAGTTTCGTAATACATTTTAACTACATTGTTCACAACGCAGCCTACTTTGGAAAGGGAAAAAGTGTAGTTTAACTTTGCAAAACTTACTGATTTGGGTGATGCCTCTAAGGTTTACCCAAAAAAGCTGCTACGTTACTGCCCTCAAATTCAGTTTCGTAATACATTTTAACTACATTGTTCACAACGCAACCTACTTTGGAAAGGGAAAAAGTGTAGTTCAACTTTGCAAAACTTACTGATTTGGGTGATGCCTCGATAGTGGCGACCCTAGGATTTAGTGATTGAACTAGCGTAATACAATCTTTTTAAAATATTATTATGATGTGGTTCTATGTTATACCATTCCGATTGAGCTTTGCTTGTGTGCGCATAATTAACTAATACCAATTATTGAATAATAGTTTCGCTGTGTTCGCTTTTCTCACTAATGATGACGACTGCCATTGAAACGCGTTTAAGAAATACACTTTTGGCTGATTAGTGATAGTTATTAGTTAATTACTCTACGTTTGTATTCTCTGTGTTTTAACAGTTGCAGCTACGGTGTTTGAACTGCAGTGTAGCCCTGTAGATGGACATGACAGTTGCAGCTACGGTGTTTGAACTGCAGTGTAGCCCTGTAGATGGACATGACAGTTGCCTCTACACAGAGCTACGGTGTTTGAACTGCAGTGTAGCCCTGTAGATGGACATGACAGTTGCCTCTACACAGAGCTACGGTGTTTGAACTGCAGTGTAGCCCTGTAGATGGACATGACAGTTGCCTCTACACAGAGCTACGGTGTTTGAACTGCAGTGTAGCCCTGTAGATGGACATGACAGTTGCCTCTACACAGAGCTACGGTGTTTGAACTGCAGTGTAGCCCTGTAGATGGACATGACAGTTGCCTCTACACAGAGCTACGGTGTTTGAACTGCAGTGTAGCCCTGTAGATGGACATGACAGTTGCCTCTACACAGAGCTACGGTGTTTGAACTGCAGTGTAGCCCTGTAGATGGACATGACAGTTGCCTCTACACAGAGCTACGGTGTTTGAACTGCAGTGTAGCCCTGTAGATGGACATGACAGTTGCCTCTACACAGAGCTACGGTGTTTGAACTGCAGTGTAGCCCTGTAGATGGACATGACAGTTGCCTCTACACAGAGCTACGGTGTTTGAACTGCAGTGTAGCCCTGTAGATGGACATGACAGTTGCCTCTACACAGAGCTACGGTGTTTGAACTGCAGTGTAGCCCTGTAGATGGACGTGACAGTTGCCTCTACACAGAGCTACGGTGTTTGAACTGCAGTGTAGCCCTGTAGATGGACATGACAGTTGCCTCTACACAGAGCTACGGTGTTTGAACTGCAGTGTAGCCCTGTAGATGGACATGACAGTTGCCTCTACACAGAGCTACGGTGTTTGAACTGCAGTGTAGCCCTGTAGATGGACATGACAGTTGCCTCTACACAGAGCTACGGTGTTTGAACTGCAGTGTAGCCCTGTAGATGGACATGACAGTTGCCTCTACACAGAGCTACGGTGTTTGAACTGCAGTGTAGCCCTGTAGATGGACATGACAGTTGCCTCTACACAGAGCTACGGTGTTTGAACTGCAGTGTAGCCCTGTAGATGGACATGACAGTTGCCTCTACACAGAGCTACGGTGTTTGAACTGCAGTGTAGCCCTGTAGATGGACATGACAGTTGCCTCTACACAGAGCTACGGTGTTTGAACTGCAGTGTAGCCCTGTAGATGGACATGACAGTTGCCTCTACACAGAGCTACGGTGTTTGAACTGCAGTGTAGCCCTGTAGATGGACATGACAGTTGCAGCTACGGTGTTTGAACTGCAGTGTAGCCCTGTAGATGGACATGACAGTTGCCTCTACACAGAGCTACGGTCTCGAACCAGACGGATTTTGTGTTGGTCTTGATTCAACTTCCTTTTCACATCTCTTATACAGAATAACGAGGCTCTTTTACATAAGAAGACAATTGAGGCTAAGCAGTTGCTAACAAGTTTGACTTTGCGAGTTAGTGCTAATGGTTTTGTTTTCAAGATATGTCACGCTATCTTGCATGCAAGCGTTGATGCATGCATTAACTTGATGAAATATTAACTACATCCTTCCAATGAATGGATTGGAAACATGTTTATGTCAGATATGTAGACATCTGTAGGAGGAAATGGATACTATACACATTGTTCACTGTCCAAGTTTGTGGTGACGAAGTGCAGTAGAGTATTTCTATAAATTTAGGAAAAGATTTAAAAGGGGACCCAAACGCTTCAACATGAAAAAAAAATTATACTTTTTGTTTATTTACATGAAATTGTAGCTGTTTTTTTGTGAACAATTTTATATATAATAAGTAGTACTTTACATATCAGAACATGGTACTCCACGGTATAGACACTACATGATGTCAGGTGGTCGCCAGCATCTTTATAGGAACAGGTACAATGTTTGGACATAATTAAAACATCGGTGCCTGAGTCAAAACTGGATGCTGTTATTACGTCATTCAAAGAAATAAAACCGTGTTTTTGCCGTGTCCCATCAATGGCTATGGGGGTTTCACGTGTTCCATCATACAATGTAAAGCATTTTGTACTGCAATTTTCATGCTTTCAAAACCTATATCCTCAACACAGTTGTCTATCACATCCACATATCTTACAGACCTAGCTGGGGAGATGGTAAGTTCATAATTCCGCATAAGCTTATGGCGCCTACTTGGCATCTGACAGTAGAACGTAAACCATAACCTAACCTAACATTGATGTCAAATATATTCTTAATTACACTTTATTGAAGTCATAAATTGGTGTGAATACAAGATGAGCAAAATATCTCTAGTTTACTGGCTAATCCAGTGTTTGAAATACGTCTGGCTTCAATTCCAACTTTCAGAACATTTTACACATTTAGCAAAGCCATCAGTCAACAAACAGTCTACAATTATATTTTGATTGTTTCCACTGCTATATCTAGCATATTTGTTATGAACATCACTAAGCTTCCTTTGTGAAACACTCTTCTATTGGTAAGTTAGGCCTAGGCCTTGATTCATCGTGAGGGCTGTTGGATGTGGAAGCTATGGTAGAAATGTTTTGATCAGTCACTAATGGAATTTATTGTTTTCTCTGTAGCCACATTTCGTCTCTGTTTGAAATAGTACGTGGTTTTCTAGTCATTTTAGAACTAACACTAAACCACAAATCATTGATTTTGTATGTTTACAAACTCACAAAACAACTAAGGTAAAGCATAAACAACATAATGTTAAAATTAGACTTCTGTGATAGTGTCAAAAAAAAATGTAAAATTATGTGGAATTTGACTTTGATGTCTTTAATAGTTTTTGAGAAGAGGTCCTGAATATGGGCTATATAGGAGCGTCCGGGAGCGCTCTTAAAACAAGGATAGCCTACAGACTATTGTCCTGATGAATGGAATTGTGAAGGTTGTAAGGTAGGATGTAGGTTAAGGAAGGAATATGTTCTATTCTGTTTCTGGGACGTGGAGGAAACCAAGGTTTACGTGAGAACCGTACTGAACCTCAAAACTTACAATAAACAATACAATTGTCAGATTGATAGATGATTAATATCTAGGCAGATAAACTTCAAAGAACAATAGAGGCTTTAGTGAAGAACATGTGGGGGGAAATCGTTTGTAGATTGTCCTATGCACCGAATGGGCGAAGAGTAATTTTGTGGTGGATGCGATAAGCACATTTACGCTTTCTGCAAGACGTTTCTTATCCCATATCTTAATGGCATAATTCCACACAATAGGAACATAAAGGTTGTTTATGGACTATGAATACTTTAGAACTTCTGAATTTAAAGTTATCGTTTATAAATTAGAATTATATACGAATCGTGTTGGTAACATAGGCTTCTTTTTTTGATGACGTCAAGAGACGATTTGTTTAGCACGAAAGCAAAGGAGGAAAGCGTTACGTTTCAGTTTTATTGAATCTAAGTTCGAAAATGAGCTCATCTTTGCGCTTCATCAGAGCACAACCGGGAAGATACAGCTACTGCAGGTCACCATGGATGGTCGGTCAGAACAGTTGAACCAAGACCTGGCAAACTCATTTAAACGTTTCACAGGTCGTAAAGCTAACCAAGAAACGCTCAGAGTCGTTGCTAATGTAAAGTAGTTCTGAGTCGTTTCCTTATGGAAAGAACATATACACACAAATTTTAATTTAAACAAACACTACGCTCTCTTCTGGAGCGTCTGGTTTAACAATGACTTCTTCGAACTCATTGTCAATTTGAGGCCCTTTCGGCGTTGCTTGTCTTTTTCTGTTCTTACGTCTTCTGGCGCGCCTCCTAGCGACGCTTTTACCCACAGCTTTCCTAAATGGACTCTTCAGAGAACCGTCCTTGGAAGAAGCGTCTCTGTGTTTTGTCCGCAACCGCAAGTCGGGTTTTCTTTTTCGCACTTTGCGTTTGATTTTGACTTCTGCAACTGGCCCTAAAACAAAAAGGATTAAAATTCACAGTTTTATTACACCACTAATTTTGGTACGTGTGATTTTTTTTATCATTAATAATCCAATAAAGTACCTTCCTTTGTATATTAACACAATGGTTACAGCAATGAAAACCATAGTGAGCCAAAAGGAACTTCCATTTTTATCAACTTTCCTTTATTCATCCCTTTGGTCTCCCATTCCTTTGGTTACCAAGTCGCTTAATCTCTTTCTCGGTTTTCTCTTTCTCCTTTATAATCTTTATTATACTCGCAATCTTTATAGAGAATAAACTTTACATCATCTCTAAGGTTTTGGTATAGTACCTCTTTTTAATTTCCCAATCATTTTATCTCCTTAGTTTTAAATTCTTACTCCTTTCCATGCTGTATAATTTTCTATCCAGAGACAATATCCAAAAAATTGCCATTATCTTGATTTTGCTTCAGCATTGGAAACTTATTATCCAGAAAATATACACTATATCCGAAGAATTTGACGAAGAATATGCAAGGTTTTGCTTTAGCATCAAACCTTTTTTTACTCTATTCAGAGAATATATACGAAGAACAACCTAGCATTTAAACCTTTTTTATACTTTCTCCAAAAATTCTGTCCGAAGAATAGCCTTTACAATTCCTCCTCGTTTTTGCTTTCGAAACATTCTTCTCCATGACCCTTTAAGCTATTTATGATTTAGAAGAGTCCTTTATAATTCTGTCACAAGACCTTTAGCGTTACAATATTTACAACAGAGTTCGTATGTTTCAGTATTTCTTTTAAATTATTCATCTATCAATTTTGTTGTACATCTTGGAAGTTTTTTTTTATATGTAGGTTACTTACTGATTACACTTGGTAAAAAACCACTACTCCTGATATTTTTATTAGACGCTTATCGTTTTAGATCAGTGCATTGTTCAATACCGTGAATCACGGACAGCGAGTCTTACGGAAAAATATCAGTAAGTAGTAATCATTTGCCAAGTGATATCAATAAATATATACTTTCAGCTGGGCTCTCTTAACATTCATTCCTTACGTAGTATTGGCTTTTTAATGCTTATTTGAGAGCTTTTACTAACACGTTTGTTATCCTCCATCGGTATAAAGGCGTTTAAAGGATAGGATTTCATATTTTAGACGGTAATAATCTTATACTTTGCTCACCTGGAAATGCCCACAAGAAAAGTGTACAATGTAATAAAAATTTAAGTTTTTATAGAAAAGAAGATAAGTGGTTTTGTATAAAAAATATGCCAGTTGTTTATAACCAAGACAAAGAAGACAACCCTCTTTCGGTACTCTGGATATTTCAGGCGTTAAAAGTTCTGGGTTTGGTCTAAATTAGTCCAACGAATCCTTGAGGTGTGGTCAAGTTCTTTATTCGTGTGTCAAGCAATGACGGGCATTAAAAATAGACTGCAAGTTTCGACAATAATACCATTCTAATTAAATGTAAATATTGATTGGTACAAAACATTTGTCAGATTTCCACGTGGTGTTAAAAAGACAGCGATTTCCACTAGCAATAAGATTATGCTTCGTTGCTAGCTGAACACTCTGCGCGAGAGAAGGGCTGACGCGTGTCTAACGTTAAACTCGATCCTTCTAGTTCGCACTCGAATTCACACGATTGTCAACTCAGATAAAACCAAAGACAGTCCAGTTAGGCATATCTACTTCATCGAGGTCGACTTTAATTGTTGAGAACATCCAAGCGCTCTCGAGCGGAAACTTGAGAACTACAGTGAATTAATTGACCCTATTAGACCTATCGAAACGACGTGACTCGAATTTCTGTACACCAGCTTCGTTTCGGAATTAAATCACCAGCCGAAACATTTCTCTGTCTTGAATTGATCTAGTGTGAGCGTAAATTGCTGAAACATCATTTGGAAATCCATTTTCCACGAAATCTTTTAAAGAACACTTGATAGTATGAACTGAAAGAAGCTGTAAACGGAGAAAAGAGTCAGACGAAAAACATTATGACGTAATAGATTTAAAAATCTATGGGATGAATTTTGCCATTCAAAGTATGACTGCTTGTCACCGCTTCGCCTAATCAGATGTTAGCGGTTTCCATGACAACTAGGAGTAATAAGGTGCATGTTTCTTGTGGAGTCACTAAATTCTTCAACGTTCTCATAGGAGAGATATGAAGGCTTACTAACAGTGTGGCAACTTCTCGCTAACATTACCCTGCTACCATTCGAATAACCTATTCTACTATAAACAGAAAGTTATCTATAAATACCGTATAACAAAGCGGTTTATACCAGAAAGCAGTAAAATTATAAATAGATTCTATTGTTTTATAAAACGGTAAGAATGAGTTTAAACATTGACAATCTTTCTGTGGTGTGTATAATGTAGCGTGTATCTGGGCCGCTCGACTAACAGGGACTAGGCCGACAGATACATCTTACAGTCTATAGTAAATGCTAATCTTGGATGAGGACTTTGACAGTGCTGTGAATGCTCAACCAGAACAGTAAAATTACCAGTTCCTGACTGTTAAAGAACAGTCAAGCTGATATCGAATTGGTCTTTCTCTTCAAGACAAGACATTAGTTTTCAATTGAGGGATATTCCTGGCAACATCTTATTATGACTCTAGTTTGTAGCTTCTTGTTTCCTAGATTGTAATAAGACCCTCTGATGATGACGACATGGTCATCGAAATGTACAAAAAGGTTTAATTGAATTTACTTAGGTAACTTGAACTTTTTGTTATTTTCTATTATTTTTGTGGTATTGGGGTTGTTTCAGATATTTTCATTGTAAAATATTTTGTGTGTGTGTGTGTATATATATATATATATATATATATATATATATATATATATATATTTATTTATTTATTTATTTATTTATTTATTTATTTAATAAATTAAAAATATTTCAAAAACAAGAATACTTTTAATGAATATATTTATTCAAAGCTTTTCGCAGATAAAATAGTATCAGCATCTTCAGGAAAATAATTATCTAATAAAATACTTTTACAAAATTAAATCATATGTACTACAATATTTTATTAGATAATTATTTTCCTGAAGATGCTGATACTGCTTTATCTGCGAAAAGCTTTGAATAAATATAATCATTAAAAGTATTCTTGTTTTTGAAATATTTTTAATTTATTAACTATATATACAAAAAAACATATCACCATTACAAAGTAAAGTAAAAACTTGTAGAAACAAATCTTTACCGCCCTTGGAAAAGGAAAAAGGGGAGTTTCATACTGGTATTTTATTTAAAGAAGCTACGTCATTTATTTTATCAGTCAGGGAAAACGAACGATGTATTATATTGGCTTCTCAAAGGCCTGTTAGTAAGATTTCATTAAGCTTCGTTTTGATTTTACGAGGCTGATTATGAATGAGAATGGGCTGATATAGTTAAATCAGCCTCATGCTATCCCCACCCAACCTTGCCATTAACCCTTTTACCGGCATTTAACCCTTTTTTATCCCATCACTTTTTAACCTATCACCTCTTAACCCCTAATTCTTAACCCTTCTTCAACAGTTTCTGTAATCCGTATTCAACGTTTTCTTAACCCCTTCCTTAGCCCTTAAGAAAAGGGATAAAGTGTTAAGGGTAGGTATAAAAGGACTAACAGTGGTGGTAAAAGGTTATTCATAGCCTCAGCCTGGACCTAGCTATCTCAACGCCTACTCTCAACTCACGTAACTTCAGACTTATTACTAAAGTCACTAGGCTAGAGGCACTTTGGTATTATGGTCTAGTAAACTCTGTATTCTTTTTTCCAAGTGGGTCTGCGTTTAATTGAACCTCTTACCTTTATCATTTCCTGGCAGTGTGATCGCATAGTGGCCGCTCTTCTTCGTTAGCATTCCTTTGGAGACGGCGTCGTCGAGCGCTCTCCTGACGTCCACTTTGATGTTCCTTCTTGCCGACAGGACGTTGTCCAGCCTGTTCCTGACGATGTTCACTATTTGGTCGATAGTTGCTCCTCGTGGTTCTTTCAGAACTCTTATTGCAGTCATCACATGACCGATGAGATCCGGGCATCCTCTCATACTGTCGGAAGCTGGTGACAGTACAAATCTTATTAATACCGTTGTCTTAATTCCTTGAACTGCCATTACTGGGAAGTAAATAATGATGTAACGCTAGACCAAGGAAACTGATGTACCTTTAATGATTAAGGGAAATGTATACTTAGTACATGCATTAAAATTTAAATTGGTTCAAATTTACCTCTTATATTTTCATCGAAAAAAGCTTTATTGAATTCTTTGCGAAGGGAACGGGGAAAATATATAACTGAGAAAACGGCAAATTATTTTCAAAAAGGTAAAAATAATTTTACCTAACTTAACCTATCAGAGTTACCTTAGCTTACAGTAGAGTAATATTGCAGAGCTGTATTGGCTGGTTATATGAATTAGTGGCTTTAACAAATACATACAAATGTATGCAAATCTGAATATTAAAAAAACGTCATTAACAAATACGTTGTAAAACAAGAAAACTTTCTTAGCTTTTCGTCCTGCAGAGATAGGTTTAATTAACTTCATGATAGAAGCCTGTATTTTATCTAAATAGAGCATTTAGAAATCATTTAAAGTTCTGTTTTCATATGCAAATGTTACAAGACCATTTGTTATCTGTAGGCCTGGTAATGGAGCTATTTTAAAAATGTTATCAGTCTCTTAGCTAATTGGCTTGTCGGTCTTTTATAGGTGCAGTTTATTTACTCAGCAAAATGGTTTTCTTTTTAAAATGATTTCTTTGCCAAGAATTATTTTATTGTGAAATTCTAGGGTTAAAGTCCAGTTTAAGGTCACAAACGAATAGCAATTAAAAACCTCAAGGTCTACAAACACAAAAATAATTCTCACATGTTATATCTTTCTTGTATGTATCTTATAACGCAGGGATGCCAATCATCCCCCACCCTCAACGCTTTAGGCATGAACACCCCGAAATTCGTTCCCCGACCCGCCTTCCTGAATAAGAAAGTTGTGTGACAAAACGTTACGTTTAGTTATTCTTGTATGGTCAGTTTGAAAAGAAAAACATCTAAGAAGAAATACAAAAAAAGGCAAAATAAATTATAAATCTTTGTAAATTTGTATTTTTTAAAATCATTTTTTACGATTATTATTATGATAAACTTTTAATTGAAAATTTGCATGCGTAAAATATTTATTTCGCGCATTTTGTTATTAACGGAAAGACCCCCGTGTAGGAACCCCTGTTCCAAACCTTAGGTACTGTCACCGGCGCAAGAGATGAGCCCTGGCCCAAGGTAGGTAAAGACGATAAGGTCATTCCTAAAAACATTTCTAACACATAAAGTCAGATCTACAGATAATTACAATGCAGAAACGAGATCGTATATAATTTATTTTGTGCGCCCTTTCTTATTATTACTTTTACTTATCTGTAAATACTTATATTACTTAGGACTAAAATATAACTACTAAAAAGCTACCGTACGGTTAGGTTATGTTTGTAGATTAGGAATACATCGACAGCGCATGCGCAGAACTGAAAACCAATGTGACTCATTTCTATACCAGATCTTTTCTCGTGCGCCGGTGACAGTATTTTTGCGTGTGTTTTCTTCCAAATATAGACTATAATAACCATTCAGAGAAAGAGTCAGATAAAAGCACATAACCTATCAAAACTTACTGCTCGCTGCGTGATGCCGTTTCTCTGTGCCTACAGAGATAATAGACATTGCATACAGTAGAAACCAAATTCAACACTACCATTTTAGACAGGTAGACTCTTTACCCTTGAAAAAATATTCTTTGAGCTTAGCTTGTGAGGTTATGTTAAAAACAAATAAAAACTCACAAATTAATCATTTATTTACTCATGCGCTTGGTTATTGAAACGCGTATGAGTAAATAAATGATTAATTTGTGAGTTTTGTGTATGTTTTTATTTGTTCTCTACCCTTGTCTTTACAAAACAATTTAATTGCTCAGCTTTCTCCTAAAAGCTTTGAACGTTTACTATTTGTACAAATTTTACTTCCCGTATCGAAAATTAAAAGGCGAAGGAATGATCTGTTATTGTTTATAGAGTTAATTTTTCCCGTTTGAAGAATTAGTTAACAGAATTTAAGTGATTCGTGTTATCAACGTCCCTTATAAAATGTTATTCATCAGTGCGAAGAGTTTTTGTTTTAATAGACAGCCGTCCTATTTTTCAATTCCTTCTATTAGTTCACACTCTCCCTATATATTATATATCATGTTCATATTTTCAATCGTTGATAAAATAATTTTTATCCATCCACTAAAGTTCAGATACATTTTTTTAACTATAGTGGATGATAATGTTAATACAGTTTTTTTCAAATACTGTATTTATTCATTAATTAAATTTCCATTATTAATTTCTCTTTCCATTTTGCCACTTAATATTGTGATTATGCCATATATATATATTTATTTATTTATTTATTTTATTAGTTGTAATAATGTAACAAAAATGAATTTTTTAAATAAGTAGGAATAGACCTAAATTGTGTATATATATATATATATATATATATATTAAGTTACTTGTATTGAAAGCAAAAAACCTGAGCTACTCAACACAATCCTCAAAGGGGAGAAACGTAGATCCTTATAATGTGAATGGTTATAAGATTCAAGCAGTCAATGCAATTAATTCCCGTTTCTGCTTAAGATGGGTGGCACCACCCTTCGACAGATTGACAAGGGTTACACACCGCAATAAGCCGTTGGTTTCGAGAGGTATTAACTTGAAATTTTCAAGTTTTAGTTTAACAACAGCGTATTTCTGAGAGCATTTACTTAAAATTTTAAAGTTTTTGAAAAAGACAAATAAATTTGGATCGTTACCACAGAAACAGGCAAACATTTCATTTTAAAAATATCAATTCTTGTTATATAGACTAAATACAATTATTCGTTTAAAGACATTTTGCGTCATTTGATTTTTCAGTTTTATTCTCTTGCGGTAACATCAAAATGTCACACAAATTACAGTAATTGTAAAAATATAATTATCGTTATAATGGAAATAATAAAATTAACTTAACTGTAGACAAAATTTCAAACAACCCTTTCTGGAAATTGCTTTCCATGATTAATAAAAATGCGATGAAATCAAATATTTCCTTCCTCTCTTCAATGGATTTCGACTTTACAGCCTCTCATTCTACAGATTTCTATTCCCCTTCACCTCCCCCCGACTAACTTCCGCCGTTACTTCCTCCAATTCCTTTGAGTTCGCTCATTCTTCCGCCTCTTGAATGCTTATTCCACACTGATTACTTCTTGTTGTGCTTCTTGTTACTGCTGATGTGCTTCTCTATGTGTCAGTTAATGTTTTCCCTTTTCTTTCCCTCTCTCTTTCTCTCGGTGTTTCTTTTCCCATAATTTCTTTCATTTTTCACTCAGCGCGAGATGTTCCGCATGATCTAGAAATTACTTCGAACAATCAATATAAATTTGAAGTAAATATATGACACTGATAACGACCATTGCACATGAATTTATTCAATTCCCTCCAGTAGTTTACACTCTACTTATATATATATATATATATATATATATATATATATATATATATATATATATATATATATATATATATATATATGAAGTTTATATGCAACGGAAAAACAATGGATAACGTTAAATATATATATATATATATATATATATATATATCAAATCTTCAATCGTTAATAAAATACTTTTTATTCATTCACACATGTTCAAATTCTGTTTTATAAACTTGTAATGTATGACACCTGATGTTAATACAGTTTTTCTAAATATTAATTCAATTTTACAATAAATTAATTTTAGTTTTATATGAGAGAAAAACTATTCACAAAAGGAGCAAAGAATGCAATATAGTTATTTCGTCCCATTTGGCTTGAAATAAGTGATTACAGCTGTTTCAACGCATAGCCTATGTTACTTTATCTATATTAATTGTAATTATTTAATAAAAAGTAACTAAAATAAAGCAGTCCGATTTATAAACTTTTTCTTCATGTTTTCCTATTGTATAGGTGTTCCGCCGATAAGTTCCACTTATTGATTTATTAATAGTTTCTCCCTATGACAGTCTGGGTCTTCTTTTTCTTCTCTCCGGTGGCGTCCATTCTAAAGCAACTCTCGGTAATTTTCTCTCCAATATTCTTTACGTGTCCGAACCATGTCTCTTCTGAATCTTCTCTATCATGCCTTTAATAGTTTCATTAATCTCTTTCTTTAATCCCCCTGTATTCTCGTCTAGAGAATTGACATGATCTACTAAGAGCGTCCATTTCTATTGCGTTGATCCTGCTCTTGTCTGCATGAGACATTACCCTTGTTTCTGCCCCGGACTTCAAGGTACTTTTTACTATGGTGATATATATTTGTTTTCCGTCCTCTTGTTATTTCTTCGCTCCACCATATTCCGTTCTGTCTTTTTACTGCTCTTCTTCGTTGTCTTACTCTATGTTTTATTTCTTCTTTTTCTTCGCCATCCTTTGCTATTTCCATCCCTACGTATTTGTATTTGTCTACACATATTTGTAAGTAGATTTTGGTCAATACTAATTTGCATGTTACTATATTAATAAGCTAACAAAAACGTTTTATTCTAAAAATACATATCGAAAAACTCTGGTGCCGGCTGTAACTAGTGTTCAGGTTACTATTATATGGAAGGAATAAAGACGCTTATTTTGAAAAGAGAAAAGAATAACTCTTTGAAACAATGTTTTCTGTCGAAGCTTGAACCTTGCCAATACGAGTGTAACAAGTCCAGGATTTATATCTTTTCAGATAGCTCATGCCCCTTCTTTTATCACCCGTTTACTTTCTTCCATGATCAAATTTTGTCTGCCCCTTTGCAATTATTTTGTATTCATTGTTCCTTTTTATTTCAGCTTCAGGCATTTTATTTCACACATTATTGGTTCATTTTGCGTTACGAATTTTAAGGAAAAGTTAGTGAAATAAAAAAAATAAATTTTAAAGTGAATACTTTTTTAGAATTACATAATATGAGGGAATTTTGTATAAAAGGTAAAATAAAGCTCGTCTACTTTTTTCGAGAGAGTTTAATGCAGAGAACACTAATGATCTCTATGTTGCAATACAAGAAACTCATGACAGAGAAACGGAAAATTAGAAAAAGGCAGAACAGTGAGTACCTATTGGATAAAGTAAAACCTGCCAGAAATTTTCCGTGTGCACTGGCAGCGGTAAGAGAAATTGAAGTTGTTTCTGAAAATGGAGGATTTCCGAAACGCATCTGAAATTTTGAAAAGGATAACGTTAGAAAATAATAATACAGAACTTCGTTCTTTAGAACGTTTCTGAATACAAATTTATTGAAACAAAGCTATATTATTATTTACTTGAATTTTAAAATAAGAAATCTAATCATTAAGAACAAGGTGACTTTTCTCAAGCCTGCAGACTACTACCGAATGACGAACCAATTGCAGCGGGAGTAGGCGAGGATGCCAAATAACGGGGCTCGGAGCTGCGTATTTATTGGCTAGCGGCGAGATGGCCAAACAGGTTCGGAGATGCGTGACTCACTTGGACTGATGTCATGCAGCCCTACTTAGCATTGGATAATTAAATGGCTTTATAAACATCACGTTCGTGAACGGGCAGAAAACTCCCGTAAGAATAATCCGTTTTACCAGGTCCTAGACCGAACTTGCGTACAAGGAACTAATATTCTATTGCCGTTCAATAAACATTTGTTTTAACATTATATTCTTGATCGATCAGAAAATCCCCGTAAAACGCTTAATCCGTTCTATACCAGTTCCAAGGCCTAACGTGGATACAAGGAACTTTAATCTGTTACCGCTCACTTAAAATCGCCACTTAGCCGTTCCACACCACTCACAAGACAAATACATTTTTTTTAAACTTGCACTGGATGACACTTTATAAAAGTTTTTTCAAATATTAATTCATTAATTAAATTTAAAAGAATTAATTTCAGTTTCATTTGGGAGAAATACTTTTCACGAAAGGGGCAAGGTATGCAATATAATTATTTCGTCACCTTCGGCTTAAAATAAGCGGTAACATATAACTTCATAAAACAGCTTGTTTTATGTTATAGGTTATGTGGTAGAACAGCCGTTTTAACGCATTGTCTATGTTACTTTATTTATATTAATTGTATTTATTTAATAAAAAGTAATTCAAGTTATATTATTCTTTGTCGATCTAAGTATAAATTGACTAAAATGTTTTTGTTTATGTAAGTTGCTACCTCGAATTTTGTATGGTTCCACACCACTCACAAGACAAATACATTTTTTTAAAACTTGCACTGGATGACACTTTATAAAAGTTTTTTCAAATATTAATTCATTAATTAAATTTAAAAGAATTAATTTCAGTTTCATTTGGGAGAAATACTTTTCACGAAAGGAGCAAGGTATGCAATATTTCGTCACCTTCGGCTTAAAATAAGTGGTATCATATAACTTCATAAAACAGCTGGTTTTATGTTATAGGTTATGTGGTAGAACAGCTGTGTTAACGCATTGGCTATGTTACTTTATTTATATTAATTGTATTTATTTAATAAAAAGTAATTCAACTTATATTATTCTTTGTCGACCTAAGTATAAATTGACTAAAACGTTTTTGTTTATATAAGTTGCTACCTCGAATTTTGTATGTAAACTATGCTAAGTTAGTATATTTGTATTGATAATGAGTTTAAAACTGGAATTGTCAACTGTTTTAATAAACAGGTTCTGAAGGTAACTGGTATAGATTCATTCGTAAGCTGGTTGTGATCGATTGATAGAAAACAGAAAGCTAGGCCTATTAAAAAACATTGGTTTTTGTAGTGCGTGTTGCATCAAAAACCATCATAAGAAATTGCAGGCGTTGTGGTCGTTAAGAAAACTAATATAAGTAAATATGTTCAAAACTTTATGTAAATGATCTGGTTAACATGGCAAATCAAATAAAATATTATTTATAGCGGGTCTTCAGCCTTGTTTAATTTACATTCTTGTGATATAAATACTATACTTCTTATAATAATCCGGTCTGTCGAACGGTCTTTTGCATCCTCTACCCTTCCCCCCGCCTATGGTTGCTCTTCGAGGTCGCGTGCCATCTTACGTGTGACCAGCTGTACTTCATACTATTCTAATGAACAGGTTTGTTTATCGACGCTAATTCCAAAGTAGAAACCCGGAATAAACCATTTATAAGAATGAATAGATAACACGACATTGTCGAAAGCCTTGGTTTTGTCGGGTATTCAGTACTGTCTCTTAGAAGTGTGCTGTTCAAATTACAAAATACTGTAAGACGAGTCCGGCGTTAGGGATTGACGAATGGCCTATTGTATCTGGTCCGCTATTGTGGTTTAATGAACGCAAGGTCGGTTAATTTGTTCGTCCACCGTGACTAATTGCTCGCTCTATGCCTGTAACATTGTCCAGGTGTACCAACTGTCACTTGGAAATAAATGTTAAGCTGGGTTCACAATGGTCCTCCAGATAACAATAAAACATTAATTTAGAGTTTGGGTTTTATCCAGCGAGAAAATAAATTATTACTGATTGGTGCCCTAAGCGTCATAGAAATATAGCCTTTAATAATCTCGTGCTTTTCAAACTGTTTCTCTTCCACTTTGTCCTAGGCTCTTCTCCTCCAGTTCTTATCATTACCATTTTTCGTGTTTCTCTGCCATTTCTCGCATTGTCAATGTTTTTCCATCAACCCTTTCAATATATTCTCCTTACATAAGTTAATTGGAACCAGCCTTTTTCTTTTTGGCTTTAGCACTAGGATTAATAAATTTTTCCGTTTACCTCTATTTCTTTTATGAGTTGAGTTCGTGGTCCAACCAAGTCAATTCCTACTTAAGTCAACAAAGAAAAATTTTATTTTAGTTTCCTTTTATTTTATAACTACAGATGATATAAATGTGTATATACATATGTCAGAATAACAATATTAGGTGGCAAAATAAAGAAGTGAATTTCCTTGCAATTTTCCATTTTCCTTTCTGTGTATGGTTTTGGACTATTGTTTTTGTTTGTTAATATTTATACCCTTTTTTTATCGCTTGCATTTTATTGTATTTTTTCGCTTTCCTTTCGTATTGTCCGTTTTTATGAAGCAAGGTTCGATACCGTTAATTAAGTTTGTTTATTTTATTCTTTTCAATAATTTTTTAACACTAGAGCATTATTTATGATATTGTGTGGTAACCATGGCAACAATTTAAAGTTGTACGATGGAGGTTTCGATGTCAACCAGATGGGGGCAAAAGAAAAAGTCATATATAGCCTATTTTTGAGAAATACATTTCTAGCTATCGGAATGTTGGCTCAGTGCCAAAGAGCTATACTTCGAACTTGAAAATACAGAGTTCGAATCTTATCTAGACCCCCAAATTTCTATAATTTATTTGTTGAATAAACATGGAAAAACTATTAACATCAATTGTCATCCACTACAGGTTTAAAAATGTATTTTAACTTGATTGGATGAATAAAAACGTATTTTATTATCGATTGAAAATTTGTAGAAGACATAAATCAAGAGAGTGTGAGTTAATAGAAGGAATTAAATAAAAAAAAAGTAAATAAACTTTAGTAACAAAAAGTAACTTATTAACACGGGAAGTGGCGAAAAGTAGATTTTTGTATAAACTAAGTTTTTGCTTCGCAGCACGGAACAGTTTCAATGCAAGTCATGAATTTACATCAAATAAGATAGATTAAAAACCAAATCATATTATTTGTAACAATATTTTGATATATTTTTATAGTAATGTGTTATAACATAGTACGGTAATTTTTCAACAATTTATTCATACATAACGTAGCCTATGTTTGTTAATTGAGGTTATGTTTATGTTCCAATATTTAACGAAACTTTTAAGGGCTAAAATAGTTGCCGAGATTTTAAATATTTTTTTCTTTGTTTATAATATATTTTTACAGTCCCCCGAACTGCATAATAATTTTAAAGTGATGAAAACACGTATTCTACAATATTTATAGAATATCCGGCTGTGGATGGGTGACCTCTGTTTAATGCACAAGTATCTTTTTACAGATCTTTTTGCGAATCCTATTGTACTATTGTTCACCAATCTATGCGTAGGACTAAGTATAGGTCTCTGATGTCCTTTAGCTCTGACTGCACAACATACCTGGCTCAAAGTATCTTCCCCTCGTTTGGTGGCGGTTTTTCCTCTTCGTTTTAATTTTATTATTTTTATAAATGTTATTTCCAAACATGTAATGTTCCCTGTTCCTTCTTTCATTTCCCCCATGTTCCTCTGCGAGCATGTTTAAAAACTCTACAAACACTTGGAATTAATGCCTAAATATCTTTCCCACAAGGGTGGTATAGAGGAACCGTAAATCTGCAGTTGTCTTGTTTTCTTTCCATACTGTCTATTGTAATGGTGATAGTATATACCCTAAAAACGTTGGTGTGGTCTTAGATATAGGTTAGTGATTGGTGTTATGAAAAAGAAAATCAGCGCCATCTGCTAGAATTACTATTTTGCTAATAGCCGATACAACGAGCAAGTCAGAAGTCAAGTTTTCAAAAAACATGCCAAATAAAAAAATAACAATGATGTGAAAACTAAGAAGCGCGTAAACCTTTATTCATTAACTGAAAGATTTTATTGGTAGGGGATGACTCAAATGAAGGAATTCTAACATCCGTTTTACCATCAAACAATAGATATTCTCAAGAAGAGAAAAACTAGCAGAGACAAGAAACAGGTTGACAAGCAGTATCAATCTTTAAACTTGGAAGCCTTAGGTTATAACAAAAAGTATAGGGAAATCTACTAGAAGGATCATATGTTTTTCATCTGACATCTAATTCAAGTCAATAATTTAGAACCTTCATATTTCTTCTCTTAGTCTGGTTCAAGTTTTCTTCAATCTTATCCTTTTCTCAGGCGAAGAAACTTTAAATGCACTTTTCACTTAAAGCAGTAAGAAAATTATTTTTAGATTATCTGCCGCATAACCAATCTGTGTTGCCGATTTACTTCCTCAGCACAGTTTCATTTTGACTCTGTGACTTTCCCTTGATTTTACCTGTGCAGTTTTATTATCCACGTTTATCCCATCTGTGCTTTAATATCAGTCATTTATATTGAACCCTGAAGATCCTTTTTTTAGAACCCAAATCTAATTACCGTTGCTGGTTTGTCATTATCCTTTTTGTATTAAGACGCTCACACCCTTTAGGTTTATAAAATAGTGTTGTACTTGTGAAATCATTAACATTTTCACACAAAGTGCTCTTTCATTTTTATTTTATATTTCAACGCCTATGGAGGAAACAACTCTTGCACAAGCCGATAATTTTACGAATTGCCCAATCCACCGCCTGAACGCCAGTCGAAGCGTAACCTTATCCTTGGGACGGTTAACAATGGCCTACTCTAATTGTACCAAACTCGTACGGGGGGGTCATGGGGTCACACATTCACTGCGGCCGTGACTCAGTGTGTGACGTCATCTTGATCCCGAGCCAAACATACGGCCCTTGGGCGAAGGAATGCCCTACTACTAGACAGGACGATTTGATTCGAAGATTTGTCAGCGACTGTCGTTTTGACCTTGAATCTTGTCAAAAAGCTCGTCCAGCGTTGCCGAGTTGAACTGTTGTTACGTTTACACGGTTTTATGACTACGAATTTCCTGAAACAAAGGAGCATTTAGTAATTATTTCTGCCAAGCTTACATAATTTGGTTGAGTAATATTTTCCCTGCTGACGGTGTTTTCTGAACCTTTAAATGCGTGATGCAACTATTAAGTACGGTCTTGCTTTTAACTAATAGCGTTCATATCGGGTTTTGTTTCAGAAACAGTTTTTCTTCTAATTCTTTAAATTTTTCTGTTAATACAGTTAATTAATGCTCATGATTGTTGTTTGTAAGTGAAAATGGTTACATTTTAACCGACTTCGTTAATTTGGTTAAATGACTGTTCTAAGTAGCTTTCATTTCGTTTCTTTCAACATTTTCAAAAGATGGAAGGTATAAGGGTAAAGGGTAGACACTTCTCTTTCCCCGGTTGAGAGGTTGGTTTAGGTGAGCTACACTGCCCATGCGATGTCACAATTTTCCAATATTACCAGAACTAGGGCTTCATTGTGTCTGCTTTTTTCAATTCCTTCCATTAGTTCACACCTTCCTTATTACAGGTATACTGTATATCTTGTTTAAATTTTCATTCGTTAAATAAAATACTTTTTATTCATCACCTCAAGCTCAAATACATTTTTTTAAACTTGTAGAGGGTGACACTTGATGTTAATACAGTTTTTTTCAAATTCATTAATTAAATTTAATAAATTAATTTTAGTTTTATATGAAAAAAAAATTCACAAAAGGGACAAGTTATGCAATATAGTTATTTCGTCCCATTTGGCTTAAAATAAGTTTTAACATAAGATTTCATAAAACAGCTGATTTTACATTGTATGTTATATGATAGAACAGCTATTTTGAAGCCTATGTTATGTTACTTTATTTATATTAATTGTAATTATTTAATAAAAAGTAACTAAATTAAAATTGGCCCAGGTAGGAATTGACTTTAAACAATTTTTACTCATATTACTTGTTTTTTGGAATCTAACTCTTTAATATTTTTCTATTAATAATGTTAGAAAATGCTCAGAATTGTTGTTTCTTGTCCATTTACATTCTAACCCATTACGTT
The DNA here is from genome assembly GCA_036971475.1 of Prosapia bicincta. NCBI lineage: Eukaryota > Metazoa > Arthropoda > Insecta > Hemiptera > Cercopidae > Prosapia > Prosapia bicincta. The sequence goes on from JBAIZL010000006.1 coordinate 117,168,982, forward strand.
AATTGTGTTATATGATTGTTCTAAACAGGCTTCATTTCGTCTCTCAACATTTTAAAAAGATGGAATAAATAGTGGGACCATTAAACCGTGCACTTTGCCTTGAGAGATCGCAATAAGCAGACGGGAGGTGGAGGGCTGCGTTGAGTCGGTATAAATACTTTCCTGCAAACATGATAAGGATTGTCATAAAACTGACTTGCATGAAACTGTTTACATTAGATAAATTTCATGATGAATTACCTTCGGTATGAAATAACACAATGTTGAAATGTGTGTAGACATATCAGATACAGAAGCTGTTGATATATAACAGGATCGGATCTAGAAAGATATTTTGGAGAGGGCTGTTGTGAGGGGATGAAAAGGATCCCCCCGTCTAGAAAATATTTAGGAGATATGGTAGATATAGTGTAAACTCTTAGTGTTAAATATTTTGCCATGTAACGGCAACATTGATATCCGGAGGACCTTAAATAATTAAATGAATGAAGTTGACGTTTTGTACATACCTTACTGGGCGAAGTACCACCACTTGTCGGACAGTTATTCGGGTGCACCCTTTCCCGCACTTATCATTTACCTGTTGAACTTAAAAGAAATCACTTATATTCAAAATGTCACTATTAATGTTAAGAGTACCTTCGCCACACGACGGGAGAAACAAGGAGAGAAAAATGGTCTAAACCGAGCCTCGTTTACAACACACAAAAACTACGTCACGTCGAGAGTGACGGGAGACATGTCGTTTAACCGACGATTCGAAAGGAACTGGGCCGTACCGAACCTTGTAAGAGACAAAGGTTGGCCGATAAGGAGTCTCTCTCTGAAGCATTTACACTGTCTTTTAAATTATCTTTAATTTAAAGAAAAGTACGTAACACTTAGGGTCTTCTATCTGAAGGAAATAGTTATAGGCCTGCTATGTAATATTACACAGGAATTATTTAGCCCTATTTATTAATGATGACAGTATTATATTATAGTGATTAATATGGGTTTGTAAACATATTCTACTAGTTAAGTAGATTTAAATCGGGGACATCGGACGTAGACACCGGAAATGGTATTTTAGTTTACATTTATAGTTTAAAAGTTTTCACTTTTCCATATTTTGGAAGGGGCTTGAGCCCCAAAACCCCTTCCTTAAATCCGCCACTGATATATAGCCTATAACATTCTGAAAATGTAACATGTTTTCAGAAGTGATAGTACATGAGGAAGCGGGAGCGAGCAAGTGCACTGTTAGCTGGTCCCAACTATACAAAGGTAAAGGATAACAGGTAGCCAGGAGGCACGTGCCATTCCCCAAACCAATTAATGTTAGCAAAAATATCAACCTATAAAACAACACTAGGTTTTTAGGAAAACAGCTTCCCGACGACCTATCAGTTGTGTGCTAAAATAGCATAAAATATGGTTTCTAGAGATACAAATGTTTAAAACTTCCTCATGGAGGTTTCAATCCCCGAGTTTGGCCCTTCCCCTAACCATCGTCATGGCAACGCTCCTGAAGAGTAGACACTTCTCGTTCCCTAGTTGAGTGGTCTGCTTCAGCTTAGCGACCCTGCCCACGTGATCTTACCCCTTAGCTATATATTATCCCTATGTAGATTACGCATCCCGACCCCTACTATACATCTCTACTATGAGGTTTTCTGTCTCTACCTCTATATTCACAATCCTTTACTAACGTGGCTGGCGATTATAATCACACAATCTGATAAGCCTTGTTAAAACTACAACACAAATAAGGCGATATGCCGAACTTATTTAAAACATCCAGTTAACCGAAACTAAAATCCCCACCTGGGGTGACTAACTCATGACGTCTACAATGAACACAAATCTTCGGGAAATGAACTCTAAGCCAGTGGCGGTTTATGACCCCCTGTCAAGAAGCAGGAGTCGGACCGTGCGCCAGCCACAGCCCCCTTGTGGAGGTTGGAGTGTATTTGAGGAAAGGGGCTGCAGATTAGGTTAGCATGGGTTAAAAACAGTGCATTCTATTTTTCATCCTTTCATAATTGTTGAGTTTTTTAATTGACTTGGGTCATGTCAAGATTACTATCTGCTATAGTATTAATAATAATAATTAGGCCTACACATTTTCGACGTGGAACAAAAAGGTTTTACTACTGTTTGCGCCACTGTGACAATGCGTAGTAGATGAGGCAGAATAGTATCAAAAGCCGGGATCCCAAGTCACGTCGGCATCACAGGTAACGAAAGAGCAGACGACCTAGCAAAAAATGGAGCACAGATGCAACAACCCTACGCAGAAGCCAGCCTCACCTCTGCCAAACACCTTATCGATTCAGCCCTGAAACACTCCATGTAACAAGTACACGAGGAAGCCAGCAGAGGGAAACAGTGGGCATCACTTAGTAGTCGCGGTCCTCTGGTGCCCACAAGCGATAGGACAACTGGCTGACTTTCGACTCCTTACAGGGTACGACTATCTCCAGGCCCACCTCTACCGTTTTGGCCTAGCAGAATCCGATACGAGCCTGCTCTGACTCGATGGTGTCATGAATGGGGACCACATTTCAACCTGTCCTGAGCTGGACGACCAGCTGTCCAGAATCGGTCGTTACTGGGAGGCTCGACACCGATTGTCTCAACAGTCAAGTGCGGGCATTGGCTAAAGTAAAGCAAGTAGGAACAAAGGCCGGTGAACAAGTCAGAAGTGTGAGTCGGTTTCCCAAGAACCTCTACGCGCTGGAGTGGAAAGACTTCTCTGTCTCTTTATCTCACTCTCCCTTTCTCAGGGACAGAGAGAGGGGGAGCTGAGTGGCACTCAATTCACAGATCGGCATCCTACATGGCTACCCTCGTCAAACCAAGGACTTAGCTCACTGCATCCCAAATTTTCATCACCTTAATTTAGCCCTCCTTTAACCACACCCATTTCGGAATTTCCAAACACTCAGAAGACTAGCCGCTCCTTAAGAAGGATTTGGCTTACCTCGCGATGGTCCAATCAAACAAAACCGTATACCATGCTTTCACGATCACATGTCCGAAAGGAGGGTATTTTGTAGGGAGTAGCCTATGCTTACTTCAGGTAAGCTGCAGTGTCCATGAGCCATAATTTTCCTCTCCGCTATGCCAGTGCATTATTTCCCACCATTATTCTTATTTGATCCACCTCCTTTTGATTAAAGGGTAATTTTCTTCATACCTTTTAATGTAACAGGTAGACTTCTCCCTGTCTACTTCAGGTACACGCTCCCTGTACACGTAAGCAGACACCCAGCCCTATACCAAGACCAAGGAATATTTTTTGCCCAACTGTATACTATCTATATTCATCATGAGAGGTTGTAGGTGATGGGACTGGACGTGAAGTCATTGCATGCTAAAAAATAAAGCAACAAAAAAATTCAAGTTTTAACCTTGTTTAACCTATTACCACTTATAAAGTACTAGGCCACGGTACTTAATGTATAAAGAAAATAAATACTTCAATCTTATCTACTCGTACTTTTTGCTGAAACTAAGTGATATATAACAACTAGCAGGAAGAAAGTATTTTGATTTCAATAATAGTTTTAAAACAATAAAATGTAAATGTTCAAGGAAACCTACCAGGGCGTTATTATTTGTAAGTACACGTGTGGCAAATATCAGGTTTCCGGGTTCGATCTGCACCTTTTTTTCGATGGTGACTTAAATACGTGTTGCGTTTTGAACAATGAAAAGCATTTTCAATATTCTTACACTAGTTCTATGATTGGTACACATTTCTTAGTCTCATAAGTCAGGTCGTTGAAGTATCGATGTCTGGTATTTACTAGAACTTGAACGATCTCGTGAAGGTCAAGCCGCCATTGATCGTGGGACATTTTCTGTGAGAAAACCCAACGCCGCGGAACCAGACACCTGGGTGTTGGATTACAGGGTGTCTGAATGTTCCTGGGTCAAACTGTTTTCTATAGCTTCCCGATGGCGTCGAGTAACGATATTTGTGGCCGTTTGAAAATAAAAACTTGTTGGATGATGCGTTTTAAAAGTGTGGCGTAGGACGCTGGAATCAATAACCTATACCTTTTTAATAAATTATTTTAAATAAGAAATAGTCGAAAGATGCTCTTCGGTTTTCTTTTATTTGACTCCCTTTAAATAAATATTAAAGATTCAATTAAATTTTTCAGTTTGTTAAAAAATAACAGTTTTATAAATTTTTTTACCGTAGGAAAACGTTTCTAAGGGGAATATATATTTGAGTACATTTTCCTGCCTTTCCTGAAATTACACTATTTTTCTTTGTTGTTGCGTTTCGGAATGATCCCATTTTCAAAACTTAAATAGTACACTCCTAAATAGAAAGTAGGGCCTACTATTGAAGTTTTGAAAATGGAGTCATTTCGAAACGCGTCAACAAAGGAAAATAGTGTAGTGTTAGGAAAAGCAGAAAAATGTACTCAAACATATGCAAATGTTTCTAACAGAAACGAAGATCAGTATATTGAGAATTAAAACTAGGGAATATATGATACTTTCATTAGGCTACAATTTGTTTTTGTAAATCAAATCTAACATTTTATTGTGTCAATTCAGTATTTTGTATAATTCTGTGTATCACTCAGTGGTGTAGATTATATTTTCTAGTGTGGGAACGCTCACCTGAGAATTGACTAACATTGGGCGATCTAGAATGCCCCCCTCACAAGGTGGTCACCGAAGTGCTCACGAATTTTGAGTCTTAAAGACAGCGTGTAACTAAACAGTGTAATGATTATATTGTTTTAAAGCTACTAGTAATAAACTGTTAAACACGGATCACCTATTAATATATAGGATCTTGGAAAAGGCAGAGTGGGAACGTCCCCACTGGTGACACTACAATAATGATGGGCTATCGTGTGAGACTTCTACAAAGAAGCTACCATCCCCACGCGACCCATTACCAAAGGGGATTACCGTCCCTAATTCAATCCTATTTACAAATAGCCTTAACTGAAAGAATAGCCTCCTCATTCTGACTCTGGCAGATAGTAGTACACTTCTGCAAGTACGACCCAGAGCCCTTGACAAATGGTACTCATTTCTGTATATCTTGTAGTAGCATAAAATATCCTTATGATCTCTATCATCAAGCTGTAATTCATTTCGTTTTTCACGCCCCCTTCAGGCAATGATACCCTGTATATGCGTTTACTAGAGCCTATAACAAAATAAACAACCTTCTCATAGGAAATCCTTCAGGTACAGTTAGTAAGGACAAGAGGCGTACCTTGCAAAGATCACGAATAAATGTACACTTAGACTGTCGATATGTTTTTAATGGTAATAAAAATATACGTTTTATAAATATAGTAGGCCTATTATAAACAAACATTTTTTAAATTCATTTCCTGCTTAGGTCAACAAAGAAAATTTTATTTTAATTACTTTTTATTAAATAATTACAAATAATATAAATAAAGTAACATAACTTATGCGTTAAAACAGCTGCTCTACTACATAACCTATAACATAAAATCAGCTGTTTTATGAATTCATATGTTATCATTTATTTAAGCCAAATGGGACGAATGACTATATTGCACATGATGCGATGAACTATATATATTGTTTTCGCCGTAATAAATAAGCCGAAGTAGGTCTAAGAGTAAATTTATTGATTATACTTCTTCAGTGTAGAAACTGTGCATCTAAGCCAGCCTTGGTGAGAGGCAAATGAGGCCGATAGAAGGGAAGCGTATAACAGTACAAGAACAGGTTGCCAATAACGTATTGGTGCATGGCGAATCAAGGCCGTGGTTTCTATTGTTTCACCGCGAGATGAGTCCTTTCGTTTCTACAACAGTAACTCGGCCAGCGCGAGTTTATCTGTGATCCTGAAACATTTCCCCAACTGCATCTCAGTGAAATATCGAGTTATCTAATTATTTCTAGGAAAGAAAATTTTACTTTTTTAATGTGCTACAACGAACGCATGCTTACAATAAATAAATTAAAATTTTTGCACGTTTCGGCGATCAAGTCATCTTCAGTAAATAAAAACAAAAATTAAACCTAATTATATTATAAACGTTTTTCTGATTTTATGACATTACGCATAACGTCCGCGTTTCGGATTGCTATTTTAGAAAAACGCGTTAATCTTGCAGGAATGTTTATTTGCTATTTTCGGAAGGGAAGTAGCTAGCCCTTAGAAACTGTATTTTAATCGGTAGGGATTCGTTTTTCCTTCGAAATTTAAAAGTCCATCTTCATTTAAGTGAGATCTTGAATTTCATTTCCGCCAAAGTCTAGACTGAAATATCCGCACTTTAATCTCTCTTAAAAATTAGCTTTTTTAGAATAAATAAATCAACGTTAAAGTACGAATATTTATATTTTTAATTGGAAATTTCTTAAGCGCTTGTGACACTTTTTGAATGGAGAAAAAGCATTTGTTTTCTCTGATGGCCTTAGGCAGAGATGTGGGCAAAAAAAAAAAAAATAGAAAAACACTCAAGAACTTTTGTATATTATATGTATGTATGTTATATACGCCTAAACCGCTGAACAGAAGTTGACGAAATTTGGAGGGTTTATTAACCATATTTCCAGGATGGTTCCTGTGAAGTTTGGTATCCATCCACAGGGATCCTCTCCAAAGGCTTAGGATGTTTCAAAACATGATGTTTGTGTGTGGGTATGTATGTATCTTATGGACGTCTAAACCGTTGAACAGAAGTTAATGAAATTTGGAGAGATTTATTAATATATTGCTAGGATGGTTCCTGTGAAGTTTAGTTGAGATAAATTCACAGGGCTCCGCCCTAGAGGTATACGATGGTTCAAAAACTGTTGTACGTACTGTATGTGAGTATGTATGTATCTTTTGGACACCTGACCCGCTGAACTTCAAAAACTGATGTATGTATGTATTTTATGGACGTCCAAACAGCTGAAAAGAAGTTAATGAAATTTGGAGGGATTGTTTAACTTATATTCCCAGGATGGTTCAAAAACCGATGTATAAATGTGTGTATGCATATGTCTTATGAACGCCTAAACTGCTAAACAGAATTTAATATATTTTGGAGGGATTGTTTAACTTATTCCCAAGATGGTTTGTGTAACATTTGGTGTAGATCCATCCACAGTGCTCCACCCCAAAGGCAGAATGGTTAAAAAATCGATGTATGTATATATGTGTGTATGCATATGGCTTATGAATGCCTAAACCGCTGAACATTATTTAATGAAATTTAGAGGGTTTGTTAACCATATTCCCAGGATGGTGCCTGTGAAGTTTAGTGTAGATCCATCTACAGGGCTCCGCACCCAGAGGCTTAGGATGGTTCAAATATCGATGTATATTTGTATGTGTGTTTGTATGTATCTTATGAACCCCTAAACCAATGAACAGAAGTTAATGTAATGAATTTGTAGGGATTGTTATCATAGTCTCAGAAGAGTTCGTGTGAAGTTTGGTGTATATCTATCCACAGAGCCCCATACCCAAAGGCTTAGGATGGCTCAAAAATTTATGTATGTATCTTATGAACCCCTAAACCAATGAACAGAAGTTAATGTAATGAATTTGTAGGGATTGTTATCATAGTCTCAGAAGAGTTCGTGTGAAGTTTGGTGTATATCTATCCACAGGGCCCCATACCCAAAGGCTTAGGATGGCTCAAAAATTTATGTATGTATGTATGTATCTTATGGACGCCTAAACCGCTGAACAGAAGTAATTGAAATCTGTAGGGATTGTTATCATATTCCCAGGAGGGTTCATGTGAAGTTTGATGTAGATCCATCCACAGGGCTTCGCTCCCAGAGGGTTAGGATAGTTCATAAACCGATGTATGTGTCTTATGGACGTCTAACCCGCTAAACAGAAATGAATATAATTTGGAGGGATTGTTCAACTTATTCTCAAGATGGTTTGTGTGAAGTTTGATGTAGATCCATCCACAGGGCTCCGCCCCAAAGGCTAAAAAGGATGGTTTAAAAACCGATGTATGTATATATGTGTGTATGCATATGTTTTATGAACGCCTAAACCTCTGAACATTAATTAATGAAATTTGGAGGGTTTTTTGACCATGTTCCCAGGATGGTTCCTGTGAAGTTTGATGTAGATCCATCTACAGGGCTCCGCACCTAGAGGCTTAGAATGGTTCAAAAATCGATGTATATATGTATTTATTTATGTATGTATCTTATGGGCGCCTAAACCACTGAACAGAATTAATGAAATTTTTAGGGATTGTTTAACATATTCCCAGGATGGTTCGTGTGAAGTTTGGTGTAGATCCATTCACAGGGCTGATTATTTCATCAGATTTACCTATTAATTTGAAACGACAACAATTTCCTTTTGCGTTTTGCATAACCATAAACAAGGCACAAGGACAATCATTGACCATTGCTGGAATGAATGTGGAACATTCAAGCATTTACCATAGATAATTATATGTTGCGTTCTCACGTGTTGGGACACCTAAAATTTGTATGTTTATACGCCTAATGAAATGAAGAAAAACATATAGGATAGACCTCTAGCATTGCAGTAAATGAAATATAATTGTTTAGAAGTTTGATTTGTTTTTCTTTTTGCAAAAATTATTATTTCTAGCACAGCAACGTGTTTCGGGTAACCTTAGTATAATATAGAAATATTTTTTCAGAACTTTAAATTTATCTCTAATTTTATTTAATAGTAAACTATTTATGTTGTTACATGTTTCCTCTTGTTATCTACTTCTTACTGTGTTTATTTGATGCATTGTCCTAGTTACAGTGAATAGGAGAGGATGCAAGATGGGTGTAAAATTGATTGCCCCGCGATAAACATTGGGTCCAGGCCCAGCACAAGTTTAGGCCCGGTCTGCTTTTAGCGACAAGAACAAGATTTCCAGATACTGTCGCGAAAATGTTCGAAAGCCAAAAACAAGTTGGTTAAAGGTAACCAACATTTTAGTTTTCACGTTAGAGGTTATTTAGAAGTTATTTGATATTCAATTTCTTATACTTCTGGAATTAACATGTTTATTCAGAAATTCTTGATAAAAAAATTTAACCTACATTAAGAATATTATTCATTTCAAATATTAATATTGCTTATTAAATAATAAAATTAATCACTTTAATATTAGTTTATGACTATCCAAACTTTAAAATTTTGTTCGGATAGTCATAAACTAAAGTTAAAGTGATTAATTAAGATTCACCGAACGTAATGGACTACAGTATTCAAGAGAAATAATACAAATATTAATTTATATATAATGATATTAGAAAACTATTCTACTTATATTTTCTTTGCATTCATTTTCCCTTTGTATTTCCTGATTTGTAATATATGTCCTAAGTCATTTAACCATGATACAGCTTTTTGTGTTGCTCATTATTGTGTATCTCTTTTATTCTTCGTACAGGAGTTTAAGCTTCAGAATCTGTTTAAATTAATTAATACTTTTACAGTAAGTTGAAATAATCATTTTGTGATATTTTGTTAAACACAATATTACTATAAAACTGAATTTTGCTTCAAAATTTTGTGTTATAACATGGAAATAATATTCCTGGTTTGAGATTTGGTTTGTAATGTATGAACTATTGAGAATGTTCGTAGGTATTTCAAATTTAAAACCATGCCGACAAACATTATAAACAAACTGTATTTTGTTACAGCGTGAACTCAGAGAGATGGATTTGTCCTTACTGTCGCAACTGTGGTCGCTGAACGAATCAATTCAAGAATTTCGTCAGATGCAAGAAGCGCACTTTCCTCCCTCTCCATCGTCAGATGTTGAAGACGATGTACTTTATTCAAATCTTGCCACTTTACCTGAACACCAACCTTACGATCTTTCAAGTAGCTCTTCAAGATCAAGTACAATGGACATGGGTGATGTTTAAACCAGTTAAATTTAACTTTATCAGGCCAAGCCGTGCAACAAAATTTAGTGCAAATACACATTGTAGTTTTAAAAAATATTAGAATTAAATATTATATAAGTTTTCTTTCAATTGAGTGATGTAGTATTGGGGATTGGCCTGTATTAATCTTCTTTTTATTGTTACCAGTTGTATTTACACTTGTGAAATAACATTTTAAACGTTTGCCAAAAAATTAGTGTTGTGATAAAACACTAGAAGTGTATTTAAAATATGTATTATAGGAATAATTAGCGTTTAATAATATTCTCACTAAATGTGTAAATTTTGCAATTGTAGAAAGCCTTTTGTGAGGTTTCAAAATTGATAATGTAGTTGTTTTGACAAGTTGTCTAGTTCAATACTTTTACTAGTGTAGGATACAAATAGTTCAACTTATTTAGTCTTAAATTATGATAAGAATTTAACTTATTTCTAAGTACTGTAATATAGAAATAGTTTTTATCAAAATGTGACCTATGAGTAGATTTTAAATTTTAAGATTTAAAATCTTTTTAATTTGATTAATAAAATATTTTGTGTGTGTGTTTCTGTTTGTATATAATACAATCCAGGTAATTCGTATTGTAAAGCGAACTCAGAAACATTTTGAACTAAAGGGATTTTTTAAAAAGATAGATTACAAATAATCGGGAGTAAAATGGTAAAAAATTCCAATTAACAAGATTTTATTTATAAATTTAAAAATAAAATAAAAATAGAATCCTAAAATGTTATAGTAAGTGCTGAATAAGAATGTAGGGCCTAATAAAAAAATATCCACATTCAAAGTATACTTACTTAGAAATAATTCAGTAATTTTGATTTGGTAAAGCGTTTAGTAACAACAGGAGTTTATTGCATTGTTAATTGTAATTGTGAAAAACACATCTTCAGTTACATGGCCTTTTGTCAATTTAAAACCATAGATGTAGATAGTTTTTCCTCCTTAGTTGACACCAGTATTCCTGGAGTGGCCTCATTATTGTCGACCATGACATATTTGGTAAGGGTAATCTAATTTTCATAGTTTTGGAGTAAGCGATAAACCTCCCCAGATTCAAGGTCAGCATTATCGGGTTGTAAATATTTGACTGACATTTCTTCCTTGATAACACCATATGGATAGAACATTTTTTTATTATTCTCTGGTGAAGTTTTTCCATGATTTGTCAGCCTTGTTCTGGTTGAGGCTGGAGTGTGAAGGTTATATTAGCTGGTAAAACGTCCATATTCATGTTGCTTAGGTTTGGGAATGTAATGTTATAACATTTTCTTAAGTGCTCAAACCACCCATCACTAACTCTGAAATCTTTCGTACCCATCTTCTCCGTAAAAGCTTTGGTTTTATTCTCTCATTACGATTTCCCCTATTGCTAAGATTCTCAGCAATGAGTAGACCATCTTACTATATTGGTTTCTGGTTTAGGGTATACACAAATTTACTGCTGTTTTATTTTACTAATCAAAAGTATAGCTGCAACAAAATATTTTTCTTGAAGATTTAAGCTAATATAGATGGAAGAATATAAAAACATTTAGCTACGTTGATTTTCTTTTCTCTTTCAATGACAGCTTGTAGGATTTGTTTTTCTCTTCCAGTTGGATAGGTACTAGTTTGAACGCTTTGTTAGCACTCATTTTCCATTATCTCATAAACAGAGTTAAAGAAATTACTGAAATTAAAGATATTTAAGCGTTTCAAGTTTTTCCAGGAAGCAATTAGTGTAAACAAACTGAATTCATGTATTCATGCCAGAAGAGGGGTTAAAATAATATGAATAAATTTGATGAATAAATGTTAATATGAATATTGGGTAATTATTAAGATCAGCGACTAGCGCTTCGATCGGCAAAATTTTTTTCCTGATCAATTTGACCTTGCTGAACTCAAATCTGAAGTTTTTTTTACTGCAAACACATTTAAAAAAATAAATAGTAACCTAACCTAACCTGACCTGACCTGGTTTTCTGAGGTTAATATGTGTTTGCCATTACAAATAACTTCAGATTCGTTCTCAGCTAGGTAAAATATATCAGGAAAAAACTTTGCCAATCGGAGCGTTAGTAAGCAACAAAGTCAGGTTAGATTAGGTTAGGTTATTTTTTTATGTAAATATGTGTTTGCAGTAAAACAAAAACTTCAGATTTGTGTTCAGCAAGGTCAAATTGATCAGGAAAAAAAAGATTTTGTCGATCAGAGCGGTAGTTGCTGATCTTAATAATTACCTCATGTCTTCATGCCAGAAAAGGGGTCAAAAATAATATGAATAAATGTTAATATGAACAAAAAATAATATGAATATTGTAATATGAACAAAAAGTAATATGAATAGGAATTATAAGACCTCTTAATGGTGATGAGGAGAAAAATCTATAAGAAGAACGGAGCTGGCTGAAATACAATGTTTTTTTAATGAATTACTGTTATTCTTCCTAGGGAACAGCAGTTTGTTATGAATTATCGGAATATGAGTTACCAGAATTGTATTGTTTGTGTGTATATGTTTCTATCATTTTAAAAATACTTTGATTATTGTTTAGTACATAAATTCTCAGGATTATGTCTATAAGTTTAGAGTTTTTTTAAAAATTTTAAGCTCTTTGCAAATAGTTTAGATTTTGGTTTCATTTTGAAAAAAAACATCAAAAAACAGCAATTAGAAATTTTAGTTATTTTCAATAATTTGCAAAAGGGCCTGAATCAAAATTGTTTTTTTAAACTATTACAGTTATAGAATCTATATTGTTTTTTTTTAAATTAAGATTGAGGTTAGTGTTGTGGGTTATTTGTTATATTTTATCCTTAACACATAAATAGATGCAAAATTTGCTCATTGCGTCTCAACCCCTGCAGTAAAACTATCTTATCAATAATGCTGGCAGCTTTTTATTTAAGTTGTTAAGTTGTTTTTACAACAACTTCAAGCAGAAGTTGTTACGTTAAGCAGTGACGATTTTAAAGGCAGGTTTTCAATAGTGTCAAAGAGTATGTGCGATTTGTATTTTGTTTGTTCATTTATATATCAACAAAAAAGGACCACATCTCAACACACTAAAACAATATGAAATTTACAAACATATTAAAAGAACAAACTCAATACAAATCACACATACTCTTTAATACTATTGAAAAAAACTGCCTTTAAAACCGTCACCGCTTAACCTAACAACTCTAAGCAAAAGACACTGATGAAAATCCCCAAAGGAGCAATCGAAAACGTTCTATCTCAGTAAGTTTTTACAAAATTTAAAGTTTATGTTTACAAATATTTTTGTTTATTTATTTGGTAATGTGTATATTAATAACATTTCTATGGCTGAAAAGGTGATCAGAACATAGACACTATGCAATCAAAACCAAAATTAAATTTTATGCTTAAAGATAGTTTTATGAATTGTATGGCACACACTTGCCCTATAAATGATACGATTTTCTACATGATATGTGTTTATGAGGTCTTACAACTGTTTATACAGTGTTTTTTAAGCTCCAACACTTGTACAAAAAAAACAGTATTTTCCACTTTCCCGGAAATTTTTTGTTTTACAAAATTCAATCACTTCTATTGAACAACAAATATGGTTTGGAATTTTTGTGCTTCTTAGATTCCAATTTCTTATTTTGTGAATAGCCTTATTGAGAGTCTATAAAAATCAAATTTATAGGATAATTTGTGGTATAGTTAACTGTTGTATTTCTCCCAAATAAGACTGGTATACGACTTTAACACTTCTGTTAACTACCTATCATTCCTCAAAGCGCTTGTTTTTATCCATTATTAAAATCTTAGAATATGCATATATGTTATTGTAAAATATCTTTAATTATTGACCAGTACCCCATGGTGACACTCCACTTCCAATAATGACAACACTTCGATATTTTGGTAATAAGCTTGAACCACTATGAATGTAAATAGAATACAACTTAGTTTCAGTATTAAACTCCACCATTAATCTTTGATTTTAAAAATCAAACTGTAATCTAAACCATACATACAGCTTAAAATTGAATTAAGTTTACACTGATCAAATCTCATTTATTGAGTGAAAACCTAATTTAAAACTGGTGGTTTTCAGCTCTACACAGCTTCCTACTGGTCAACCTAGACAATGATTGCCTAGAACAATTAAAAACTGTTTCAATAATTAATTTTAATCCTTAGTATATTCTACAGTAAAGTGTATACAAAATATTCACTTTTAGGAGGCTGCTGGCTGGCCGATTTAGAAAATTACTGATCAGATTAACAAGCCAATCATTATTTGTAATGTCTTATATATTATTATATTATATTATTATTTGTAATACTTTTTATCAACCTCAACTACTCTATCCAATTCCAAAGTGTTTTGAGTGTCTTAATGCTCATATGTTAGACAAACATCATCTAAAGAATTTAATAAAATAATAAGATTAGAGAAAAAACACTCTTCACACTTGTTACACAAATACTTGCAAGTTATAAATTCATGATCAGTGGCATAGCCAGCAAAATGTTTTGGGGGATATAATTATTAAATTATAAACACAAAAAGGCTTCTTAAAATCAAGTTAAAAGAAGATCATGAAGAAGAAAAATAATGTAGGTAATAAAGGGAACATGTTTGTGGCATATACAGGCTAAAAAAAAATAACAGTTGCGGTAGCAGATTTAGCATGACTCAGAATCAACCCCTTATAAGCCTGTTATATTACACACCTTAAGAGTTGACTATCTAGTATTTTTAGTTTTTAGGTTTATTGTGCACATCTTTTATTTCAGAAATTTTGGGGAATGTATGGCCTTGCCCTTCATACAATGAATTTGTAAACATAATATTAAATAAAAATAACCTCTTACCACAAATTCAACAATTTTTATTTTAACCTAATAAACATTCCGATTACAAAGTAATCATCTTCAGAGGTATGTTACAAATAACTTTCAAGAGTCATTTGTAAAATACCTCTGAAGATGATTACTTTGTAATCAAAATGTACATTAGGTTAGAATAAAAATTGTTGAATTTGTGGTAAGAGGTTGTTTTTATTTAATATAAACATTTACGCCACAGTTGCTTCAAGTTGTTATTGTAAACATAATGTTATTTTGTGTTTTTAAAATTTTATAAGTGTTTGTAAAATGGTTCTTTTGTATTGTAACATAGAAACATACATAATTTATAATAATATAATATATATTTATTTATATTGTATAAATAAATATTAATGTGTAAATGCAGTCATAAAGTTTTGTAAATGTATATTGTTCCCCCATTAATTCACATTGAAATGGAAATTTTATTACAGCCTTCTTGATTTTCTTTTATAGTTCTGGAGATACATGTATAATATTTTGTGATTATGTAAAATACCTGTGTAAAAATTTTAATTTAGTTTTGTGTTTAAAATAAATTAGTGTTATTAATTGTGCTTCTTTTTTTATTTTCCTTACTTCTGTATACAGGCATTAAATAATATAAAATTTATTACAAACTTGCCTATAGTAGCACTTACTTATATTTGATGAGGACGGCCGTTTTGGGAGATGTGTCCCATTGTCAACTCAGACCGTCAGGACACATCTCCCGAAACGGCCGTCCTCAACAAATATAAGTAAGTTGTATTATAGGCAAGTTTGTAAATATTTACAAGTGTTTAGTGAAAACTAGTAGCTCATGTGAAGATGGAATCAATAAATATAAATTTGTTGTACTGATGCATTAGAGCATCTAGTTTCTTGCCAATAAACTGCTTCCAATTTTATTTCAACACATTTCAGAGTAAACATCCCAGAGTAAAATATCTGATGAATGCTGTGGGCATTCATAAGTTCACCACCACACAGCAGACATTCCGGGGTTGGTAGCACATGAATGCGGTGGAGGTGCGCAGCAAGGTAATCATGGCCGGTCTTCAATCTAAAAGCTGCACCGCTAACAGATCGGGGCAAGTTTTGGTCAATTGGTCTACCCGTCACAAGACTTTTCCACCCTTTTCCTGCTGAGAGCTCCCTCAATCGACCTTGATTCCATTTTTTAGTGGATATCTCTATTAGGGACCTGGAGTAATGTAGTGAACTCAGATGTTCGGGCTGGAGGAGGCTTGTTCCCTGCTTGGCCACTTAATAAGGCTTTTCATTGCCAGTGATGTTTACATTGCTCGGGATCCACTGGAAATTAAGTACCCACCCGGCATTTATGAGAGCATTTCGTTTTCTTCTACATTCTATTGTCCTACTACAGTCGGTCCGTGAGTTCCCAGAGAGATTCATGATGGCAGTCTTAGAGTCAACAAGGAAAACGGCCTTACCCAGAGCAGTCAGGTTCTTAAGTTCTATTGCTGCACCATATATGGCAGCTACCTCACCATCATAGTTGTTAAGGTGGGCCCCAACAGCATAAAATCCCTCAAAATATAAGCAGTAGTATGCAGCACCTGTTTCGCCTGATCCAGGTATGGATGATTCATCTGTTTAAATTTGGAGCCATTCTGGTGCAGGGTATTTTAAATTGATAGTTCGGAGGGCTGCACTTCTAAGCTCCTGATCCCAAGATTCATGCTTCGGCAACAATTTTAAAAAAATGTGTGCATTTATAAAAGAAATATAAGTGCAAGTGCAAGTTTTATAAACTTGAATTTAAATCAACATTAGAGCTTAAAAAGAATAATAGTACCGGAACAGCACCACAATGGACAAATCTTCATTTTGGATGTAACACTTAAAATAGTATCACAGGTAGGTCTTATATTTGCCTTTTTCAAGCAGCTGCTTATGTGAAAAAATATTTTCAGCACTTGCACCAATAAAAACAAGTTATAGGAACAAACTTGTTGTTGCTAATGACTTGCGTTGTGTCCTTACTAAAATAAAACCTCAAATAGGCATTCTGGTGAAACAAATTCAAGCTCATCCATCTCACTGGTAGATTTTCCTCTTATCTGTTAAAGTTTACCTTGCAAATTAAAACTTGAAATGTTATATCATGTCTCTTGTGAAAGTATGTATGAATTAAATAAATTGTTTTCTGTATATATATATATATATATATATATATATATATATATATATATATATATATATATATGAAGTTAATATATTACTATGTAAGTAATTTTGGTGGTAATATGTAAAGGTGGAAAAATTACTTACATAGTAATATATTAACTTCATAAAGTCAGTGCAACGGAAAAACAATGGATAACGTTAAATATATATATATATATATATATATATATATATATATATATATATATATATTATAGGTTATTTCTAGTAGAGCAGTCCTAAACTGCAAAATCTTGGAAATAAATAAATAGTCACACAAAAACATATCAGACTATTGAAATATTATAATCATAGATCTTTATCAATCAAAAAAGAAAAGACTGAAGTGAACCACAGATGTGTATAAATATCCAAATGTAACAAAAACACAGATTTATAGTTTATGATATAATGTTATATGTTATTTGTATAAATATTGAATAATCAGTTAATTAATTAGGTGAAACTGAAAATGATAAAAATGGTCAATTTGTTGACATTTTGAACATTATAGAAGAGATCCCATTAAAGCTGTTTCAGTGCAGTTTGACAATTGTGAAGACCCATTTTTTTAGTAAAAATTGTAAAATGCTGTGGTATACTGAGCCAGTAACACCCAGAATTTCGTTAAGGACATCAATAACAGAGTGGGGCATAAATTCTGTTGTAATATTCTCCCAATCCGTCAAGTTACTTCAATGCAACCTACTTTATTTTACTTTAGGGTGCAAACTGAACAGCTGTGTATTATGAAGAGTTATACCTGAAGCTTTTTATTATTAATGCATGTAAAAATTATTCACATTATAACATGCTAATCAACTAATGCTCCTAATACTTTAACCACAGATAAAACTAAAAAATGTATTAATAACACTTATTTATTGGTAAATCTTGGTAGTTAAATTTATGTACGGTGCATGCGTACTCTACGTTTTCCAATGAAAAACAACTTGTAATTTCTTTATCTTTATAAGGATGGCCAAGAGGGTACCAGGCCCCTCTCTTCAGTGAGCTACTGGAGTATGGCAAGGGAACCATTAAGAAGAAATACTATTCTCATAATAATGTATCTTTTTCTCACTACAGCAAGAGATTCCAAAATACTTATTGATGAATAGGGATAATGAAGACTTATTTATTAAATCTTAAAATGTAAAAACATATCGATTGAGAAAAAGAAAGAGAACTATAATAGAGAAAGGGACTTTCTTCCAACGAGTGTCGAATTAACAAAAGCTGTGTTTGGCATATTGTACATGGAAGGTGCACTCAGAGTCATATTGGGTCTACAGATGTAATTAGAGTAGGGATGGGCCGATACCTAAAAGTTTTGATTCTTGATTCCAATTTCGATTCTCGATTCTTGTAAGTTATATAGGCCTATATGATATTCTCTAATGAAGAATCTAGTTAACATCTTGGTCATATGGCGAAAGCTTTTAAAAGTTTTGTTTTAATATATTAGGCTACACAAAATGTTCAACCTTGATTTATGATTTATGAATAGGAATTTCTGAAAGGGTGACAAACATATTGGATAAAAGTAATCGTTTATTTAAAATTACAGATATGAACTTCAGTCATGATTACATTATAACTTCAGTAATAGGCATTTCAGTTTATATACTGGAGAAATTGGAACTAACTTTGTGTTTTGTTTTGACATATGTGAAGTGATTGGGGGTAGTGGCGGCCAGAGACGGGGAGAGAGAGAGTGTGTGTGTCAAGCCCTCCCGAGTGAGACTGAGACAGCAGAGCGCGAATAGTGGTGACAAACAATAGGACCAAAAATGCTTCCGATTGTCTTTGTTGTTGCATCATAAATAATAATAATATTTTTGTAATCTCAAATAGATGATTGATTTAATCGTTTAATTCATTCAAAGCAGCTAATATTTGAATAAGACATCGTAGATAATTAATTATATTTCCTATAATTTATACCACACGTATAGTACCATAAGAATCGGAATCAGCACTTTAATCAATGGAAAATCGAGTATTGACAATTCCTCGATACCATTAGAATCGAAATCGGTTCATCCGCACTTAGAGTCAATTTTTAAAAAACTTGTATGCAGATAAAAAGGTTTAAACTTCACTCCATGAGAGAAAACAACTGGACAAGCTAGCACCTATAAGAGATGTGTTTCAAAATTTTGTGAGAATTCCGAGCAATACTATTTGATTAGTGAATTGTAGCTGTAGCTTTAGGCAATATATAAAGAATAAGTCTGCGAAGTATGGAGTGAAGATATTTTCTATAGTTTGTACAAAATAATTTTTTTTATTAAATTTGGAAATATTTGCTGGGAAGCAGCCAGAGCGATCATAAAGTGAATAATTCAGTGAAAAGGAAAGACTAGTTCCATCGATCATGGGAATTGGCTCTAATATAACAGTAGACAACTGGTTCTTCTCTATTCCTGTGTCTCGATTTGGAAAATAATTATAAGCTACCACTAATCTGGCCCTAATACAAAATAAAAAAGAAATCTAGAAAAGAATAGTTGAAACTATTACTTTTTGCTTCGAGCCTGTATTCATCATGGTCTTGTAAAAAGTTAAACCAGAGTGCTGTGATCATCAATGCATTATACTAGTTTTGTGAACGTAAAGAAAATTCTGCTCCTTTTGGAAAAACTTACATTATTTTATTTTTTTAATGTGGTGAAGAGAGTTGTATATAGTGTCAGACAAATACAAGGTAATTTACTCGGTATCAAAGATAACCAATGGTCATACCAATTTTGTATTCAATGCTGAATATTGGAGTGCTGAATAGTTTTGTAATACTAAAGCAGGCCACCCACCTGCATAGAGTGAATTGGAGAAAATTTATTTAAGACTCATCAAAACAATTGTGTTAAAACTTTGTTATCTCACTTAACAGTAAATAGTCCGCCTTAAAGCACGAAAAGAAGAATTCAGCAACTTATGGAGATGGAAGAGGACCATCAGTAAATAACTTTTAAGAAAGTTTACTAAAGGCTGATGTTACATTTGTAATCAAAAGAAGAATCATTCATGATGTGGAATTGTAAGATTATCATCTTCAAGTAGCATGGAGCACCTGCTTTTTGTGTAACTACATTCAAACCGGAGAATCTATGGAAGTTATTAATGATGAGTAGGGTTAGAATTGAACAATTATGAGTTGTTTTTACAAAAAACCATTTATGCTTATTTTATATTACACTAGAACCAGTTGTTTTACAGAGTCAATATTTGTTGCATCGTTTAATTTGTAGTTAAATATTCTTTTTTTCTCATTAAATATTATATTGACTTTTATATTTTTATAAGTCAAAATCATTATTCAAAATTTCTTAAGTTTAATTGTTGAGTTACAATATTGTGGGAAAAATCCCACAAGCAGCTTTTTCTAATGAAATAAGTATAAGTTGCTTACATGTTTCAACAATTCAAGATATTTTTCAAAATATATCATTTAAAAATACAAAATTTCACAATATTAACCTTTAAAACTGTATACAATGTATTTAAATAGTACTTAATTGTAAAGTTACCCAAATATAAAAAGGAAAATAAAATAAATTTTAACAGGTTTTTTGTGTGGAACTCTCTAAATGCCCTCTGGTATTTGAAACTCTATGTGACTCCTGGAAGAATAAAAATAAATACGTATTAATTGATTCCATCTTCACATTAGCTACTAGTTTTTAACTAAAAACACTTGTAAAAATGTTAACTTGCCTATAGTAGCACTTAATTTTATAATTGTTGGCAGTTTTGGGAGATGTGTTCCATTGTCAACTCAGACCATAACTGATCTCAAGGTTTTTGTAGGTAGGGAGGGAGTGGGACATTAGGGCGGGGAGGTGTATTTTGGTGAGTACTAGGAGTTTTGATGTCAAAAAGTGTATGTGAGTTATAATGTAATTCAGAGATGAGTAGGTGTGTAGTTTTAAATGTTTGTATATCTCATATTGTTAGGTTGTGTATCGTTGGTTATTTTTGTTTTTGTTTGTGAAGAATTTGTAGGTTAGATGTTACGTTTGTGGATAGAGATATATTTGGCGAAGTTTGATTGGGTATTTTTGTTTGTTAGTGCTTTTATGTGTTCTTGGTAACATGTATAAAATGACCTCCCTGTCTGGCTTATGTAAAACTGGGGCACAAACTGCAAATTAGTTTGTAAACACCAGCGGAGTTGTATATGTCATTTATTTTGTTGTTGGGTCTAAATTGTGTGTTGTGTGTAGAGTAGGCTATTCTGTAATTGTATTTACAAAGTGTGTTTAAGGCTTTTGGGTGATCTGTGTGGTATTGTTAAGTATCTTATGGGTTTGCCATGTTGCGTAGTTGGGTTATTGTCTATTTTTTAGGCAGTTGTATAGTTTGTTAATCATTATTGTGTTGTATCCATTGGTTTGTGCTATATGTTTTATGGTTTTGAATTATTGGTAGTGTTCTTCTTTGTCTAAAGGGGTTTTTAACATGTGATATATCATGGTGTTGCAAGCAGCTAGTTTATGTTGTTGTGGACTGATATAATAAACATTTTTACAAGTGTTTTCAGTTAGAAATAAATACATTCATTAATAACTTTAACACTCCACCCAATGTAATGGACTACAAAATTTGATAAATAAAACATTCAATTAAACAAAAATTTAGCACTTAATTTATAAATAATTACCTTTGATTAAAAACTACCTACTAACATGATTATTAATTGATTATCCTGTGTTTAGATATTTGAAGGGATATTTTACTTCAGAAAATTCAATGTGGGATATATCCTGATATTCACCTCCCTGGCTATGCCTGCAACCTACACAGTAATTAAATTTCAAGTTTATGAACTATATATTAAATTATTACAAAATTTGTGGGCTTTAATTCATAATATTGGTATCTCAAGAGTACCTATTGGTAAATTCTAACAATGCTATTTTAATCGTATTTGCTTGGTTGGATAATTTTGATTAATAGTGGTATTTGAAGCACTTTCTAGCAAAAGTGAATTCTGCTAGTTTAATTTAGTCCGTCAGATGGTAGCACCATATGGTTCATTGGAACAATTGATTTAAAGTACCTAGTTGTAATCATCTTAAATTCAATAAATAAATAATAGGTAATTATTTAAATAATTAATTGACAACTATTAATTTACTTGCTGACGCGTTCGAAAGCTTCTGAATAGTACAGATTAGCTTAGTCAATGAAACGACTATTTTTAAAAGCGTCTGCAAGAATATTAATAGTTTTTACTTAGCTATTCAAATAATTACTTATGATCTATTAAAATTTGTTTTTTACGTAGATATTTTCAATAAAAATTTTCAAAATTCAACCCCGGGAAATAATATATTAGTTTTTAGTTATCCTGCTTATAAACAATTACAGATTTTGTTTCTACGTTGTACAATTTAGGTGCTACAGTAAATGTATTTTAAATTTCTTGGAATAATGAATGGTAATAAAGTAAAACTTATAATATGTTAACGTTAAACTTATACAGTAATTAACGTCCAAATTCCATTATTTTAGCTATTGTTTATAGGTATAAAACAATGTTTAGGATTAAAATAACAGGGTTAGAATTATCTGTTTTGCTGTCTGCTTAAAAATGAGTTACGTAGAATACATCATTTCATTAGTTTGTTTAAATTTCTGTCAATTATTATTATTTTTGAGAACTATATGTATGTATGTATGTATATATAAAACACCGCAAAGGTATAGGTGTTTACATTATTTGCATTCTTGGGAGTTGTATTAAGTCATAAATTCCTTCTCCCTCCTATTATTCTGAAAGTATGTTATGTGACGTCACATGAAGCTGACAGTAAAGTGTGTGAGTGGAAGTAGAACATATTTTGGTGTCAGAAGCATACTGTCTCTTTTGATTAATTTGTTATAATGGTAGGTAAATCAAGTTTAGAATCGTTTATTGTGAATCAAAGTGCGAATTAAAATACAGCAGGTTTTCCTAGAATAATGTTTTTATATGAACTTTAAAAAAGATTAAGTAGTGCTACTGTGAGTGTTCTAGGCTAGGAATTGTAATTTTAGCCTAAGGCTTTTATTTCCACTAACGGTAAATGGTTACAGTAGTTTCTGTCTAAAAGAATTCAAAAAAATATATATTTATCGATCTGCAATTGCGGTACAATAGCTACATATATTTATGAGTGTTTTCCATTAAGGTAAGGTTCATAGTAGCTAACCAATGTTATTGTGATTTTACGCTTATGATCCCTGAATATGCCAAAAGTTTTGTTTTTAAAGTGTAAGTATGCTATTATAATTAAGCAATAATATTTGTAATTCGTATTTCCACCAATTATTTTTCGAGAGTTGTGTACAAAATAATAATGTATCATTATATTTCTATATCAATATATCACTGCAGGATTTCAATAATCAATGCCTAATAAGACTGGCTTACTGTCTAATAAAACTAGGCTTAAAGTAATATGTATTGGAAATAATAAATTCTAGTAAAACAACTTTAAAAAGCCACATTTACAGTGATGAAATGGCAATTATAAGGAGATAGATTTTAATGTCACATATTGTGATAATTAACCTGCATGAAATAATGACTATCTTGAAATATGTTTTTGGCATATCTCAATTATTAACAATTAAAATATGACTTGAAAAAAGTAACCTCTAAAGCCACAAAATAAATCTGCTTATATCTAATAGGCATATATATATCTAACCTAATTTTGTGGCGATTTAAGCAAGACTTGCTATATAAGTCTAGTCTGAAAAATACTGGAAATGTTTCAGGTTACTATCGTACTTTTTTAAATTAATGTTTTAACAATACAATGTTTATTTGGGTCAGAAATGCAGAAATATATTTTTAACGAATTTTACCTGTCAAAGGTTTGGAAATAGTGTCTAATTTAGGAGAGTAATCACTTATTGTGGAATTTATATGCAGTAAGCTGGGCTAAAGATAAACCTGGACAGTGGCTAATGTTTTTGCAACAAGATGTTACTGAAACCATTATATGTACTGTCAGAGTATTTTTTTTTTTCAATTACCCAAGTACAGTAGTCTTGATAATTTGTGGTAGATAAGACCGAGACTCCCTTGGATTTACGAAAACTCTGATTACACGGAAATAGCTTGATGATAAAGCCCCTATCAGAAAAAAAATAGGGGTTCCAACAAACCCTAATACTATAATTAAGAATGCACAAAATACGTTTTTAGAACTTTATTAATTACCATTCCTTTGCTGAGACTTGTTTTTCCTTTTTGTACTGTCTTGGTCAAACCTTCATCGTCATTGTTGTCATCGCTGCCTTCAGTAGTTTCTTGTATTATTTCAATATTCGTAGCATTTGTTATTGTTATACTTATGTTCGTCCTTACTCACCCATTGACTTACATCCGTATCATTGACATTTTAATAACCTTGAATTTACTTATAAGAAATGTCACATCTGTTTCTTCTTGTGGATCAATACACAGTTAAAAGACTTATTATGACTCAGGATTTTATTCAATATCTCACTTATTGCTTATCTTTTTATCTCGTTTCATATTTTGGCTAACCCGTACACAACTTCCTTAATTGTAATTTTTTTAGAAAGCATACGATGGTTTTTTCTCTTTCTGTTGCTTCAAAGAGAGATTGTAAACAGTAACGTCCGTAATTTTACCCATACATTCCAGAACTCCTTGATCCATCAGCTTAACTAATATGAGTAGTAAAATACAACTTGTTTATTTATCTCTTCCCTGATAAAGACGAGATCTGTTCATGGTGCTGTTGTTCAAGATGCGTTGTTTAGTACCCGCTGAATGTATCTTACTGTAATTTACAAAAATCGATTAATTACTTAACACAAATTAATTATCTACAACCACATACCCAGTTCAGTCCTTTTACACACTCGTTCCCATACACACTTTTCAGTCACAACTTGTTACACACTCCCACTCATCTTTATAGTTGCTGACTTTGGTTTTTGTGTGGTGTGATACTCAGGCCTCGATTTAGAGTATGAACAGGAGTTTTGACTGCACTCTTTTCATACCATGGAGGTTAGGAGCGGTCTAGCCACCAATTTTCATCAAGGAAATGATTAATGAATGCCTAACGAATGATTAACGATTAGAAATGCTTAATCTTAGAACCACAGTCATGTTACACATCTTTGCAATTTTTTTTAAAAACCGTTTCTCTGCAAGCCTTTTTTTATGAAAAAATAGTAAATACATACCAACTATATATTGTTGTAGCATATGCCTTTTCTTCTCACAAAATGTTAAAGTTAAACACAGGCAACAACGTTCCTTGAAAACATGCTTAGAAATTCAAACAATATTTAAATTGGTTAATAACATCACTTGGAAAAATAATTTCAATATTTTACATTTTCATATTATGCATCCAGGGCCTAGCAACAGATAGTTGAAGGACATTTCACTGAATCCCAAGTGAGTTGTTCTAGCAGCGGTTTTCAAAAGATCTGAGTCATGCTTTATGCCACTGTGTATATGTCTATGTTTACTGAAAACATGCAACTTCAATGTAGAATACAGATATCCAATAATAAACTATATAGAAAAAAATTAACCAAAACATTTCTTATGTTATCATAAAATTGTCTTTGTTATTTGAAAATACGATTTTTACTATACATCATGCACCTTTGGTATTGAGTGCCCTTAGACCCAGACATAGTAGGTAGGCTTGTTGGTAAATCCAGCACCGGTGGTACCAATCTAAAATTGGAGTAACTCTTGTCGATCTGGTATTATTTGACTTTAGTATTAAAAACACTGATAATTTTACAGAAAGTATATTTTGGTTGAGATGACCAAAAGTAATTTATTTGAAGATGACTGGTTATTTTATCTTACAAAGATATAATTATGTTGATTTATTAAAGATTACAACCAGGTGTATGAAAAAATATTTTAAATGTTTTACGTACACATTTCAAATTTTTTTTCAAGAAACATTTAATCCTATCACCATTTTTTCTAACGTTGTATATCATAGCATTGCTATTCTGCTGATAGAGCGGCGATAATTCCTGAAAATAGCTGTATATCTGAAGGGGCCAGACTAATGAATGGCAATGAATTGTCTGCTGTGTCAAGTAGATATTAAGTTTCAATAACTAAGATTTTTTTATATTTATTTACATGTAAGAATGAGCAAGTGAATGATTTAAATAAAATTTGTTTTCTGTTTTCAGCCAGTTTGCATGATTATACATGTTATGAATACAAAAACAAAAGCAAGTGATGTGAACATTTTTAAAGGCTCACTGAGTTGAAGAAATTATTATTAAAAGAGATCATGTCCAGCAATATAAAAAAAACGTTAAATAGTGTAAATAGCGCCAAAAAGGCACAGCCATTAGAATCTGGGGTTTTGCCCCCTCGGTATCAACCCCCACCACAGCCTGTAAAACCAAATTATCATTCAGTGTCTAACCAGGATGCAAAGCATCCAATAGGAATTGGAGATTCTGGCCAGCAGTTTCAAGTAGTTGCAGAAATTGATAGGTAATAAAAAATTATTTCAGTTATAAGGTTGCTAGTCTGTTAACGAAGTTTTGAAGTTCCTGAGGATTTCTACAGTGTATAAATATTAGGCATACGGTTGAGAAAGTCTTGAAAAACATTGTAAAAAATAAAATTTGTTGCAAAAGACTAGAAATTTAAATTTAAAAAAGAATACATGTTTAACTTCATATTCAATACACATGAAACCTTATAAAATTAAGGTTTTTTTCAAAATAAAAATAAATATTTCAAGTTATACTAAATTTCTTATTTGACAATATATCTACAAAGTATTCTCTTAGAATAAATTGGGGTTAACATATTAGATAAATAATAAGCCATTGCTCACTGCACATGTGAATCAACAAGTTTGTTGACAAAAAATTGGGTGGCGTTGCCTTCCAAGAAGACTGACAAAACCCAAA
This sequence comes from Prosapia bicincta, assembly GCA_036971475.1. Classification (NCBI taxonomy): domain Eukaryota; kingdom Metazoa; phylum Arthropoda; class Insecta; order Hemiptera; family Cercopidae; genus Prosapia; species Prosapia bicincta. Next base: position 117,195,843 of record JBAIZL010000006.1, read on the forward strand.
TGAGACGAAACATAAACAAGTGCTAAGTTAAACCAAGTGTTTTTTCAACCCTGTTTCATAAAATGAGTAAAAACAATGACTATTTATTTAATAACTATAAAAAATAATGATTAAAATTTAAGAATTATTACTTAAAAAAAGACAGAAATAAAGAAGAATGTAAGTTAATAATTCTATATATAAGCAAGTTGTTATAATTAAATTTCGGAAAAGTATCTTTAAAGGTAAAATTCACAGACATATGTAATGATTATTTTTTTAATCGTTATTCCTAAGTACAAAAATATCAAAAAACCCTCTGTCTTTTAATTAACAAAAATCTTTCAACTTAATTGAAGCACAAAGAAGTGTTGTACTAAGCCACTGTCGTTATATTCAACATATGCAATGCTGTTGGTGTTTAGTATGTTAGAATTATGTATCTTCTGAGTTAATTATATCTTGTGTGTGAATTTACAACTCCACCTAGTTTATAACACCTAAATATGAATTTGGATTATTTTTTTAATATTCCTTGTATCTCTTGAAATATTCTTTGTTCTGTAGACTGTTCTTACCTAGTCATTACCTATGGCATTTTATTCTATATACAATTTCACGAGTTTATTGAATGCCACCATGTTAGTTCAGTAAATGTTACAACCATTTAGACTAAATAACATTATAAAAATAATATTATTATAAAAGTATAAAACTTTTCAGTGTTTTATTTTCACATTATTTTCTAGGCATCAACCAGTAGACAACTCATATTTGCCAGAAGCCAAACGTACTGCTCCTCCACAGTATCACGCCCCACCTCCTCCTCCAACCTCTCAACCAGCAGATATGCTCAAGTTTGTAAGAAAACCAGATGCAGAAGCAGCCAGATTAGCCTCTGAACAGGTTAGGTTACAAACTTCTTTTTGCAATAATAGAAACATTTCTTAGATGTGCACCATGTGAATATGACTCTCCATTTCCATTTTATGCAACATATTTTTTTTCTAACAAGAAATTTTTAAAGTTGCTTGTAATAATTTTGAATTCACTGATTAAAATATAATTAAATAATTATTAACTAAGGGAATACTTAAGAGCTTACTTGCTGACGTTTTTGAAATAATCATTATGAAGCTAAGCCTCTACTGGTAACATCGCGCAAAACGTATAAAGGCTGTCGGTATAATATTTAAGTGTGTAGGGGGTAGGTTAAGTTGGTTGTTTACTATGTAATGGACCAACACCCTGTTTCATTACATAGTAAACATCCAACTTAACCTACCCCCAGTACACTCATAAATCTTATACTGACAACCTTTATACCTTGCGTGATGCCGCCAGTAGAGGCTTAGCTTCATAATGATTATTTCAAAAACGTCAGCAAGTAAGCTCTTAAGTATTCCCTTAGTTATAAATTATTTAATTACAAAAATATTCTTATCTCATAAATTTATGTTCAAATTTGTAAACTAACGATTTGCCAAACTTATAATTTAATAAATGATTATGTCTTGGATTATAAGTTATTATTTTTTTAAGTTCAAAATTAAACGTTTTGCTGATCATCATAGACATCAAAATCTATGGGTGACAGGACTTCCCATGGGTAGGCCATCTAAGCGAAATTTTCCTACAATATATAGAAAACACCAAGATACTCACAAACAATACATATGCACACTAAATGATTTACTGGCACAAATACGTATATAATATGATAACACTATACAGAGGCAACACCCGACAATGTGAAAAACTCATTACCTACACTAATAAAATAACCCAAAACTCCATTTCACCTCAGAGATTGAAACTAACTCATCCTTAAACTTCTTCGACCTAACCATAACAAAAAGCCACACAAATAAAACACAGCTTCAACATTTACAGGAAACCTAAAACAGACACACTTATCCACAACACCTCAAACCACCCTATCCAACACAAACATGCTGCCTTTAGATCCGTGCTCCTTAGACTTAAAGAAGTTCCAATGACCACAGAAAACATAAACAAAGAACTACACTATTGTATTGCTATACACTATTAAATATTTAGCATACACAGATGGATACGCCACAGTAATAGACAGACTATGGCACATAATACAAAAAAAAAAAAAAAAATACTAAAATTAACACTACAGACAGGGAAAACAAAAACATCACAATACCATACATAAACAAAACATCAAATAGAATACCCCACAAGTTTCAAAAAACAGGATAAAAATAGCATACAAAACTAATAACAATTTATAATACAAAATACAACATCACACCAACAACAAAGATAAACTACAAGCACCAGGCATATACAAACTAAACTGCAACAAATTCTACATTGGGCAAACAGGTCGCAGCTTTAAACAAAGAGTTGAGGAACACAAACAGAATACCAATTCAGCATTTAATAATCACATAAAAGAAACATTACAGAAATACACAGACATTTACCATAACCTAGAAACCTTACACATCTCAACACACTAGAACAATATGACATTTACAGACACACAAAAACATACAAACATATTAAACGAACAAACACAATACAAATCACACATATTCTTGATATTATCGGAAACCTCCATTTAAAACCATCACTGGTTGACCCGATATCTCCAAGCAGAAGGCACTGATGTAGATCGCCACATAGCGATCGAAAACATTCTGTCTTAGTAAGTTTTCACAAATTTACAAAATTTAAAGTTCGGATAGTCATACACTAATGTTAAAGTGATTAATTAAATACCATCATTCTCTCTTATTTACAAGCTGTATATAAGAATACTGATGTACAAACTAACATACATGTTTGACTTCATCTTCTCTTAAAGAAAAAATAACAAATAACATATAAAGAGAAAACATAACAAATGTACAGAGTTAGTGGGCAAAATTAAGAATATATATATATATATATATATATATATATATATATCACTTAAAAATTCATAACCATGGAACTGCTATTCATACCTTACCTTTCTTGTTGTCAGTGTTTCACGTATTTCTAAGTCTGACACCTTTTGAAGTAGTAGTGAAATAAAAAAATATGTAGATATTGATGTACAATTCCAAAAAAAATTCCTTTTTTTTAAAAAAAAATCATTTGATTATAGTTTTGGTTTATAAATAATTGTTTTCAAATTTATTAAATCCATTTGTGTTTTTAGTCTTAAAAAGAAACATTTATGGACAAGTTTCAACATTTATGTTTAACCGAAGTTCGAAAAAATCAATTAAAGTGGTGGACGATGTTGGCTTGGGGTAAACTCACTACTACACTGCATTTATCATATTCAGTCACTTACTATTCGTCAGCAATTTGGAAACCTTAATGGAGTCTGTTTATAGAGACTTGATATGAATTATCAGAACCTATTAGACATTGAACCTATGAGCTATATCTTTGATTTTGCTCTCTGTCTGTTCCATTATATGCATATTTAGATATCTGTTAGAATACAATGATAATATTGGAAAAAACCCCAATACCACATAAATAACAAATAAAACAAGTTACTTAAGATTAAACCCTTATGTACATTTCGATGACCATGTTATCATCATCAGAGGGTCTTATTACAAAATTAAAATCTAGCAAACAAGAAGTTACAAACTAGAGTGATACCAATCGTTCTCTGTGGTCGCTATATATAGGTATAAGGTAAGCTCCGCCCTCGACCAACAAATAATGATCGGCCATCTTGAACCAAATAGGCTATGTTGAAAAGTACACTATAATAATACATATGTAATAAAAAAACTACAGCTAATAACAATAAATAAAATAAAAACCAATTAAATTAATGTGTCATTGAAAAAAAGGTGGTATGTTTCCTATTAAAAACAGCATAGAATTTGTCAACAAAGTTAAGAATACAAAACTTGGTAGTACTGAGATTATGGTATCTTTTGATATAACTTCGTTGTTTCCCAGCATTCCTGTTAAAGAAACTATAGTGTATGTTGAAGATTTTTTAAAAGAAAATAACATCAAACCTGTTAAAATAAACGAATATGTCAAATTAACTGAAATATGTATGTACCAAAATTTCTTTAAATTTAATAACGAATTTTATGAACAATGTGATGGAACTGCTATGGACCACAGTTTGTCTCCTTTCATTGCTGAGCTTTTTATGAGGAGAATTGAAGAAAACTTGAAGAATATAATTATATTTTCCTAGAATTTGGTTAATATATGTTGACAATGTTTTTGCGATATTTGATTACAGTAAATGTAACGTTGATGATTTTGTAAACCAACCTAATAGCATACATAGTTTCATTAAGTTTACTTATGCATTAGAAACTAATAATTGCTTACCATTTTTAGATATTCTGTGTATTAAAAATCATGAAAAAATAGAATTTGATATTTACAGGAAACCTACTAACAATAATAGATATATTTTAAATAATTCCAACCATTGTAATACACATAAAATAGCAGCATTTAACAGTTTTATTAACAGACCTATTAATGTACCACTTAGTCGTAGACGTTTTTATAAGGAAATTATTTAAAATCAAAGGAGTAGTTAGATATAACGGTTTTATTACCAAAATTGTAGAAAATATTGTTAGGAAACAAAGATTAAAATATGTTTTAAGCATATCTTCCACTCTTCAAAAAAAAGTTAAAAAATGTAATTATATTAGTTTAGCTTTTGATAATACTTTAACAAAAGGGTTAGACTCTATTTTTAAAAAGGTAAATGTTAAGATAGCTTACAAAACTCAAAATAAACTTAAGCATTTATTATGTAACCCGAAAGATAAAATTCCGGTGCTGACAAAATCAGGTATTTATAAGATAATTTGTAGTAATTGTAACGAGATGCATATAGGTCAAACAAAAAGAAAAATTGTAACTAGATATAAAGAACATCTTGTGCATATTAAATATGATAGACCTGAAAAATGAAGTGTAGCAGAACATGTCCTTAATAATTAGCATGAATTAGATAAAAATGTTATTTTAGATTAAATGTATCAACTCAAAAAAGTTACTAAATAGTTATGAAAGTATTTCAGTAGTCAAATCAAATTGTAAATTGCAGAAAGAAGATAAAGGGCCTATCCTTAACTTATCTTAATATTCTTTACTTAAATAGCCTTTTTTTCAAATACGAGACATTAATTTAATTGGTTTTTATTTTATTTATTGTTATTAGCTGTAGTTTTTGAAATAGCCTATTTGGTTCAAGATGGGCGATCGTTATTTGTTGGTCGAGGGTGGAGAGGGATTGGAGTTTACCTCAAGCCTATATATAGCGACGGCAGGGAATGATTGGTATCACTCTAGTTTGTTACTTCTTGTTTGCTAGATTTTTCAATAAGGCTCTCTGATGACAAAGAGATTGTCATCGAAATGTACATAAAGGTTTAATCTTAAGTAACTTGTTTCATTTGTTATTTTTGTGGTATTGGGGTTCTTTCCAAAATGTTCATTGTAATATATTGTACCACTGTATTCTTGATATTGTAAATCTGTTAGAATGTTATTATGATTGAGAAACTTGTTTATCTAACTCTACATTACACCCATACATATAGTCTTAGTTTTTCATAAATTTACTTAAACTACAATTTTGGCAAATCATTGACAAGTTCAGATGTTTTAATCCCATTCATGTACAATTTTTACATATGTACTGAAATTCATAAAAAAAAAAATATAACAAAAACTATATATATATAGATTTTTTGGACTAGGAGACTGACAGACTTACCTTGGTAAGAGTCCACTCTGTAGTCTTGAAATAGAAACACATAAAAGCACTTAAACAATGATATATTTCAACCACACAGTGGTCTTTGTCAATTGAGGGACCTTAACAGTGTAGAGCTTTTAACTATCCCCTTTGTACTTTCTCTATGTGGAGGAGATTATTATCCTGTAATTAATGAAAACGAAATGAATTATATAGTCAACTCAGTAGTAATTCGTGGTGAAAATTTTCTCAAATATTCATCTCTCACGTAGGCTTTTATATGATGACAATAGAGTCCATAAATATATCGTTCAAATAACATAAACAAACAAATCAAACAGCTGATCATCAAGAACAAATCTGCAAAATATTCTCTTAGCAATGTTCGATTTTCTGATATCGTTTCTCTTACCCATTGCTAACTAAATAAATAAAACCCACTAACCACAATACAAAAATCTTTATTTTGCTAAAATTACTTTATGTACATTTCGATTAGAGGGTATTTTGATCAGAAATACTTCTGAAGATGATTACCACCTAATTGAAATGTACATAAAGTAATTTTAGTAAAAAAAAATGTATTAATTACTCATTGCTAGTGGTTATTTGCTTTGTCAACTTTAAATTTCTAATGAAATTCTTTTTTCTGGATTATAAGACCACTTATTGAAAAACCGTAGAAACAAGGTCCTTAACTTCAGTTTACTATGTTTACATAATTAAAATTATGCTCTGGAAATGTGTGTCCATTACGTTCGATAAAACTTATTTAATCACTTTTACATTAGTTTTTGACTATCCAAACTTTAAATTTGGCAAATCTGTAAAAACTTACTGAGACAGAACATTTTTGATCACTATGTGGTGATCTTCATCAGTGTCTTCTGCTTGGAGCTGTTGGGTTAAGCGGTGACAGTTTTAAAAGTAGGTTTTCGATAGTATCAAAGAATATGTGAGATTTGTATTGGGTTTGTTCATGTAATATATTTCTTGTTCATGTAATAATTACTTTGTGTTATTGTGTGTTTGTTTGTAACAAATTTCATATTGTTCTAGTGTGTTGAGATGTGGTATTTTTTTTGTTGATGTGTGATTTCTAGATTATGGTAAATGTCTGTGTATTTGTGTCCTGTTTCTTTTATGTGATTGTAAAATGCTGAGTTGGTGTTCTGTTTGTGTTCCTCAAATATTTGTTTATAGCAGCGATCTGTTTGCCCAATGTAGAATTTGTTGCACTTATTGCAGTTTAATTTGTATAAGCCTGGTGCTTTAGTTTTTCTTTGTTTTGGTGCCGTGTTTTATTTTCAATTGTAAATTGTTATTTGTTTTGTATGATATTTTGTATCCTGTTTTTTGAAATTTGTGGACTATTTTATTTGATGTTTTGTTTATATATGGTATTGTGGTGTACTTGTTCTCCCTCTTTATAGTATTAATTTTATTGTTTTTTTTGTGTATTGTGCCATAGTTTGTCTATTATTGTGGTGTTGTACTCATTTGTGTAGGCTAAATATTTAATGGTATCTAGTTCTTTGTTTCTGTTTTCTGTCATCATTGGAACTTCTTTGTCTATGGAGCATGGATCTGAAGGTAGTTTGCTTATTTTGGATAGAGTGGTTTGAGGTATTGTGGATAAGTGTGTCTGTTGTAAGTTTCATGTAAATATTGAAGCTGTATTTTTGTGTGTGGCTTTTTGTTATGGTGAGGTCAAGGAAGTTTAGGGATCGGTTGATTTCAATCTCTGAGATGAAGTGAAGTTTTGGATGTATTTTATTAGTGTAGGTGAGGACGTAAATGTTTGACTGATTAATTAAAATTTTGTTTCTCTTAATAATTTTCCTTCTCAAACCATTCATAGCCTTAGTAAAATTTTATTTGTTTCCTATCTCTAACACTCATCTCAATATACAGCTGTCTTCAATTGAACACCAAATTAATGTGCTTAAGCTTTCCGTGCCCATGGCCCACTGAAATTTTTATATGTTTTTTCAAGTTATGTTGCATCAAGTATGAGTATGTTTATTAATTTCGAAAAAATATTTTCAATTAAAATTTTCCTATTATAGGCAAGGCGGATGGCAGCTGAATTGCGAAGTTTGAAAGAAGCAAATCAGAGATTGAGTGACGACAACCAGGAACTCCGTGACCTATGTTGTTTCCTTGATGATGACCGACAGAAAGGAAGGAAACTTGCTCGAGAATGGCAGAGATTTGGGCGCTACACAGCGAGTGTCATGAGACAAGAAGTGTCAGCGTACCAAGCTAAGTTACGAGAGCTTGACACAAAGCAACATGAACTTATTAAAGACAATCTGGAGCTGAAGGTAAAGATAAAATATTTAGATTTATCAATCTGCCTATATTTATATTTTAAATATAATAATAAATCTTAAGTTTGTTGGAGAAGAGATAATGCTTTAGACATTGACCAATCAAATGCATGCAGCCATAATTTTAATAAATTCAATATTTATTATGATTAAATTTTATTAATAACTATAAAATTTACTATAACTTTTTCTATTCGTTGTTTTACTTCTATTTTTAATTCCAGTAACTTTTTTCCAACATAAATTGTTGATACGAAGCCTATATTTCCTTTGTATTTATACACATGAAAATATGCAATAATACTTACTCAGAACTCATAATATTTAGGCTCTAAGAAAAAAATGGAAAGCCACCGTACAACATTGGTTAATAAGCTGGGTATGGTTTTAGGATTTAAATGAAATTATGTTTATATAGGGCCACAAGCCACACAAATTATTCTAACATTGTACTGTATTTTCTGCAAACTGCCCTTAAATAAAGTTACTTTAAGTTAAAGACAAATATATTGTGTAGTGAAACCTTGCAAGTCTAAATTTTAATGAAAATGAAAAAGTTTAAATTGATACAAACGTTTTAACTGAGAAAAATAAAATAAAAATATGAAGTCCTAACGTAACAGTTGAGATTTATTAGAAAATGCAATAATAGTACCTGAGCATAATACTTTTTTTCTCTTATATAAGCTCAACAAATAAGATTTTTTGTAAGCAGACAATGGGATTACATTGATAATTTGTCTGTAAAATATATAGGTCATGTAAAAATAATATCTGGTTATTTTAATATATATTTATTTCTAAATTTTAATGGTAGAAGTCTTCTACATATTTAAAAAAATCTAGTTTATGTGTAGTCACATAGTAATAAGTTAGTTTTTCTATAACTTGAAGCTTGAGATATTTTGGGCTGGATAGGAGACCGACAGGCTTGCCTTGGTGATACTCCAGTCTGTAATCTTAAGATAGACACTCATGTATACTAAAATAATCATACATTTCAGAAACACTGTATTCTTTGTTACTTAGAGAGAGGACTGAATGGAGGCATTAAATCTCTTTATGCATTGTTTAGTTTCTTTACTCATTGTTCCCAGATTTATTTAGTATGGTCTTACCTTGCCAAGAAAAATTTATGATCAAGTTTTACTCCTAAGGAGTTTCAGGGTACTGTGGAATTTTAGTTGGATTTTTAAAATCTCAAGTTAGGGAACATATGTTGCTTATGTATTTTATTACCTTGTAAAGTGTGCATTCGGATTTTCTTGTTGATATTTGTAATAGTTTATCAGGATGTTTTTGTTCTACTTTTGAAAAGCAGACCAAGAGCCCTGAAAAGAATGTTCTGGAAACATGTTTTGAGCCTTTCATATTTAACTGAAAATTTCTCTATGAAACTTTCTGCCGGTGTTTATTCATTGTTTACACAGCTAACTGGGTCAGGACGAAGACCAACTAGCTCACCCCCAGTTACGTTATGTTTTTAAATAAAAATATATCTTTTAACTTTGAAAAAATTGTATTATAAATACTATGGTGATCCAGAAAGTAACCTTTGTTTTGAAATTAAAAGTAAACGAGGGAAGGCATAAAATTTTAATTGTATATGTTTTAAAACTATAATTTTTTGTCTATCTCTCTACATCACCAAGCAATTTTCATACTTTGGAACTTTTTTTAAAATATCCATTGCATCAAAATCTGCTGCCTGTGAATGTAAGCTATCTGTCACACTTACTCAGCCATTTCATTGCCTACCTCTCACGGCTTTTTGAAGCTCCACTTCATTGACTTCCCGCTGAGATGCAAGCTGAAGGAGTGGGGGATGATCAAAAATATCCCATTTGAATTTGGCCAAAAGTTCATTTAATCTTCGAGCTGTGTGAGTACGTTCGATCTTTTGCATAAACACAACACCACATGTCAGACGATGCTCTTGTTTTGAATTGCTCTTCTTAGTCTTCTCAATGTTTCAGAGTAGACTCCAGAAGGGATGGCCATAAGACGTTCCATAAAATAAACGAGTAAGATGCTCTTAACATCCCAAAAAACTGTACCCATGACTTTTGATTCACTTTGTTCAGTGGGTCATTACTGACAAGAGAAGGCCTAATGCTCGTGAAGGCCTTTCTGTATGGTGAATATTTGCTCTTTCATTTCTTTAAAAATTGCACACATTGACAGACTACATGTTCACTTGTAATGTCTGAGCCATAAACTATACACATCTCACGATGAATCTTGGCTGCTGAGTGATGTTTCGCCCAAAGAAGTCTTATAACATCACACACTTCACACTTGGAAGGATTTTCTATTACGGCACTCATTTTTAGAGACTATAACTGGACAAATGCAAACAAATAATGCTATGCCTTGCACAGTTAGAAGCCTACTAAACCACTACACACACCAATATCAAAATTGTGGTTCTACTCCTACTACTTCTCTTGCTAGGCATATATAGAAGGTATCTTTTGAATAGCCCTTATATTATTTTTAAATGTTTGTAAACGAGAAAAACTAAATATATGTAATAGTTTAAAATCTTATTAACAGTAAGTGTTAAAAGTTAGTATTTTAGCTGATTAATATTACACAAAGGTTGAAACAAAAATTCTGTTTTTTTATTTTAAAAAAATAGTTTGTATTAGCATTTATAAGCTACATTTTTATAGTTAATAAAATTCATACAATAAAGTCATTTCTATTCATAATAAATTAATTGTTTTAGGAATTATGCTTATATCTTGATGAAGAACGGAGTGGTGTATGCCGTGCATGTGGTGCAGGCCTTCGTAGAGATGATGGAGATGGAAGTAGTTCAAGTACTAATGCAGATGAACCTAATCATCCACCACCACCTCCCCCACCACATAACTTTCACAGAACGCCACAGTTTGCTAACCCAACAAGGACAAATGGTAAGAATTTTCTTCGTGTAAAACATTTATTATTTTAAAACTAAATCGTTATTTTTGAACACTGTTTTTGAAACTGTAATCATAATTATGGTTAAATTAGGTACTAGTAACTAGCATACTTAGTGAGAAATTTACTTTGTAAGTGGTAAATGAAAGCCATTTTATTGTCAAGTATAAACATAATCTGAGCCAGGCTCAGTGAACAAACAACTTAATATAATTTGGTTGCAATAACATTTAAATCTATTTTATATAAACATACATTCAAGAAAATTTTTTTTGTCATAGCGATTTTACAATTGTACTTAATTTGTGACAACATATAGAAACTCAATGATGTTGGTTCAAATAATTTACAGATTCACCAGAAGTTAACTCTGAATATATAAAATTAACTATAATCTTGTTTGTAAAACTTTTAAAATGAAAAATTTTAGAAACCTTTTAAGGTGGTTTTTAAAAAAAATTGAAAACGATCAGGTAATCATGGTCAACCTACTGATGAAAATATAAAGTTCTGAAATAACTAAAAAGCTATTAGGAATATGTTGTGGAAGGATACTTTGCAACTGAACCTGCCATCACCATGACCATATATAAGGTGGGGGACTATGCCAGAAAAAAAAATAGAATATTTTGAATTAAGAAAATCTATTTCAGCCAATCTAACAACACTTTCATTAATTGCTTTTATATAATATAGGTAAAGCGCAGTTTTAAAATTATAAGTAAATCAGAATAAATCCGTAAATTTAATAACTCAATTGTTTTCTCTTGAATTTTTACCAATGTACATCATATAGCAACCTGATTTAATAGAACATAAATATAAGGTTTTACATGTAACTGACATAAGTAAATTCAAGTAATAAAGAAATTATTTAAAAAAATCACATAGCTAAACTTACTAAATAAGCAAATGATATTTAAAGGTTTTGATTAATCATAGAAAAATCAGTTATTTAGTTTAGTTCACTTGATATTAGAATCATTACTACTTATTATTGTATTACTTATTAAGTATTGTTAATTTTAATTTTTTTAGAATTGAAAACTATAATTTAATAAATAAAAAAATAATAATTTTTTTTTTGTAAAATTGTGTGATTTTTGAACTGAACCAGTGCAGTATAATAATCAAGTGAAATTAATAATCAAGTGAAAT